>JAJLTU010000007.1:0-586039 GCA_030568295.1 Myxozyma neotropica | reverse complement strand
GAGGTGGCTGGCTGAAGACAAACATATAAGGAGGTCCTGCCTCCCTCCTGCTTCATATGTATCAACATCAATAAGAACAATAACAACAATACAACAACAACAACAATATCATCAGTCATCCACAAGATGTCTGATTCCTTTGATCCCCTTGAAGCTGAAAAGGCTTCCACATTGCAACATTAACACTTGAACACCAATTTTCAACACCACATTGCAACACAGGGGTGGGAGGGACTCTTCTGCTGCACTGATGCACTCAAATACAGTTACCCACTCCTGTTTTCCAGCTGTAACCCTCCAATTTGATTTCTGGTTAGAATTAAGAACAATATGCATAGTTTAGTACTTCTGACAGCTAAGCCAATCTGATCCATGTGATATATATCATTTAGTTTGTACTTTTGCTCATTGAAATGTGTCTGGAACAGGTCAAACCATGGCTGGATTTTCTCTGGACTTGCCTCTTTAGCTTGATTTGACTCCAATTGATGCAAATAGCATCCTTTAAGATCTGGACATTGATTTTGGAATAGATGGAACCATTGGTAGCCAATAGGTAGAGTATTTTTAGAAGTAGGATTTGAGAGGATGCAGCCTGATCATGTCATGAATGAATTTCATCACCCATTCCTCTATCAACAAAGGTGTGGCAAGAAATCCAGTAATAGTTAGGCATGTGATCCATTGTTTTAATGTATTTTCTTCTGCAGTTGAAAGAATTTGCCCATTTCATTGGACTGGTGATGTGTTTTCTTTCCAGCTACCCTATCAATAAGAGAGCTGACTGAGGAACTTAAGTCTCAGTGGCATTTTTAATTGGCTTGAACTCCATTAATTGGCAACTACAGCCATCTGGATCTTCTCTTCAACTTGACCATACATAAAAGGTGGTTGGAGACTCACAGAAAAAGTTATAGTAGTTTGAAGATAGAGATAGATTGATTTGACTGAGTTTCAAGTATGACCGAGTTCAGGATATGCCATGCTACCATCTATACCTATATTTCATGGTTAAAATCATGGTGTGGGTTGAAAGTGGAGAGGTAATAGTGGTTTCAATTGGTTTTCATACATTTTAAATAGCACAAACACGAGCCATACCTCTGTTGCCATATGAGATGTACTGAAGTCAGAGCAACTATCAGCTCTTCAAGATGATTTGATTCTTCAATTCCAGGCAAAATTTACGAGAAGCAAGATTGAAGGATCGGCAAGTTCACCATTCATGAGATAGGGACGAATCAGTGCATAGCCTACATGCATGCGTTAGTATTGCTTATAAGATAGGACCAACGAATAAAGGATATGCACCCTTTTTATGATTGCCAATCCGTACAGCCCACCAAAGAGAGGGGTCATTCTTTCCAAACATTCCATCATTGTGATACACTTTCAAACGAACAAAAGCCAGCTCACTGGTTATCTCATACTTGTCTGTAGAATTCCATACAACAGTAGATCCCTTCAGAGTTTTGCATCTGTTAACTTTTTCCTTCACAGCATGAGATTTTGATGGTATGCCAATATTGTCCAAGCATTTGTCTTCCATGTGGGATTGAATGACTTCAACTTTAACATATGGCCTGAGTTCAGATTGATCCTCGATTGAGCTAGTTGGTGGGATTGGCATATTTTGCACACCAATCACACTGACTTTGAGTTCGCCCGTCCGCTTTATTTGTGGTGCAGCAGTAGCATCTTGTACAGGCTTGGGAGACCCTGAAGAGCGATGAAGATGAAGAGATTCTTTGAATTTATGGGCCAATTCATGGATATTATCAGTAACTTTTGTGTCAGGGTGCATTCCAGCACTTGTAATGCTGTCAGGTTTCAAGACATATCCGCCTGTGCCAGCAAACAATGCATGATTGATCATATTTGCCTTGTCGATTTTTTGCCAGTTCAAAGCCACTATCTGAGATCCATACGCCCAATAGAGAGGAGGATAAGGATTGGAAGAATTGAATCTGTAGCCATTCGGATAGATTCTCATCAAGTATGTAGAGTTGTGAAGGATAAGTGCACGCGGAGTCAATTTTTCTTCATCAGGAAGGTCTTTGACATCAGAATCTGGTGGTGGCTTGTTCTGAAGCTTAGAAAACATGCGCTCGGAAACGTTATGGATATGATTGAACTCAAGAGAGACTGGTAAGTAACTCTGTTAGCATCCAATGATACATTCAAAGTTAGGATGACAGATTCTTACACTTGCTGAATAGACTTTCAAATGGACGAGGAATTGCATATACACCAAGCGCAGCCAGTTTTGGGTTCAAAGAACTATCTGCAACTTTTTCTGCCTCGCCTGATTGCTCGACAGGCACATCGCGCTGTTCTTCGATATCAACCAAGTCGCATGACGAGTCCAAGTCAGAAGTGTCATATTCAGAATCAGATTCATTTGAATTGTTGTTTGGAGAGTCACCCTCGGCGCCATCATTCTCTGCGGACATCGACGCAGTCTAGAGTTTAAGTTAGCAATGGGCTGAGTATGTCTCAAATTAGGGATACCCACGATGACGAGAATCTTGTGCTTTAGCTCTTCAAGGGAAGGGAGCACTTTGAACGGATTCAAGGGACGACTGAGAAGCATATCTCCAAAGGCTTCATGCATAATTTCAGCCATTGAGCCTTGCTGCGCATGGTCGCAGTGTGTCTCAAGAGAGAGAAGCAGAGGATATGGAGAGGTTTTGAATGCATTGTCAGCAATTGCTCGGCAGACCTGTTAGAAACATTTGGTCAGAGATCAAATTGAAGAAGGGAAACCTTTGATGTACGACGCACCTCTCTGAACTCGACGGGCTCGACACGGGTCCAGCCGTGAACGACTTTTGGCTGTCCGTTCTTGCCATTCCAGACATCGATCTCGATACACCTGCCACCCTTGAGCAATACATTGACATATCCGTCGACGGAGGCTTTGCCAAAGAGCTGGTTTTGAGTGAGGTAGGTGTTGTGAGAGGATCTGGAGGTAGCGCAATTAGTTAGCCCATAGGGTTTCCTTATTACAGCCCAGAGAGAGGGAGGTGCTCACGAGATGAAGTAATGGCTGAAGGGATGGGAGGTGTCCAAATCGAGATTAATGGGCGCTACTTCGGAGATGTCTTTGACGAAGTCCTCGTAGGGCTGCGGGGAGTCAGCACTGGGACAGCGAGGAGATAGAAGTGAGATTACCTTCTGCCCAACCTCAGCAGCGCAAAGGCCGCGCAGGCAGTCGTCGAGGGGACCGGGAACAAGCGCAATGTCCGGGAAGCGCGGGAGAGTCTGGGGGGAGCTGACGGCGGGTTGCGGGGAGTCGGTCATGGTGTGATTTGAGTGCGAAGCTAGAGGAGGCCGACTTCCCTAAATTCTGAAAGACCTCGTAGCAGCGCCATCGGCGTCAGGAGAAGCGACGTCAACGTGAATCACCCACCGCCGCCACGGCCGCGGCTTGCGGAGCTGGAGATCGGGCGCCGCACGCCGCAGTCACGTGACAATAATTCGGTGCTCAAGAATAGGGAACGCGTTCTGCTTGTTGCGGTTTTGCTTTGCTTTGCTCGGGGACGGCTGTTGAGGAGAGAGTGAGTGAGTCGAAGGAGACTAAAGTTGGAAACTTCGGTTTTGTGGTGGAGCAAGAATGAGGAGTGAGGAATTTAAAAAAGCTCGAGGCGGGAATTAATTCAGGGCCTGGCATACGTCAGCGTTGCGCGCTTTAGGCAAGTGGCAAACTTACTGCGCAATTTGGCCCAGAGCCAGACTTCCTGGGCGCCAACCAGGCCTTTGGTGATGCCTCTGTTTACTCCTGGCTTCGCCTCTTTCCCCCTTAGACCTCCCTCTACCCCTTCTCCCTCGCGGTTCCCTCGGTAGAATGCGTCCTCCGTCGCTGCTGCTCTTCCTCGCGCTACTCGCGCGCGCGTCCGCGATCGCTATCGACGTCGACGACTATGGTAAGCCATCATCTCCGGGTCCAGTACCCCTGCGCGACCTGTGCTGACCCCTCGCAGACTCAATCATTCACGCCTCCTTCGTTTTCTCCCATGGCATGATGACCTACTACAACGGCAACGTCTCCGGCGAGACCCCGGGCATGTTCGTCTCACCTTACTACTGGTGGGAAGCTGGCGCGGCCTGGGACACCCTGCTCGGTTACTGGTTCATCACCGGCGACACCACCTACAACGACCAGGTCAAGTCTTCCCTGCTCTTCCAGTCTGGCACCGACGAGAACTTCATACCCGCCAATCAGTCTACCACTGAGGGCAACGATGACCAGTCCTTCTGGATCTTTGCTGCCCTAACCGCCTGCGAGCGCAACTTCACCAACCCTGACTCCGACGAGCCGCAGTGGCTCGAGCTAGCCCAGGCCGGCTTCGACTCCATGGCCGCTCGCTGGGACACGCAGCACTGCGGCGGCGGCCTGCGGTGGCAGATCTTCCAGTGGAACGATGGCTACGACTACAAAAATACAATCTCAAATGCCGGCCTGTTCATGATCGCCGCGCGCCTGGCGCGCTACACCTCGAACGACTCCTACGTCGCATGGTCTGAGCAAGTCTGGGACTGGGTCGTTGACGTCGACTTCCTAAACACCGACTATTATTTTGTCTATGACGGCGCTGACATCTCTACAAACTGCACCGATCTCGATTACCTGCAATGGTCATATAACGCCGCTATCTTCCTCGCCGGATCAGCCTACCTCTACAACTACACAGAGGAGGAGATCTGGTACAACCGAACCTGGAACCTTCTTAACGGTCTTTATGTTTTCTTTGACACCAATTCCAGCATCATGTACGAAGTCGCCTGCGAAACTGTTAGTAGCTGCAACGTAGATCAGCAGTCCTTCAAAGCCTATCTGGCGCGCTACATGGGCCTAACTTCTGTTCTTGTCCCCGATACTTACTCCACAATTATGAATTACTTTACTGCTACTGTCAATGGTATCGAGCAGTCATGTGTCGGTGGCAGCGACAACGTCACTTGTGGCACCACTTGGCTCGACGTTGGCTGGGATGGCACCTGGGGCCTTGGACAGGAGATGGCTGCCCTGGAAGTCGTCCAGAACCTACTTATTGCCTCAGTCGATGCCCCGTACACTGCTGATTCGGGAGGCTCTTCCACAGGCCTTTCAAACGAAACCGACGACTCTGCCACCGACGTTATCACAACCGCAGATCGAGCAGGCGCTGGCGTCATCACAAGTGTCGTCCTACTCATGATGCTGGTCTTTGGTTGGTGGCTAATTGTATAAGTTTTATCATTTCTCATCCACGCATCCTATGTACATCTGGTTTCTATTGTGGTCTATTCTCACGTGTATTTTGTAAACGTTTCTTTATATATTGTTGAATGATTCTGGCGCTAGGTTTCGGTACTGGTTAAAAAAGTGGTTTATTTTATACTGTTATAGTATAGTCGGCGAATGTAAATATAGATCAATAATTCTCTCTTGCTTTCAATATATCTAATCGGATATGCAAAAGATAAAAGCGCGGGGAAGGAACCTTAACTGAGTCGACGTCACTCGTGAATGCGGAGAACGCATGAGACAATGTGCATCGCGAATCGCACGTGACGGTTGCCGTCCTTTATAGCCTCCGTCACCACCGATCCCTTCTAGATATCGTAGATTCTCGGCTGCAATCTCTTTCAAGACTGAACGCTTCTAGATCGTCATTAAGTATTACAAATGCAGTCTCCTCATGGCACCAGAGTTCGCGTGAGCAAGTCGACCAAGCCGCTGGTGTGTATATCACGTGTATAATGTACTGTTTTGGACTGCAGCTGACATCAGCAGACCGCGAGTATCCTCTTTCCTGAAATCTCAAATCGTCTTAAAGAGTCTCCGGCAGAAGAAACAGCTTCGTTGCATGGTCTTTTCATTTTTTCGATTTTACGCCAGCGCGATATCGTCGACGAGTGGTCGATTCTATTCCCGGGAGGCCGCACTGCTCCGGAAGTCCATCATCAGGCGATTCCCCCCGGCTTTGCTGAAAAGGCTAAAGGACGACTGTCGACTGTCGTCATTGAACTTGATGACCGTGATCTAGTCAAGTATATTACTGGCGGTCTTACTGGGCTTAAAGGTGTGACGACCGGCAAGATTAGGATCGCGGGTGATATTGATCTAGCGCTAAAGCTCGAAGATACGTTTTTGAAAGTCGGCGGAGTCAAGCAGACCCTTTCATATTTGAGAAAAGAGCACAGCAAATTGTAGGTAGAGGTAAACAATATGAATATATATAGATATATACATATAGTTTGTATTGCAAGTAATTCTTAATATAATCTTCCTGAATGTGCAGTAGCTACTCCTTCACATAAAGATCGACGTATTCATCAACATTCAAATCTAATATGTCCTTGCCTGATTTCTCTAAAATCTTTTGCACCTGGTCGCTTCCAAATCTACCACGAAGATGGCGCTCGAATTTGGCAAGCAAGACGGGTGCACCTTCCTCGCGGCGGAGGCGATGGCCGATTGGATAAGGAACCTCTTCTTCGAGCACCGTTCCGTCCGTGAGTGTGATCTTGAGCGCGTTTCCAATAAAGCGCTTATCCGGTGCGTGATAGTCGACAGTAAACTTCCTTTCATCTGCACACGTCATTTTAGAGCGAAGGTCATCTATAGCCGGGTCGGCAGCGACGGCATCAGAGTAGTCATCCGCCGTGAGATGGCCGTAAATCAGAGGAATAGCAACCATATACTGGATGCAGTGATCGCGGTCAGCATAGTTGTAAAGTGGTCCACTCTTGTTGATAATGCGGTTGCCGGCCTCTTGCGTGCGGATCTTGATTGAAGCAATGTCTTTGTATGACTTTCCAGCGGCCGTGATCTTGCCATACAGAGTCATGGCAGCCTCGACTGCGGTCTGAGCGTGGAACTCGGCCGGATAGGAGATCTTGAAGAGCACGTTCTCCATAACATACGAGCCATACGGACGCTGAAATTCAAACGGCTTGCCCTTGAAAAGCACGTCGTAGAAGCCCCAGATCGGCGCAGTGAGGACAGAAGGAAGACCAGACTCGCCCTTGTGAACCATCAATGCCAGGTTGACCGCACGCGATCCAGCGTCACCAGCAGCCCAAGATTTGCGGGAGCCGGTGTTGGGAGCATGGCGATAAGTGCGCAGAGATTGTCCGTCGACCCAGGCCTGGGAGACTACGTCGACAGTCTGATCGCGCGACAAACCAATCATCTTCGAGACGACGGCGGCGGTGGCCACTTTGACGAGGACGACGTGGTCGAGGCCGACGGCGTTGAATGAGTTTTCGATTGCCAAGTTTCCCTGGATCTCGTGAGCTTTGATCATGGCCTCGAGAACTTCGCTGATCTTGATCTGTCGCGCGAACGGCACGGTCGCGGAGCCGTCGCGTTTGTAGGAGCGCGAGAGCCAGTCGGCGACGGCGAGGATGCCGCCGAGGTTGTCCGAAGGATGGCCCCATTCAGCGGCGAGCCAGCAGTCGTTGTAGTCCAGCCAGCGAATGGCCGAGCCGATTGCGAACGCGCCGCGAACAGGGTCGAGCTGGTGCGGAGTGCCAGGGACACGGGTGCCGGCCGGGACGACTGTGCCAGGGACGACGGGGCCAAGCAGGCGCGCGCATGCGTCGTACTTGAGGGCCTCGAGACCGCAGCCGAGAGTGTCGAGCAGGCAGAGGCGCGCGGTCTCGACGGCGAGTGGCGAGTCCACGGCGTAGGAATGCGCGTAGTCGGCGATATCGCACAGCACCGCGTCGGGCCGCGGGCGTAGGTTGTCGGTCATGATTGTGCGGGAGGCGGCGCGGAGGAGCGAGGAGGGCGCGAGACGGCGGGCGAGCATCTGAGATTCGGCCTGTCGGTCCGCTAACGTTGAGCGTCGCCACACCAGCAGTAGCAGCACGAGAACAGTAGCAGCAGAAGCAGTGAAATATAGAACAAGAGCAGGAAATGAAGCAGCAATAAATACAACTACAGGATCATGCCTTGGTCGGCCCGACGGCAGCAATCCGGGATCGCCCCGCAACACTTAATTACCATCGACCTGTGAACCGAACCGGCCCAAGCACTGGTAGTAAGGAAGTAAGTGCTGCTGAGTAAGCAGTCGGTAGGTGGATGGATGCGGCTCCGACAAGGCTTGTTGATATCAATACCACTACCGCACACGAACTATACCATGAACAGAGGGCCGATAATTCTCTCAATCGAGGAGGCGGAGTATCTCCTCGACCAGCTGGTTTGTTCATCTTTGCTAATGCTGTTCTGCTTCGAGACTAACGCGGAACAGCCTCCCCCCGGCTCCGACCCCTTCGCCAACAAGATGCGCGAACGCCTCCTTGAATTCCTCAAAGAAGTCCGCAAAGGCGCGGAAGGCACTATGAAGTAATTACACTATACTTTAGACTTGCAATCCATTAATTCACTCTTCAACAATATATCTACAGTGTCGTCTAAAAGCTGTGCTCAGTCGAGTCCTGGCCCATACTGCTCATGCTCGCACTACCGCCCTGCACATTCTGCAGTATGCCATCAACGTAGTTCGCTCCGGACCACTTCTGGTGCGTCAACACGTCGCATCCCAGCGCCTTCTCCTTGCGCTGTACCAGTTCGACGTATGCCTTCATGCCCTCTGTCCTGAACTGCTGCGACAGCTCCCAGGTCGCCGCCGCGCCGCTGTGCAGACCCGCCAATGAAATCAGCTGTAGCACAAACCCGCACTTGGCCAAGTCCCACACAAAATCCTTCAGATCTGCGTCCGAGAATCCGTGAGCGCTCCAGTTGAACGATGGGCTGAGGTTGTACACGAGCCATTTGCCGGGGTATTTTGCGTGCACGGCTGCCGCCAGCTCCTGCGCTTGCTTCACGTCCGGCGCCTTGGTCTCGATCCAGAGCATATCTGCGTAGGGCGCGTACGCCAGAGCACGCTTGAGGGCTGGCGCAAGACCGTCGCGAACGTGATAGTGGCCTTCGCGCGTCCGCGGCGCGTCCCAGTCGAAATAAACCTCGTGGCCGGCGTATTTACTCGCAATTGTGCGCGCGTCAAAGTTGGACAGTCCTCTTGATTCCGAGAGATATGCTTCGATTTGGTCCGACTTGCCTTCCTTTGCAAGAGCATCGCAGACAGCTGCATGTATAGGTTAGTGAAGAGTCGTAGAATAAATAGCATTACAATCAATCGAACATGCAGCACACCTTCATTGAACGTGGATAGCATGGCGGCAGCCATCCAGTCAGACTCTAGCGTGTTGAGCTCCGCCGACGAGATACCGCTCTGCTCCGCTTCGGCCAGCACCTGCGCCAGCGGCTTGACTTTTTCAGTGATGCCAAGAATGAATTCATGGTCGCCCGGGTCGATTGATGACGACAGCAGTTTTGCGGATTCTGCATCTGTGCGAGCGATTATGAGATTCCGCGAGCCCATGATATCCCACTGCATGCGCGTCGCAATTAGACGCGCGACGTGGGTCGATGGCGGCACGACAACCTTACCTGCCAGATGGCCGCACTTCTTGCCCCCATGAAGCTGATCTTCCACGTGGATTGCCGCTGCGCCTTTCTCTGCAAACAGCTTCGCGAGCTTCATCACGGCCGAAAGGCCTCCGTGGCCGGTGTCGGCGTCGGCAATGATCGGTCTGAGATAGTCGATGCGGCCATCGCCTGCCTGCGCACGGCACGTGCGCATGTCGTCGGGAAGAGAAAGCCACTCGTCCCAAGATCGGCGATCGTGGAGCTGCTGCGCACGAAAGAGACGGTCGACCTGGTTCGGGACGGTGTCGTATGGATAGTCGCCGAGATCAGGCGAGACCTCGTTCGTGGTTGTGAGCACGGCCGAGCAGGCCCAGCCAGAGACGTAGACGACCTCCTGGTTAGCGGCCATCTGCGTCATCTGCACCGGATCAATTGCGCCCATTGTGTGCACCGGCAGTCTCTCGCGCGCGCGCTCGGAGAGGAGAGCGAAGAGCTTGTCGGCCTGGACCGAGGACGGGTACGGCGACGGGAGAGCGAGGGTGCCGCGCTTCGAGACGACGTCGCGAGCCGAGTACGGGCGCGCTATGCCGCGGAAGCGCTCCGAGGCCCAGTCAGTCTCGAGCTTCCGGATTTGCTGCTCGACATAAGCGTTCTCCTCGGCGACGGAGGGCGGCGGAAAGCGCGAGAGGGTGGTGAAATTCATGAACACAGGCAGCTGGTAGAGCGAGCGCGGTGCGGCGCGTCGGAGCATATTTTTTGTTAGCCGTCAACTGGCCGCAGCGTGAGTTGATATCAGATCGCTGGCTGTATATTCACGTACAAGTAAAGCGGCAAGTAATTACTAAAATGCAAGAGCATCTCGTGCTAATAAACAAGAGGATCAATCGCCGTCTGGATAAGCACTCTTTCGTCCTGAACCGTGCGTGCGGGGTCGGTTTTGCGCCGCGCCAAACCTGAACCAGAGCGTACGCCTCGCGCGCGCTCCTCGACCAGGTCTGCCACGGTTTGTTTACCTTCGCCCCAATCCAGTAAGTTCTTCCATGAATGAGCACCTCCGCCTTCTCCTTCGCCGACCTCGACGCTCTGCAGCGCTTTTCTCCGTCGTCTCCGCTCAGAGTTATCGCTCACATTGATCTCGACGCGTTCTACGTGCGTTTCTGTCCTTTCGTGTATCCGTCTTTCTCCTTGCTCCGCGCTGACCCTGCTTTTTGCCAGGCCCAATGCGAGACCGTCCGTCTAGGCATCGATCCCGAAACCCCTCTTGCTTGCCAACAATGGCAGGGCCTCATCGCCGTGAACTAGTGCGTCGCCTGTTCTATTTCTGCCGCTGTTGACTGCTGCTGACGTCACTCCCTCTGCCGCAGCTCGGCCCGTAAATTCGGCATCAAGCGCCACGAGACACCCACAGAAGCCAAAAAGAAGTGTCCCGACCTCGTCCTTGCCCATGTCGCTACTTGGAAACAAGGCGACAGTTTCTACAAGTACCACGACCACCCCGACGTCGCCACTCACAAAGTCTCGCTCGACCCATATCGACATCAAAGCGAGCTCATCTTCAAGATCTTTTACGAGTCTTGCGATAAAGTAGAATACGCGGGAATCGATGAAGGGTTTTTAGATCTTTCGCGAATGCTCTATCAACTCGTTCTTGACATTTATTCTGAAATTGGCACCCTCATGGCCCTCAAACGTGAGACCGGCCAACTCGCAGATAAGTTACCGCTGCCCAAACTGCTAGCTGGCGATCTCCTCTGGAAAGGCAACGTTCTACCTCTTGTCGACGAGCCTGAATTATCCGTCGAACGAGACAAAGATCGGCAAGTTGACTGGAATGAGGTTCTGATCATGCACGCAAGTCAGATCGTTCACGATATTCGCGCCACTGTCCTTCACAAGCTCAAATTCACCTGTTCAGCCGGCATATCGCGCAACAAAGTTCTTGCAAAGCTTTGCAGTGGCTACGAAAAGCCGAACAAGCAGACAATCTTACGCGTCGGTGCAGTCTCGCCCTTTCTTTCCCAGCTCAGCTTTTCAAAATTTCGTGGATTAGGTGGGAAATTAGGCGACGAAATATCTCAGCATTTCAATGTCCCTGAAGAAGGATCAGTGCCATTTCTACTTGCGATCCCAAGGACCGAACTAATCAGTGCATTAGGAGACGAGATTGGTAATTGGTTTTATGATATCCTTCGCGGTCACGACTATAGTCCAGTCAGGATCGCGCGGCCGGAAGCAAAATCAATGATGTCGGCCAAAAACTTTCGGCCGTCTATCAATTCTGCTGAAGAAGCAATTCCTTGGATTCAAACTTTTGTTGCTGATATCGCTAGTCGGATTGTCGAGTATGCTACCACTCCAAACGGCGGTGTGCGATTGCCAAAAACTCTGGTCATTCACAGTAGGCACGCTACCGGTCCTTCATTTTCTCGACAACAACATCTCCCGCGGTGCAGTCTGGCAACTCTCTCAGATACGCTTTACAGTAATGGAGTAACTCTTTTTAAGCAGATCGAAAAGGAAAAGGGCAAAACAATGTATCCTATCCGACAAATGAGCCTTGGAGTAAGTGGCTTTGACGCATCTGCAGCAAAGAACCAAGCCATAGAAGGCTTTCTTGTGCGCGGGTCGACGCCGGAGCGGATACGTCAATCTTCAAATGACGCCAACAGTCCTACAAAGAAGGCGAAGGGAATTGTGGCTTTCTTAGGCAGCTCGGAGTCGGTTTCCTTGGAGAGTGAACGAGCCGATAGCAATACTTTAAAGAGCGACGACAACACTTTTGTTTGCGAAGTCTGCAATTTGCTTGTGAACGTCACCGACGTGGAGGAACACCATGATTGGCATTACGCACAGAATCTAAAGCGTCAATTGGAAGAAGAAGTGTCTACATCCAACAGCAAACGGAAAACTTCTGATGCGAGAGGCGGGCAGCATAAGAAAAGTGCAAAGGCGGAGAAGGGACAGCAGAAGCTGTTTAGCAATTCTTAGGTGTACGCCAGCTTAATACTGCAGCTCAGCATAGATAGTACATTCTCTACACGTCACTTCTACCAAATTGCTGAATAATATAATGTATTGTAATTCTAGCATGTATAATGCACTCTTTTCTCAGTCTATATCCTAATCTGCTCTGAGCGGCACGGGTAAGTCAGTAAAGGTAAGTGGCTCCCACAACGTCCCTCGGCTGCGGTCTGTGCGGCGGACTCCTCTCCAATCTCGAGCCTTGTTCGGTTCGTCGTACGATTTCTATCTCTTTAACTCCTCTCTTCCTCTCTGATCCCGCGCTGGTCCTGAGTTAGCGATACGCTCAGCACTCAGTAGGTTTGTCATTGGCCCATTCCGCTGTTTTTCCTGCTCATCGCGCAGTACCCGCCGTCCGATTGCGCCTTGTTCGCTGATCGCGTCATCCTTCTCCGCTCATATCTCCGCCTCTCTTTGCTGCCTGCAATTATGCAGTTGAACTGAACCTAAGCAGCGCATATCTCCATACAGCTCGCCGTTGAGTCATCAGATATTCTTTAAAATCTATCAACCACAATGTCGACCAAGATTGCAAGCGTCAGCCCGGCCGGCACCGCTACCGCTGCCGAGGGTCTCATTCAGCGGAAAGAGATCCTCAAAAGATCAGAATCAGAAACTACAGAAAAGACAAAGCGAGCTGAGAAAGAGTCTACACCTCGTAGCGAACCGAAATTTAGCCACATCTATGCTATCCATTCTACGAGCAAAGGCAGCCTTTTGTCCCGAGAATCAACTACGCCACCACCGAGTTTTGTGGGATTCAAAAACTTGGGTATGATTGTACTTGGTGAGTTCTGTTTCTTGATCTTTGATTTTTTTTTGCGATTGCCATGGTATTAACGAACAGTAGTTGTCAGCAATCTTCGCCTCATGATCGAAAATTACTCAAAGGTATGGCAAAGATTTAATGCCGGGATCTACAAGCCTATCTAGCTAACTCAGATACAGTATGGTGTTCTTATTCGATTCTCGCATTTAGGGATTTCAAAGTCAGATTTTGCATGGGGTGTCCGACTGACAGCCGCAATTCCTCTACATCTATTTTTTGCATTAGTGATCGAGCGATTAGTTGCTATCCCAACTATGAATTATATTGCACAGTATGATGCAAAACAAAAAGAAATCGCTGATAAAGGATCATCCGTATCTTTATCTTCTCGAGCAAAGCTCTCGGCTAGCATTGCCTTGCTTCGACCCAAACCAAAACATATGTGGAGATTGATTGTATTCTTGCATTCTGTCAATGCAATTATCTGCATTTGGTTTACTACAGTTATGGTTTACACGAGAGTGAGCAATCCTGTGATAGGCACCATATGTGAGTCTCATGCTCGTACGTTATATCTTCCTCGTTGCGTTTTGTCTTTGCAAAAGAGTCGTCACTAACATTACACTAGTCACTGTATGCTTAAAGGTCGCATCGTATGCTCTCACCAATCGCGATCTTCGAGAGTCGCTCTTAATGTCTTCAAAGTCAGTGCCAGAGCTCTACAGCACGGCAAAGTATCCTGATAATCTCAGTGTCAAAAATCTGTCGTATTTTTGGTGGGCTCCAACTCTTGTGTATCAACCAGTTTACCCGCGCTCGCCATCTTTCAGACCTCTATTTTTCGCTAAACGCCTTATCGAAGTGGCATCATGCTCACTTCTCATTGTGTTTCTATCTGCCCAATATGCTGTACCAACGTTAGAAAACAGCTTGGCGCATATTCATAATCTTCAATTCGTTGGAATCATGGAGCGTCTTTTTAAGCTTGCGTCTATTAGTATGGCAATCTGGCTCATTGGATTCTTTTGCGTCTATCAATCTGGACTAAATGCGTTGGCTGAAGTTATGCGTTTTGGTGATCGCGAGTTTTATGATGACTGGTGGAATTCAAGATCAGTTGGCGAGTATTGGCGATTATGGAACAAGCCTGTAACAAATTACTTCCGACGGCATGTCTACGTGCCGCTTGTTCGTCGAGGTGTCGACCCTGCTACAGCGAGTATTATGGTATTTTTTGTGAGCGCCGTTCTCCATGAGCTTCTTGTAGGCGTGCCTACGCACAATATTAATGGGTAGGTTTATTGAATTAACTTGAAAATTTCGCTTCTTTGCAGCTAACCGAGAGATCTATTCTAGTGTTGCGTTTTTTCTAATGCTTCTTCAAATTCCATTAATCCAAATCACTACGCCATTGGAGAAAATCCATCGGCCTTGGGCAGGAATGCTTGGTAATTGTATCTTTTGGCTTAGCTTTCTCATTGGACAGCCTTCAGCCGTCTTGATTTACTATTTCACTTGGAGCGTCAATAATGGTCGGACTGTAGGCGATGGAAAGTTTGCATGTGACTAAATCGGTTTATTCATTGTTGTTTATCTGTGTTTCGATTTATGGGATTTAAGATATTTATTATTAATTGTAGTTGCTATTAACGTGACGTGTCGTGTCGTAAGTACATTTGATTCGAGGTTATTCTCATTCAATTTGCGGCTCCGGGGCTTCAAGCGACTCATGAATTTCAGAATTGGTATTTTTTATGAAATCAACTTTTTTTCGATGCGATGATGATATTTCCAGATGCTTATTGAATAATAAAATATTTATATATTTTAATATGCGTAATATGCGTAATATTTATGGAATTAAGATTTCTAAAATTGGTGGGATCGATATCAAATGCAGTTGAAATGAGCCAACGTCATTTTCCAACCTTCTCTTCGCTGCACGGAGATTTTCTCAAATTTTAAATCGTCAAGAATTTGACCCGTCACATCAGATAATGTCAAATTTCAATAGCAACTTCCCGAATCCAGCCAAAAATGCACCAGGTCTCGGTACACCACTTGCTTTTAAACCGCGTCAGCTAACAAAACAAGTTGCTGCTGCATCGACATATGCGGCAGCGCCGGTGATCTCGCATCCACCAACAATTCACACGATTTCTGCTCCTCCCGCCCCCGTTTCAACTACGTCCAGCACTGCCAGATCGGGATTCCAGAGATCTTTTACTCCGATAGGATCATCTGTGCGAAATTCAGGAAATGGGTTTGGCAATTCAAGACCGTTTAGCAACAGCTCGTCTGCAACTACTGTCGGTAGTCCGGCAACTGCGTCACCTCAACATGCACTCGAACAAGCTAATATAGCACAGCAACAATCGGCTTATATTCCACAGCACATGAGAATACCTGCAGCGCAATCAAGCCCATTAACTTCAAACAAGGTGAATTCAGATGTCGCCACCGACAGCGATTCCAAAAAGTTATTCGAAATTGGACCTGATGGCAAGCGCACGACGGTTATTAGAGAAGGTGGCGGTCGAAAATGGGAAGATCCTACACTTTTGGAATGGGATCCAAGTCATTTCCGATTATTTGTGGGAAATTTAGGCGGCGATGTGTCTGATGAAGTAATGCTAAAGGCATTTCAAAAATTCCCGTCTGTTGCTAAAGCGAGAGTTATTCGAGACAAGGTCTCTGGAAAGACAAAGGGATACGGCTTTGTAGCATTTAGAGATCCAGATGATTATTTCCGCGCTTTTAAGGAGATGAATGGTAAATATATCGGATCACACCCAGTGTTATTACGAAAGGCAAATACGGAAATCAAATCAAAGACAGTTAAAGGAAGTAAGCCTTTCGAGAAGGCAACTGACCAAGTTTTGAAAGCTTCATTACAAAGTTCAAAGATCCACAAAAAGAAGCGATAGGTTTAGGTATGTTTTCTTTCTTGCTGTTTTGATTTGTCGAGATGTAGTTGGTTCTTAAAACAATGATGATTCTAAGAGTTGCCCAATACAAGTCAGCCTAGGTAGCTATCCTCGTGGCTTCGATGTAACCATATTTGTGTGTTTATTCTTGCACTTGCGATTCTACTGAGCCTACAATAATTTCTTGTATATCAAGACTATAAAGATTACTTGATCTAATCTGAGTTTTGATTTCGATAAAGCAATTTTGACTAATAATCCATTAAGCTAACATTTCACCTAGAAAAATTACATGTCGAAATAATGAATATGCTTGTATAACAGAAATTAATATATGAGTTAATAATATATATCCGCGCGGAAATCAATCTGTAAATTGTAACAGCACAAACCAGTGCACACCATCGGAAAATTGTCAAGATTCCCTCCCAATTCCCTGGCGGATTCTGATACAACCCCATTCCTTAAGACTTATCGTACATGCTCTCCCTTAATATCCCTATATAATGTATAAATTCTGACCTTTTCCTTCGAGCTAGATATTAAACTCCCTATTAATGCAAAGAATTAAAGAAAAAGATTGCGCATCATCGACGTAAGTCAATACGATCTAGCACATCTTTGACCCAAGCAGAGTTTGCAATATTTGATACTGTTGCTCGGGTATCCCGCCGTTGGAGACAGCTTTCAACAATCTCCTTTGCACTCTTCCAGTTCTCTTCGTCATTGATAGCTATATTAGCAGGCTCGGAAGATGGCTCTAAAGAAACTGCAGCAGATGCTGTAGAGGACTCTGAAGAACGCTCTAATGTCTTGTATTCATCCCCATTAACTGACGATTCTCGTAGTAGTTTAACCCATCCCCACTCAACTCTTGCAATGCGATGCTTCACTCGATTACGAGCGCTGCTCTTTCGGTTTCCACTACCGCCGGTAGGAGTGACAACAGTGCCGTCGGGGGACATTGTAGCAGGCGGTCCATCAAAAGGGAATCTTCCTTCTACTAAAGCATATAGCAACACACCAAGAGCCCATGCATCCGTCTGGCGGCCATCATATGGCTGCCCCATAATTAACTCAGGTGGGGCGTAATCTTCTGATCCGCAGCGAGTGGTGAGCATTGGATTTTCGGGGTCGATGTGTCTAGAGAGGCCAAAGTCTGTGAGTGTCGTAAGAGCCTTATTTATCGATATTGATTCGACTACTGATTCTTGTGTTACGTTGATAAGGACGTTTTCGAGCTTGAGATCACGGTGGACTATATTGTGGGTATGGAGGTAGAGGACGGCGGAGACTACCTCGGCGAATAGCCGGCGTACAACTGAAGGACGGAGAATTTTATTTCGTTCTGCGGATGTGGCAAGGTCAAAGAGGTCACCACCGAGGCAGAAAGGAAGAACGATGAGAGCCCGGGTTTGGTCCAGGTTGAAAGCCACAAGGTGAATGAGACATGGATGATCAAGATTCTATGAAGAACGAAATTCAAGTCAATATGAAAAAGCCAGAATAAAGTATGAATGTAGAATAATGCGAGCAACCTTTAGTATATCAACTTCACGTTTAAGAGAGCTCTCGATACGTTCGCGAGAGGCACCGCCAGCTCCAGCAAGCTCGACGATCTTGACAGCGACCAGTTCCTTGCCGCTATATTCCTCAGCCTTGTTTTCGTCGTCGTCGGACGAAGAAAACGACGGCAAAACTAGACTAGCAAGCACAACTCTAGAAAAAGATCCTTTGCCCAGTAACCGAACTTCTTTCCACCGGAACTTTCGCAGAGAACGGTGCTCATAGGCTTCGAAGAGCTCTAGAGTGGGGTCGTGCACGGAGAGCGCACGAGTGAGTTCTCGCTGCAGATGGTCTGGAAGCGAAAGAGAAAGCTCGCCATAGGGTTTGTGAGACCGCACAACTGACGCCGGAGGCGGCAAGGGCGAGCCTCCGCGGTGGGCGGAGGGAGTGCGCGGGGGGCCGACAATGGGCGAAGGAAGCGGCGTGAGATCGCGATAGAAGGTGGGCGAGTCGATGGAACGCGCGCGAGCAAGACTGGAGCCAGCCGGCGGCGACGTACTGATGCTCAGCACAGGCGGGTGCGCGTCGGGTGGCGACATTGAGTTCGATTTGGCGGACTGCTGCGTGCGGTTGTGAACTTCGCTTTGGCGATTGAAGCCCAATAATGGCGGTGAACTTGACTCAGCCGCAGCACACGAGTTTAGGGTCTCCGCTTTCGGAACGCAATCAACATGAGCTGCGTAATGCGCTTCGTCATTCCTTTATTCTTAGTAGCAGGCAGTTAAGCCTTTATTCTCTTCTATCACTATATGCTATTTACACGTAATTTACTGGTCATATGCCTGCAGTACCTCTTCAGCTACTTCTAATTCCTCGATGTCTTCCATGTATCGGACCCGCATGATCTCAAAGACAAACAAGCCCACACTGCTCGACGGCAGCGCACTCAGAGTATGCCGCGCAAAGCCGCGATACATCCACCGCAACCACGACCGACCATTGCGACCTCTGTCTTTCAGCCGCCTAGTTTCCGCAAAAGTCCGCCTATAAGAAGATAAGTAGATTTGCGCAAGCTCACGCCTGCTTACGAGCTTCTTGCAGCCATCGCTCTGTTCTCGCTCGTAGAGCGTCCGGAAGTCGATTGCCTCCAGCATTGTTAGATGGATGTTTTGTATTCTTCCGAGCGGATACTGTACTCCTTGTAATGCAATGGTTGCAGCAGCCCCAGCGCCTAATACAGTGGCGGGATATATTGCCGCAGATGGCTTCTCGCGGATGCTGTCCACAGTTTGGTCGATGCTTAATGTAGCTCCCTTCTTCGCATCCGCATACCGCGGCACCGGTGCTTTGCGGTCTTCAACAATTAACTTGTAACTCCATTGCTTAAACCCTTCAAA
The DNA here is from genome assembly GCA_030568295.1 of Myxozyma neotropica. NCBI lineage: Eukaryota > Fungi > Ascomycota > Lipomycetes > Lipomycetales > Lipomycetaceae > Myxozyma > Myxozyma neotropica. The sequence goes on along the minus strand of JAJLTU010000007.1, from coordinate 566,992 downwards.
AGTTGAAAAGAACATTGCGAATCCAGCAGATTCCTTGACTAAAGACAATGTGAAGCCAGCCATTACCCCACGCGGTCCAATCGCCTGTAACTTCTCAAGACTGTAGCGCCATAAAGACTTGTGTTGTTTTGCAGTAGAGTCCTTTCCGGGAATAAGCAACAACTCAGACACAGAGAAGCGGTGGAAAATTGCATCTATTGGCGCTGCTACTAATGACTGCATAGCTCCAGCTACGCCGCCTGCCAAAAACGTTTGTCGAAACCCAAGTTCCGACTCTTGATCATTGCTACAAAATACAGGAAGTGTTGTTAAATATGTAGTATATAACACGACGCCAATTAACGAATTGGCTATCAGAGGGGGTAGAACTTCGATTTCGGTACGTCAGCAATTGTGCGAGTAGAAGGCGAAGGGTGGCGGCACATACTTTGTTCGCTAATAAATCGAAATCCATATTCATTCACAGCATGCCTTAGCACTGCTAGACTTGAGTGTGTCGTGAAGCTCCACGGCAAACTTGACGCAATAGCAGGATTAACCGCTCGCGGAACAATCAAGTAGTCAACTCGCATGGGCCGGAACAGCTTAACTGGAACTCGAGCATAGAGAGATACAAGCTGAGATAAAAAAGCCCTTGTACCGGCCGTTGCGGCACCGACATATTGATTTGTTTTGCTCTTCTTGCTTTGGTTTGTCGAGGAGCGTGAATCGTCGAGAGGGGTACTACTCCTGTAGCTCGAGATTGGCTCTGCGATGTCGGGCATGGCACTATTAACATACCCTAGCGAGCTTGTCGACCTCATATCGGTGCATGTCCTTATTTGTGCACAACCCGTATTTGGTGCCTGTACCTGGTTTGTATCGCTGTTCGAATTTCTGGAAGTGGATGCTTTCTCTCTAGGCTTACACGTGCAGCGAAAGTTGGGAGTTACCGTTGTGCGGTTGCTCTCAGAATACGTGTACACATCCTGAAGTTTTCCGATGACATGTACATTATTATAAGCTACTGTGGCTGTTGCTGATATACATAATCTTGCAAATTACGCGTTTACTATGTACTCAAACGCAGCAGCTGCTCAGATCAACCTCTCCAATTATTTCTAGTGCTAGACCCCCAAGGAAAACCGCTGAACTTATCTATGCCAATATATAAATCCGATGAATATGCCTGACAGTCTTGTGCAGAGAGTCGCTGAAAAAAATGTGTGCCGAAAAGCAAATGCAAAGAGAAGCAATTGTTGAAGAAAAAACATCCAATGCGCCGGTGGTCATATCCGAGATATTTTCACTAGTGAAAATCAAAAAACGAGAAAGAAAAAAGGAACATAAAAATGAAAATAAACCTAGAAACATGCAAAAACCATGGCAGCGATAATCAAGCAACATTAAAATAAATCTAGGATTTATGGTAAGAAAGCTTTTCTATGTCTCCCCCCTTTAGCTCAATAGAATCATGCGCATTAACCACAAGGGCAGCGACATCATCATCCTGGCCACTACTTCGTGTAACATCGCTCGAGGGAGTATTCGACGATTCACCCATTTCTAGCTGCTTCGATCTCTCTTCTTCCAGTTCTTGCTCCCTTTTATTCTCTTCCGCTTCGAGTTTCATTGCCTCTTCTTCGTCCGCTACCCATCGTCTGAAAACAGACACCGACAGAGAGGAGAAACACAGTTGCTCAATCTGATAAAGAATAATCGGGATCTGAAGCATCTCCTTCGTCTGGTCTGAAATTCCGGCATGATTACTGTATAACGCAGTAATTAGCGGCACTCCAAGTGCAGGTGTCTTCGCAGGCACTACGTAACAGATAGCGATGGTGTCGCGTTTGTTGAATCGGAAAAATCCAATAAAAGCATCGAGATACTTGTTCTCAAATCGCAGTTTGTGCGATCCACGCGTCACGAGCAATGTCATGAACAGAAAGAACCAGTAGAGACCCATATTTTGCATCAATACCAGTGCAGTCGTTTGTGGAGACGACTGGGCGAATGCGCCGGTATAGAAACAAGACGAGAAAGTGCTCCACATGATAAGAATTAAAAAGACTGAGGAGAATTTATTGATCTTGAACTTGAGTGCGAACCAATTAACTTGCTTTTCAAAGGTGAAACGAATGACTTGACCAACGAAAAGTGGGACGAATACGGTGAGACCGAGCTGCTTGAAGACGGAGCGATAAAGCGACTGATAACCACCAGAACCGTCTGCAGGTCTTAAGTCGCCCCATTTATCGCTCGAAGACATGTACATACTGATCAAGGCAGGCGAAAGAACTGGTGAAAGCAAATTTGCTAAACAGAAAAGAACTATGTTAGCCCACCGTACAAATCCGAGAGATGCCACGCAAAAGAAGAAAGAACATGCCTATAGTGACTTCAATTAAGGTTGCAGCATGATTTCCATGTGCATTTCGAGTGAAGACGACATTAGAGCCAATAGTTGTCGGCGTGCAACCGAGCAAAATAAAGCCGCCGATTACAGAAGTACTGAGATGCGGATCATCTGCCATCAAAGCAGCGTAGGCAAAAACGAAAAACATGCAACTGGTGAAGAGATAGGACATAACCTGCGAGACGATATGGATTCTATACAAGGCCACCGACTGCAGGAAAACTTTGGAGTTCATGGTCAAGCCCGAGATGAAGAAAATGAGGGCGGGGCAGACATAGACGACGGAGTACTGGGCCGCTATCCAGCCGCCTTTGCGCCCAAGGTTGGGAACTAGGTAGGCAATGAGAACAGAGAATCCTAAACATATCAGAAACCACTGGTCGATGGCCATTGTGAGGTAGTCGCGCCAGGTCATCTTTTTCCAACCGGCCCAGAAGGACGCGGCGGCCGACTTTAGTTTGGCGAACATTGGATGAATGTCTGACTGAGTTCAGGAAGGAAATGGGAGGGAAGAGGACAAAAAGTATCGAATGACGATACTTCCTTTAAGAGAAAGAGACTGGACGAGGGCGTGTCAGGGCAATGAGGTACAAAGATAGCTGGAGAAGACGAGCAGTGGACGCCACAGGCACCAATATCTCGAAAGTACTTACCGGAGATAACGACGGCGTGGTCTGCGGATTAGTAGTCGATCAGATTCACTGAACAATCGACGGGCGAATACGTGATTTCGTAGCGGGTCGCACTGTATAATATTTGCCTGCGAAGAAGAACGGGCGAGAATCCGGCAGAAACACAGTAAATGCGTGCAATAATCCTTTTAAATCCAATTTCAATGTTCTCTGTGGCCGACCGCGGCCGGATACCCGCCTAATCTTCCTAACCCTGCTTCCTGCCGGCGGGCGCACCAACACTTACCTATCTGCTGCCGAGCTGCGCGGGCGAATAGGTGGGCCTGCTAAGTTCTAGCATTGTATTGCATTATCAGGCTGTATTTTACTCTGCATCAATTTTGTTTGCCGTCGTCTCGCGCACTGCAAAAAAGGGCACATTGTACTAACTACCAACCAGCACAAATCGGAGCAGCTCGGAATTCGCTACTCTCACGTGCTGCGGCTCAGTCTCTCCGCGTACATTGGGTTAGGTCTTTATCTTGAGTCGCTCAGAAAAATCAATTAGAAAGTAAATCATAGTTAAAAACTTCTAACTAGAAAGTAAGAACAATAATGTGAGAGAGGTTTCTTGCAAAGAGTCCCAAGTTTCTCCATCCCCACCGTCGACAGACAAACAAATGCCGGCAAAGACAGGGTTCCGGGTACTAAATTGCGAACATTTGCCTTTTACACACTCGTCGCCTGGCTCCTTCCTTCACTTGAGAAAAAAGTAAATCAAGAGATCTCTGGAGATCAAACGGTGTTTTGCTCTACCAGCGCTCCGTTAAGACACATCCTCTGAAAGTAAGCTCACGCAAGTGAGCTTGGAGAACAATCCTGCAGCCCAAAGACTGCGTCGCCGGGGTAGGTATTTAATACTAAGTAATGCACCTGGTGCACTTAAAGTCAATATCAATCAATTGTCAAACTCCGAAGCGATAAAAATATGCACAACAATTGGTACATTATATGTCGCCCAACTACAACAGCAACCCCAATTCCCATTTCTTTCCTATTAATAACACTATTTATAGTTTGGTGCAGCAACAACAATGCACAGAATCTAATCAGAGCTCTCCATCATAGCGTCATGTAGTGGTCAAACAGCGCCGAGATACTCTCTCCGTAATGGTTCCGACGCATGCACTCGGCAAGAATCGGAGAAATGTCAATCACTACCAACTTGCTGTGGCCATTTCGTCGAGCAGATGGGATCGGGAATGTGTTTGTGACCACAATCCAATCAATACATCTTGATTTCTCCATCTCCTCAAGAGTATCATCGCCAAAAACACCATGTGTCGCAATCACATATACACTCTTTGCACCGCAATTCTTTCGGCAGTGCTCAGCTGCAGCAATAAATGACCCTGGACGGTCTATCATATCATCAACAATAATAGCCGTTCGGCCCTTCACGTCGCCAACAAGGGTAATCATCCGCTCGGCATCCATCTGTTCAAAATTATCTTCATCATCAGACTCGGTTGCATCAATCGTTCCACCAAGCGCCAGATCAGTCTGAGACGCTAATGAGTAAACCGAAGACTGCATAGGGTCGTTCTCAGAATGAGATCCTTCTGTCGACTCCTCAGCTGCCGGAGCTTCATAGTCGTCATCGACAACATGTCCTTGCACAACTCTGGCGGATCGAATCTCAGACATTGACATGTGATCTTCTTCTTCGTTGTCTTTTTGTTCAAGAATAGCGGGCGATGCCCGCGAGATCGGAAACACATTTTTTCGGCGTCTGTCAGTGTGGATCATTGCAAAATCGATTTTGAGCGCGTCGGCAAGTGCGGTAACTCTCTTGGTACCGCCTGGGTTCTTCGACACAACGACAGCGTCTCTCCAGTCTGGTACATTATGGCGAATCCAGCGAGCAAGTGTAGGACCGGCATGCAAGTTGTCGACAGGCTTGGTAAAGAAACCTTGCATCTGTGCCGCATGGAGATCCATTGTGATAATATGATCCGCACCGGCCATCGTGAGCAGATTGGCAATCACTATAATGCTTCGTTCAGCACCCGCACATTTAGAAAGACAAAAAATCATACATACTTCGCGCAGTAATCGCTCCTCTATGTTTCTTCATTTTGCTCTGCTTTGAATAAGGAAAATAAGGCACAACAGCTACATAACAAGACTATAATCAGCAACTCGTACCCAGAACTCAGTCCTATCGCAAACCATAAATTACTAACCAGTGATTTTATTAGCAGATCCTCCACGACAGGCGGCAATCATGATTAAAAGTTCCATGATATGGTCATTGATTCTGAGTAATGTTGAGTCAGCGACAAACCTCCTAGGATCTCGCAAGGATAAGAAGATACCTCGAAGATCCACTCTGCACAATGTAGACATCTTCATCTCGAATGGACTCGCCTGCAAGAGCTGTTAGAGCGCTGCAACAAGTAGATCCGCGATACGAAGTAAACAAGCACACCCATCGACACCGAAGTCTCTCCATTCGCAAACTTCTGGAGAGTGCATTTTCCTTCTTGAACACCGAGTCTCTCGCAGATCAGCTTTCCTAGCTCAGGATGTGATGTGCCGACGAAGATCTTCGACTTGCGCATTCTGTTCTGAGCAGCTGATGGTCTTTGAGAAATGCTGGAACTCAAGAGAATCAGGCACAAACACTCACTATTTACTGCTTGGGCGGAGGGGTTAGAGAAAGGCGAGCTGCAGAAAGAATAATTGCCGAAAAATCACGTTTGCTTTTTAAGATTTTTTTGCACGCGCGCAAACCTTAAATATAACTGCGCTAAAGGCATAACTATCAAGACACGGTGTGCATGGTATATTAAGGTTTCTCTCCCAAATATCTAGTTCTCTCCTCGTGTGGTACTGTCTATATTTCCATCCTGATCTGCTTCCTGTGAATAAATGTAAGCAAAATAGAACATCATAGCTCTCTTATCTTTAGTTGCTCTGATCTAATTGAATATTTCAATGTAGGCCTGCTTCATCTGCGAACAGATCACCTTCTCCCGACCGAACGCGTACGATGTCTCGCGGAAGATCCCTGTCTCCGCGCCCACTCTCAGAGACGGGCTCTTCTCCAGCTCGAAAACAGTCTCCTCCTTCTCGCGCTCAAAGTTTATCGCCGTCACGTTCGCGCAGCAATGATGCGAGGAGCCCCCGCAGCTACTCTCGATCTCGGTCACGATCATACAGCTCGCGCAGTCGCAGCAGAAGTTATGATTCTTGGAGTCGAAGCAGAAGTAGGAGCCCGCCTTATCGAGGAGGCAGGGCACGATCTCCGAGACGTTCTCGGAGTCCTCTAGAGTTGATGCCTAAGCGAGTAAGTTCAGGTAGAGCATCGTTGTTACAATTACGCGCCTAACACAGAATTTTCAAGATATGCATCGAAAAGCTGACACAAACTGTTAATGAGAACCATTTGCGGGAGATATTTTCTGTTTATGGTCGTATTACCAATCTATTGATTCCCCGAGGACCAAGAGGTAAGATCCTCATTAACTGTCTTGTATGATCTACCGGTTCTAATCAGCTAATTTCACATCTGATTAGGCCACCGTGGTATTTGCTACATGTCCTTCGACACCGAAGATGAAGCAGATAAAGCTATTGCTCATATGGATGGTGGCATTATTGATGGGTTCAAAATTGAAGTCGCACACTCTACCCCTCCCCCACGTAATTCAGCAAGAGGTGGCCGTGGTGGTGGCCCGCCTCGCGGTGGAAGACGCGGCGGTTGGGGAGGAAATGGGAGAGTCGATAGTTATGTTCCTGCGAGATCTGGTGGAGCTGGATCTGGGCGTCGATGGTCGCGCAGTCCCCCTCCACGGGGGCGAGATGATGATAATGGAAGGTACAGAACCCGAAGTCCTAGGAGGGGATTCAGGTAGATTCTGTGTGAATGCTGTAGCTCACGTGCGTAGTAGTCGAGAACATGTAAAATGTACTTGTAGGAATAGAGAAAAGTTATCGCTATCCAATTACTATATGATACAATATATTATAATTCTAAATTTATACAAGCCATGTCCACTATTCTATTCGCAAAAGACTGGCCGCCGTTCTTAGACAATGTAAGTCAATCTTGATCTTTCTGAGCCTGTTCGATCATTCTTTGAAAATGCTTCAAATACTGCTCTCTCAATCGCATGCGCAGATGCTGGGCTGCACATGAATTGTAATTCTGTCGGATCGCGGATTTGAGCGATGGCCGAGCCGGTGAGAACATATGCCCTTGACAAACCAGCAAAATGGATTCCACTGACTTGTAGAACTCCGGCAACTGTATAATCCGGAATCTTTGGGTTTTCGGCGTTTTCTTTGAGGAACATAGTTTGTGGATCGAGGACATTAAATTCTTCAACAATTTCATCAGTTTCTGGACCTTTGTCCGTAAAACTACTAAGTATCGAAGCAGAATGTCCCATATCCTTGATAGCTTTGACGATTTTTCCTTTAGCGGTGGAATCAGGAACTAACACAAGACACTTCATAACATCACTCATATCTTGCTCGGCTACCATAGCTTTGATATGACGCATTGTGACTGAGGCAGAAATCTCGTCTTCAAAAGGGTCCTCAGATGGTTTCCAAACCTTCCGTGAATTGAGAATTGTCGCCATATTCACCCCTTCAACAACATTTTTAAATTCAACTTTAACCGAAGGCGCATTCAGGGTTAACCCTTGTAATCCCGGTACACCGTAAGTTTTCAGTGGGATTCCCGCCAGCCAACTCGATTTCGTCAAGCGTTCATACAAAGTATCGCTAGATGATATCGACGAAGATAGGAACACGGTCAGCACAGGTAAATTAAGCGAGTAAACACGTAAGGCGGATTTTCGTAGTTTTGTAAGATAATCCATAGCCAGTTGAAGCCGATTAATAGAAGACTTTCGCTTATTCGACTTGGGTTTGACCAGATTAAGCTTTAAATGCCTGTCAGCTTCGTCCACGACCACTGTTCTCACAAATGAAAGATGCAAGAGGTCTCGATCTTTCGGTGTCGAAAGCATTTCAAGCAACCTTGACGGAGTCGCAATTAAAATATGTGGAGTAGGAAAATCATGTAAAAGGTCATTTTGATATTTAGTAATTTCTTCTCCCGCGCGAAATATAAACTGCGCGATTTGAGCAGTTTCATATGGCGCATTTCCTTGCTGTAAAGCTGTGACTATATGATCCATATACTGAAACCCAAGGTCGACATTCGGAACAAGGATTAATGTCATAACGCTTTGTACGGGAGTCTTATACTTAGGTGCTGATAGGGCGTAAAGAACTACCGCAAAGGATTTGCCAGTGCCAGGAGGGGAAACGCCTATGAATGAGTTGCCTTTTTGTAGAGCTTCCAGAAGCGCATGTTGAATATTTGTCGGGGAGTTGATTCCAGGATATTTGAGCCTTAGGCTCTTAAGAACGGTAGACCGCACACCGAGATCCTGTTAAATTTCGTTAGTTTATGTATTTTACGCTGAGCTATAAAAAGATAGGTCGTTACCTCAAATCCTCCATCATGCTTCGTTGCTAGTTCTCTTAACAGCTCAAGTTTTGATGGATGCGATTGCAGCTTTTGATCTTGCGAATCACCATGGGATTGCTTTCTGTCACGAAATCGTCCATTGTTAGAAGATTCTACTAGGCTGCTTAAAATTCCCCGGTGTTCAGTAGACGAATATGAACCGGTATTTCTTTCAACTTTTTGCCCGCTATCGACGGAATTCAAGAATTGAAGAGTAAATGGTAACGGTGCCGGATTTCCTGCTTGTAGACTTATTTCTTCCGCTGATTTCTCTTCTTCAGATATTGCTGTTGATAATAATTCTGCCTCTTCTACAGTCAGAGTTGCGTTGTGTTCTCTAGATCCTTCTGGATTCCCTGCTGTGTATGTACGAGATCGATTAGATATCCCATCAACGGCAGTCAAAATCGATATTTTCTGCGTCCTTGCTACTTGCTTCAGAAATCCGGTACTTCGACAAGTCACAAAAGACTTCATTATGCGCCCCAAAATGTAAACAGTAAACTCAATTCAGTATATTATCAACATGCCTTATAACAGAACTTCTTCTTGCTGTCAGATAACTTGTGAATGATTCGCACACATGGCTGACAGATTTTTCGAATTTGGCAAGCTGGGAGTTTTTTGGGAGTTACCCGGATTGAATGTCCGGGTAACTGCTTCCACCATGACGCGATAAGAATCGGATGGTCACGGACCAGCTTCTGGCCTCTATTGCCGCCACCTTTTCTTGAACCGAAACAGATAGTTTTCTTTGCAAAGCAAGCTCTACGATAGTAATGGGATAGTTTAACTGATTAAGCGAAACCATCCTATTTTGACTTGTTTGTGCCGTCGACTGAAGCAATACTCATTCGCATATTTTGATCTGATAAGGCATTCATTCTTAAGGGAGATAGCAGCAACAATGTCAACAACTTCAACGTTCGATGACTCTAGTAGTTCGGACGCTAAGCAGGAGCAGGTACCTGGATCAGGCCCTATTGACTCTAAATTAGACATACTACAACTGCCCGGTACGTTCGACGCTGATGTTTGATATAGCCTCAAGAAGAAGAGCGAGCTAACTTCAAATAAAACTAGCGGACCTTCGCCGGCAATTCTACCGAGATTTACAAAGTCTTACGCAATACGTCGATCGCGATTTACGTCAACGCATAACATCAGTACATGCAAATGCAAAGCATATATCTACGCAATCGAAAGAAATTAGAGTACGAACTGGTGCTCTTGCAAAAGATATTACTAAGTGGGAGGAATTGGTAGATAAAGGGACACAAGCGTTGAAGGTATTTTGAAACAGTCTTATGCGCTGTTGTTTTGTTTATTGATATTTGAGCTGTGAATTAATTTTTCGATTTTTTTATGTAGGAAGCTGGAGATATTCAGAACTGGGCCGAAATTCTTGAAGTAGAAATTAGTGCGCTTGAAGAAACTACGCGGATCTTGAACGGGGAAGTGGATGACGACGATGATGTGACATAACGATGCGGACTCGGTCACTCTTTATTAGGAGATAATTTATTGGGAACTGCATTCAGTTTCCTGTGGAGATGAAATCTGGTCTTGGACGACAGCCAGATTTTTATGCTTGACTTTCGGTCTCTATATCGTATTGTCAATTGTAATGACAAGCTGCCGATGTTGATACCTGCTTTGCGGCACATTAGAAGCAGCATCACATGAATCTCAAGTCATCGGGCGACAGAGAAAATGTACTTCATAGCTACATGCGCTGCTGATCATAGCAGAGGATCTAGTCGTCTACTGTTCAGCATTTCAGACTACTGCAGGAATTGGATATAGTTACAGATGTTTCAGTGTCCTTTGTGCTTGAAATTGAAGCTGTGTAGATGTCTATATAGAAGGAAGTTTTTCTTTCCGTTTTCTTTCCGACAACAGCATGTGAGATCTGCGATGTTGAGGAGTAAAGTGGGCTTACGCTCGCTGTATTGTATATGTGTCATGATGCAAAATATATCAGACTACAGTACAGCTTGTCTATATCTAATAAACCGAAGATGATCATATTCCATTAGTTACCCGTTACACATATATATAATGAATACGTGTTTAAACATATCTGAATAGCGCTGAATTGTAATGTTTGCTCAAATAAGTATGACGCAGTGAGCCGCACAATATAAAAAATTTTGGACGTCGTCATTGATCCGACACGTTCCGCCATCATTCGAATTTCAAGTATAATTCAGAATTGCAATAACTAGACACCAAATCCGATGGTCAGTTCCTCAATTTCAAGTGATAAGAAGTCACTGTTTGTGGCATTTGCAGCCTTAGCAGCGACATCAGCATTCTCAGTGCTATGCACACTAACAGTGCAAGCCTATGACCGACAACGCAAGTTAAAAGAGCTCAAAGATGCAGCTGCTGAATTTGATGATCCTACTCCGACTTTATTATCGCGAAATTCGTCGTTTTCTAGTTCGGTGGCTCAGAAGAAGAAGAATAAGAAGAGTAAGAAACCTATTAAGCTTAATGAGTTTGGCATTCCTGTTTCACATCAGCTTGATGCCATTTCGGAGGATGAAGGGAGTAAAGAATATGATCCGATCTTGATCGATGAGCAACTTGCTCGCAACAGAGTTTTTTTTGGCGACGATGGACTTAAGAAGATTCGAGAGTCTTTTATCGTCGTTGTCGGATGTGGAGGAGTAGGAAGTTGGGCTGTTACTATGCTTCTTCGATCCGGAGTTGGGAAATTACGAATTATTGATTTTGATCAAGTCACTCTTTCATCATTGAATAGGCATGCAAGTGCAACTCTTGAAGACGTTGGAATACCAAAAGTTGAGAGTTTGAAACGATATCTCACTAAGATTGCGCCGTGGGTTGAAGTTGAGGCGATAGTTAATTTATGGACGAAAGAAACCGCAGATGATTTACTAAAAGGAAATCCGACTATGGTTGTCGATGCTATTGATAATATCGATACAAAAGTTGATTTACTGGAGTATTGTTACCGCAAAGAGATTCCAGTAATTTCAGCTATGGGCGCAGGATGTAAAGCTGATCCGACAAGAATTCAAATCGATGATATTTCAGGCTCTGCCGAGGACCCGTTGGCTAGATCCACTCGACGGAGACTACGAATGAAAGGTATCGTCACTGGAATTACAGTCGTTTACTCTTCCGAGAAGCCTGGCCCAGAAAAAGCTTCGCTGCTTCCTTTAGACGAAGATACATTCAAGCAAGGAAAGGTTGAGGAGTTAGGTGTATTGCAAGATTTCAGAGCAAGAATTTTACCAGTACTAGGAACTATGCCTGGAATTTTTGGATTAACGCTTGCAACACATATTCTCACACATGTTGGAGATTATCCAGTTGGAGAGTATATTGCTACAAAGAATAGGATCAAGACTTATGATACTGTATTGCACCAACTTTCTGGACAGCGGATGCGAACTGAAGGTGTTCAAGTTCTGCCATTCGATATAGATGACGTTGGATATATTATTGAAGAAGTCTTCCGCGGACGGTCAGTGATTTCGCGTGAGAGTGGAGCAGGCAGGATTTCGTTATCGAAATGGCGCGTTGACGGAGGTTGGAATATGCAAAATGTTGTACTGATGACTAGAGAGGAGATGAAGAAACACGAGCAACGGGTGTTGAAGGGAGATGAGAAAGTGGAAGATGTGTATCCGTCATCGGTTTTGGAACTTGTTGAAAGACGATTTGAGGAGGAGAGAGCTTACTCAGGGTATAGAGAGTAGTGCTGTTTTTTTTACGATTGCGCAATTATGGAGCTTTGTAAGAACTTTAATCGTCTAGTATTCGATTGTCGGTACGTTTGTGTTGACTAAATAGATTTCTATACATTTTGTAGAAGATAGATGAGCCCAGCTCATATTCCTCTTTATATCACCGTCTATTAACAGCCGTAAATCCGCCACCAAAAGATACATCCGCCATTTCGTCGTCTTCGTATTCATCCTGTGCGCCACCATCTTCGGCTTGTGATACTATTGGTGTGTCTGCTTCGTCTTCTTCCTCCTCCTCTTCGTCGCCATTGGCCTCGTCGTGAGCAGGTGAGCCCGAGATAGTAGAAAGACCACCGGCAGCATTATTCGGGGCAGGAGTCGTGGGCACTGGTGGCAAACTTCCTGGAGCCACGTAGGCTTCCATTTCTCGATTATATCTAGCCTTTTCAGCGTCGTACAGTTCGTAATACGGTTTTCGACCATCGTCCCCCAAGTCACGCCATGCTTCAGCCATTGCTTTCGTCAGATCAAAGTTGTCACCGCCATGAGCGATGCCATGAGCGCGAACGCGCTCCTTTTCGTGATCGCAGAAGATAATGTATGCGTTTTGCGGCCGCTTGGGAGCGTTCGGGTCTTTGGGGGGTTGCCTTTTCTTGGGCGCGATGGGGGCGGGGGATTGATTTTGTTTCGAGCCGGGATTGCTGGAGATCGAAGGAAAGCCTGGGCCGTCTCTGGCCGGGGAAAGAGAGCCGTCAGAGTCCCGCCGACGGTGCTTGTGTATGCGGGGCGGCTGGAGACGTAATTCGTTAGATCAAAAGCAGATCACAGATATGGCGCACGACCAAAGCAAAAGGGCAGACATACAGAAGGAGGAGGAGAGGGCGTTCCGTCGGAGTCGTCGACTTTGAGAAAGGTGCGCTCCTCGAGCTTCTCGAGCAGGAGGGCGCGCTCGAGACGCATACGCTGGACGGCCCGCTTGGAGCGGGCGAGACGCAGGGAGAGGATGTCGTTCTGGTCCTCGATCTCTGTTATGCGGCGCTTGAGGTCCTTGCATTTCTGCTTGTATTTGATTTCTGGAGAGGAGTCAGTCGCGGTGCGAACAGGTGAGCAGGGGAGGTGGTGTGCCGACCTTCTGATTGCGGGATCGAGGGCGGAGGGATCTTGGGAGAGCAATGGTTAGCATTGGCGAGTTCACGAACGAATACGAGCAAGGATACGCACCTTCGACATGGTGCCGGAGCTGTGCTGTGTGAACTGCGGGAGCGGGGCAGGGAGAGAGGAGGACGGGCGGAGAGGAAGACAGCGAGACGAGCATTGGGCGAGGCGACCGCCGACGACCTTTCCTCTGACGATTCCCAGCTCGGGATGCGTGCGACGGCGGTGAGCGTTAGGTACCACGCCCTCGCTGCTTACATTTACTTGTTTACATCTACCCCTCCATCGCCACACCAACTGAGCATATGGACGGACGAAGCAATTTATGAACATTACGAGGCAATCTACTGGCAAAAGAAATATAGCAAAATAATGTATTCAATTCAAAAAAACACGCACAGCACACAAGTTAAATAATAAGAGTCCCAAAAGGACGAAATCAAAAATTATAAAGCCCAGACTACCCGAAGATAGTTGGCAGTCACAGAAAATCCGCGCTGTGCAATGCAGACTCCGCGACCGGCCATCGAGAATTCGTGAGCTCCGATGACGCTTTCAGGTAAGTATGAAGAAAAAAGAAGAAAAGGAGCAAAGGCAGCCGGACGCCGTCCTCTTATAGCCCTCCGGCAGAACCCTAACGGCCGATCCTGTAGGGTTAGAGTTGCTTGTGTAACTACTTAGTCATTTTCCGAATACGATTTTCTATTCTGGGTGTGAGCTGCATTCCTCAGATAAGAGCAGGTGCATGCACGCGTCGCGTCGCGCTTATGCCGCATATCGCGCACGCTGCTGCCGCGACCCGTTATCAGGGCCACTCGGATTACGAGTAACACGAGCTGCTCGACAGCCTCAGTCCGTCCATCTTCGTCCTCCACCTCCAACCCTTCTTTCTGGTCGCCTCCTCTTCGTCCTCCACCTCCTCCTTCTCTTTGTCCTCCTCCTCGCCCACCTCTCCCCTCTCCCTCGTCATAATGTTTGACAAAGGAACTGCGCGATACGCCTCCCTCGTGGCTGACTTTTGGGTCTGTACGTTACCGCACCCGCCCTGTTGTAATTGCAATTGCTCAATTGGCTCAGCTACTAATCGCCTCTCTCGCAGCTCTCGGTTCGGGAACCCACTATGTCTACTCTGCGTATGGCCCCCAGCTCGCTGAGCGCCTAGGCTTCTCTGCCACCCAGTCCTCGGTCATCGCTACCCTCGGTAGTGTCGGCGTCTACTTGTCAGTGCCCATCTGCTTTGCCATCGCTATCCGCATAATGTATTAACCTCACCCTACAGCGTCGCGCCCGCCGCCGGTGTCGTCATAGACCGGAAGCCCCCTCACATCCCCATCATGATAGGTGGCTGCATGATTCTCTTTGGTTATATGATGATGCGATTTGCGTACACCTCTGAACTCCGATCCGTCGCCTTCGTCGGAATCTTCATGATCGTCGCCAGTGCCGGAAACACCTTCGCCTATCACGCCTGCGTCAAGTGCGCCGCCGTCAACTTCCCGAATAAACGAGGTACAGCAACGTCGATTCCTGTCGCCGGATACGGTCTCTCTGCTCTTTTCTTCTCTCAAATCGGAAACGCTGCCTTTCCTGGCGACACCGGTCGCTTCATGTTGATGCTACCTCTGCTTTCCTCAGGCTTGGTCTTCCTCGGTCTTCCCTTTGTTCGCAACGTCACTCTCGACAAGATCGCCGACTCTGAGGCCGTTGTTCTTCCCGATGACATCCTGGACGTCGAGACTGATGCTCTTATCCGCCACACCCGCACTCACGAGTCTGTCAACGAGAAGAAGAGCTACGCTGCCATCTCTGAATTCGAGCCCGAGAGCGCTGAGTCGTCCGTTACTGACGAGGAAGCCTCGATGACTGACGAGATTGTTTACTCTGCTGATGAGCCTGATGTTGAGATTGATATCCATGGATGGGAGCTGCTTCGAGACTTCCGTTTCTGGACTCACTTTGCCATCTTTGGTCTTATGTCTGGATGCGGTCTTATGTACATCTTGTCTGATGGATACGTTCTTCGCGCTCTCTTCACCTACAGAAACCCCTACATCTCTCCTGCCGACCTTTTGAAGAACCAGGCTATCCAGGTCTCGCTCGTGTCTACTTTCTCGTTCGTTGGTCGCATTATCGCCGGTTATGTCGCCGATCGTTTGGTCCACAAGGGATACCAGCGTATGTGGGTTATCTTCGTTGGCACCATCGCTTTCGTTCTTGCCCAGATTGGCGGCCTTACCATCACCTCCTCGCGCTTCATGTGGTTCACTTCGGTCTTCAACGGTATGGGATATGGTGCTCTTTTTGGTTCGTACGCTTCCATCATGTCGGAGGTTTTCGGAATCAAGAGATTCTCCGAGAACTACGGTTTCCTTACTATCTCTACCGTCGTTGGTTCTGACATCTTTGCTTTTGCCTTTGGTGCCATCTACGACGGTAACAGCTACTTCATTCCTGAGGATGCTTTAATGAACTACCCCGAATACACTCCTGACTTCAACTCGTCATCGCCTTACTACGACCTTGCTACTCCTTACCAGTACTTTGACGAGTTCACCAACACTACCGTTCGGAGATTCGGCTCGCAGGTCGGCCAGGTCTGCGATATGGGTGTTGATTGCTATCGCACTGCTTTCATCATCACTCTTCCTTGCTCTATTGTAGCCACTATCTTGTCGCTCTTACTTATCCGTTATGAGAACCGCAAGAATACTAGACTTGCAATGGAGAAGGAGGCTATGCTTGCTGCTGGCAATGCAAAGTCGATTGGCGAGTCGTCGGATGCTGAGGCTACTCTCGTTGCTGACGAGTAAACAAAGGGATGAATTTTTCTATTTCTTAATTTCACTCGAGTTCAACTTCAAAAATAATTTGACTAAACAGACACATCACAAACCAATTCTTTTTCATAAAACGACAACGACAATTCATGATTATTATCATGAATAATACAGCGTTTTCATATTGCATGTTTCCTATTTTTCTGTTGCTTCCTTTTTTTAATGTGGATCAGGAATTTTATTCCTTTATTTAGTCAGGTGTTTATAAATTTCTTGTCGAAATAGGTGTTCTCTTTTATCCCACTGATTGTATTATTCTTTTGCTTGAAATTTTACATATATTGGGTTTTTTTCATTTATACTTTTGGGGGTAGGAGTTGTATTTGTATATTTGTTCTTTTTTTTTTCTTTTTCTATTTTATGATTGTGTGTTTGCAATTTTTTTCTTTTCTTTTATTTGTTTAATATCGGTTACTAGTTCTATATGATGATTTAAACGATCATTAAAGTGTGAATCTGGGAAACTGAGCTGAAAAGACAATGCTGCATATTGAAACGGAATTTATTTATATAATTTGCGATTTTGATTATAAAAAGCATCTGGGATTTTGGGTTGGACTGTTGGGGTGATGATCTACTTTTTTTATATTTAATCGTTTTATTTATCTCTACAGGATTTTTTGGCTGGAATTTGGAAGGGTTGTATGTATTTACTTTTTACAGCATTATTATTTTCTCATGGTAATGCGCAATGTTATGATTAAGAGTTTTTTTTCTCGGATTACAAATTGTCTGACTGCTTACGATTTTCAAAGTGCAGATCGTATTTGATAGGTTGTATATACATAAAATGCGTCAATAATGGCAACTTCAACTCAACATTATTGTTTTGTTTGACGTTTCATTGAGTACATATCGAATCTGCTCGAATTCATCACTCAGGTTGCAGCCTTCGGTCCTTCCTTCTTCCAGACAAATGTTTTCAACCAAAGTAAAATCTAACGGCATGTTTTGCGACATTGAATCCAAACAAACTGATAAGAAAGAGAATTACAAAAACCAGAACAGGCGCAAGTATAATTTCTGTGTGCTCCAAGAACGGCAATGCTAATAATTGCAAGAACAGCAAACGTTAGTAAAACAAAACTGCCAGAATTTATGAGTAAACGTACCACTATAGCCTAAATAGGTAATGACTATATAATACGAAAATCCTCCCAGATATAAAAGATTTCCTAGTAATAGCGAGATCCTGTAAAAAAACCGTTAAGCAAATGGTATGCCAACGATTTGACGAGTAGGGAAGAAAGACAGTAAGACATACCAATTGTCCTTCACTATGATGGGTAGCATAATAAATTGCAAGACGTAGAGGCAGAACCATATTATTAAAAATGAATTGCAGTGTACATCAAAGCAGTATCTGAATATTAAAAGTAGTTAGCTCTGAAGTAGTTCGGCTTCGATAAAAGATGCACTTACGCCCACTCCAATTTAGCGTCGCTCTGCGTCATTGACATCATTCCTCTTCCACCTCTCTGTCTAAAAAACCTATTTACTAAAACCCAACCAATGGTTGAAATTATAGCTCCAACCGCCAAAAAGTCGATAAGTACGATATTGAACATTAATTTGATAATAGGGAGCAAGCCTGGAGAATAAGCGATACCCCAGGCAATGGCAGATAGCATTAGTAACCCGGAAAGAAGGAGTACGAATGATGGATCATCGCGGGCCCATGTGTTTTTGGTTTCTGTTGCATGTGAAGATGTTAGGTTTAGGATATGCAAAATTCAAGTTATCAACAGTAAATTCGGTGTGCGTACGTTTCTAGATAAGTATTTGTTAGATTTATGTGTTACCGTCAATTGAGATAAACCCAGCATAAACGTACCCTGTAGTACATCTGTCTGTACACTTTCTTTGGCGCAATGAAAAGATAGCATATCTCCCATATCGCAGTTTCAAAGTCCAAAGTTGGCGGTTTCAATAACCTAATATCAATGCAAATCAATCAGTGTACTATTCCAACTCACTCCACATCATATCATCAAATGCAACCACTCACCGGCGCAAAACAACCGGAAGGCGTGAAGATCCGGTATATGGCGCACTATTTGTCCTAGAAAACCGAGGATGCCGCCGTGATGACGATATAGATGATGTGGGTGAAGGTGGAGTTGAAAAGCCGGCATTAGCCATGTTATCTTCGTTAACTGGGAGGATAGATAGACCGGGTCCTCCGTCGTTCATTGAAGGCGTAAGTGCCCTCCTGAATGAATTCAGAGCCATTTGATATGTATATTATTGAGAGAATGGTAATAAGAGTTGCAGAACAGTAATTGCCGATGTTGATCGTCTTGGTCTTTAGGAGAATGGGGAGCTTGGATCTTTGAGTGGCAGCCACAAAAGCCATGCGGCCGACGCTCTGGAAATCTTAGATCTGCAATTAAGGTTCCGGTCCCTCGACTAGCGGAGGGCTGTTGCCAGCATTGCGTGCGCGTGCCAATTCTCTGTTTTTGTATATCTTCATTCAGGAATCATTACTGGGTCGTTATATCTTGTACAGCAATGAGCTCCGTGCAAGATATTCATAATTTGGCGGAGTGGGTTACATCTGAAGGCGGATTCTGTTCTCCCAGCCTCAGCTTTGCGAGACGTGCGTTCTTCTTCTCTTTTGATTTACTCTCCTAGTTGGTCCCCTGGATTGACTGATATCACAGGTGCTGGCTCTGGATCAACAGCTTATGCGCCTTTAAAAATTGCAGCCAGCGAAAATGACCCTGCTCCACTACTTTCATGTCCTCTCAGTCTAGTTATCGACTACGACAAGGCGGCGACTTATGTATGGGGATCCGTCGACGCATGTCCATTTGCTTCTGATCCTGTAATTGCTGTGCGCTTATTTTTATGTATTCAATCAAATGAAGGAGAATCAGCAAAGTGGAGTCCATATCTCAGGACCTTGCCTACTAAGTTTGATACTCCTATTTTTTTCTCTGACAGTGAACTTGATTTATTGCGTGGAACTAATCTTTTTGGTGACGTCGAACAACGAAAAAATGCCTGGATTGAAGAGTATAAAATGGCTATACCCCAAATTCCTAAAAGATTCAGTAGGGAGACATTAACTGAGGAATTATATCTTTGGGCATGCACGGTTCTCACATCAAGATCTTTCCCTTCAAGAATTATACTTGCATCAAAAAATGATCGTGCGGTTTCATATCCTGTTCTTGTCCCTTTAGTCGATTCTTTAAATCATTATCCTAAAACTCCTGTTGTGTGGAATGCTACTGCTACATCGTTTAGTATATCTGCTGGAAAGACAATTGAAGAGAAGCAAGAAGTGTTTAATAATTATGGTCCTAAGGGGAATGAAGAGCGTACGTTACATCAAGTCTTTATATTATGGATAGTATTCAACTAACAATGAACTAGTGTTGATGGGTTATGGTTTCTGTATAGAAGATAATGAATTTGACATGGTTTCTCTCAAGCTAAAATCCCCACCTCCTTCAAATCCCGATCAGCAAGAGTTATTATCAGCAAAAACAGCTACCAACCCCAACAATCTGTTCTACTTAACCATTGATAGTCCACTTCCTGATTCCCTAGTTGATTATTTTCGAATTCAAGTTGCAAATAATCACGAACTCAATCTTCTAAAGGAAGGCAATTCGCCTGGTTTAAGATGTAACCTTGAAGCTCTTTCAAGACTTAACACTGCTATTTCAATGAAAAGCGCAGTAAATCGAGTTCCCGAGATTGAGAATCCTTCATTTAGAGAACGCAATGTCTGTCTTTATATTTTGAATCAATCCCGGATTCTAAAATCCTGTATTCGGACGATTGCGCGTAATATGTTGAAGCAGATTAATTTAGAGTCTGATATTGCTTCCAGGGATATTTTTGATATAGCGGTGTTAAGAAGTAAGAGCTACGAGGCAATTAAAAAAGTTGGATTCAGTTTAAGGACGGCTTTTACGGACGAGCGATATAGCCCTTTTTTCCAAGCTCTTCAGAGAGTGTATGAAGGAGTCGATACTTCAGATATGCAAGAGCAATTCCTAGCATTTTTCCTTTGTTATCAATATCTCGGTGATACAGATTCTCCATTCAAAGAGTGGTTACGCCTGATGCAAACTCGATACAATAACGATCAAGAACTGAGTTCAGACTATATTGAAGATTTTGAAGAAATTTATGAAATGGTTATGCCCGCATTTAGATATGTTGACGCAGCTATGTTTGGAGATGGATGGACTGCTAGAATGATGGCATGGGCTAGAATGGTCGTTGAATCTGAAAGTGTGAGTATTCCACGTGATGAGTATGATACTGAGGAATTGTTTCTTATTATGGAGAGCTAAAGATGTATCATATGCAAAGAGAATTATGTATACCTGTATACTCGTATGTACAAAATTGTTATCATATTAATGCAACCGAACCAAAAATTCCCAAACACCTGTCAAAGATCTATAATACACTAACTAACACCAATTTATAAATTAAGCATATAAACAACTTCAAATAGCAGTTGCAGCCTGCTCCTCAGACACTTCGGCAGGTCGCTCCTTAAACATATTCTCCAAACTACCACCAACGTACATCGAGAGCATAGATTCAGTAACCGGAACAACCTTGCATTTCACCATCTTTTTTCCAGTTCGTTGATAAGCTTGAAATCGATGGCATCCGCCAAATCCAAAATACCAAGATTTCCCTTCTTTGCGAACCATTAAGACATCAATTGGCGGTAGTCCATCGTCAAGAGCTTCGGGATCTGTAGTCTTCAGAGTCTCAATCATCCTTGCGATTTTTTCTTCGTCGAGAACGGGCACGATTGGACGCCGGATAGAGTCGAATGGTAGAAATTGGATCCTGTTTAGGTTTCCGGTCTGAATTGAGGACATGATGCTGAGTTGACTTGATGTAGCTTGTAATGATTCGTAAATTGTTTCAATGGAAACGACTAAAGCGCGTAACTAATGTGCGATGAGGTGTAGAAAAAGATGTCCGAACTCGCTCTTCATATACTGCAATCCCATCCAAAGCCTGGAAGTATGATTAATCAGTTGATCACTATAATCGGTTACAAAAGTGACATAAGCGACTCTGAATAATAAGAGTGGTCTAGATGAGTAGCGTAACATTTATGCAGCTGAGGCTTTATCTATGAACTTATTGGTGCAGTTTACCTAGAGTTTGAGCCGCGGCGTATGATGTCATTGACGAACACCTCGCTGCTTGAATCTCGACTTTGCCCTCGCCTTTATATGACCTCGTCCAGTAAGGGATAGAATTGGAATATTGCACTTTAATAAATGGACGAAGGTCGGTGTATCCTCTTCTGAGAATGTTGCAGCTTCCTGATCCGTCGAAGTACGGCCTGCCTCGTAAATAATCAATGACAGCCGTCGCTGTGCGCCTTTAGCTGGCATATTACCTGCCATATACAACGTCAATTATTGATAAACTTATGGCATCGGCGCATATTTAGATGCCATGTTCAATAATAGCATAAGAATGAAATCAACACGATTTTCCCGACTTCCTCCAGCAGCAACCTCTTTCCTTTCAACATGAGAGCTCACTTCAGAGGGCATCCTGATTACAATGGTTTGATTTTATTGGCATTGCAGGCCTATTGATCCTTAGTGAGCTCAAAGGATCCGTTGGGATCATTCGGTAACTGGTATGATTCGACAGCTCAGGACACGTTTCGAAAATCGTACTCACTCTGGTGCTTGTCTTTCCACAGCATTCTCTTTCAGCTTCTATCCGACGCCAATTCCCTTCATTCCCAACTACTACTTTGGACTCAATTTTCAATCGGATCAATACGCCACTGCTGGCTAATAATAGACTCTCGACCCAACATCATTGGAAGAGGCATAGAAGGCGTCAGAAGATAAACATCATGCTCTTTCCAACTTCATCCAATGACTGGTAGTCACTAGTTTCAGGGACCACCTCTACACCGCTATCAGACGCGAGTGAAAAGATTCCACCAAATCCCAATCTTCTCTCGTCCACATCCAGAAAGATAAATTTGCTCTGGGCCCACAACGTGAGGCGAAGATCCTGTATCCAGCGTTGCGATCAACTCTTAATCTTCAGCCTGAAACCAAAATCCAGGGAAGGCAACCTACCGCTGGAAGTCCGACAAGGATCTCCTTGATCGAAGAGTAGGCGTTATGTTTTAACGCATTGGCCAAAGATCCCTACAACATAAAGAGATGACGAAGACAAAAAGGGCAGTAATGAATGCATGGTCGTATCGATGGATGTTGGCCGATATATGTTGCAATGACCATCTGTAACTCCGCGATGTCTGAATATATGAATCCTGGATTCGTAAGAGCTATTTACAAGTGGCGATCTGCAGCCGTTAGCTTATTAATCACGCTTCTGAAGAGTGTTGTACAAAGAGCAAAGGATTGGGCATTTATCGTGATACGGCAATCAGAATATATTAATTCCTTTCCAAGGCTAAGTGTACACTGAGTGCCGATCAAATTTATAAAAAGTGCTCCGTTGATCTTGACTATTGAACGAGAACAATCCAGCAGATATATCACCTCACGCAACTTATTCATTAGCATCATTGCATTCTTTTTCTATTTTATTCTTCACTAATACCTCGGTCGTTTGTGAGTCTGCATGCGTTCCTATGAATAATTCTGATTCCTTGGATTTACTGTGATATAACACACTCTTTTTTGATTTTTTTCAGAGGAGATTCTGTTCCTGGAATCTGTTCCTGTGTAATATCATCTTCTTGTTTAACTTCAGGACTGTTTTCAGTTGATAATTGTTGTCGTTTTAATAATGCAGAATATTTTCGTTTTTTCTCCATAGCTTTTCGTAATATTTCTGAATTAAAACTTAGAGAGCCGTTGCGACAGCCAAACATCGCTTCTTTCGATTGCACTGATGGTGAGCTATCAATTGAGTTCTCCCTCAGTCGAAGGAAAAGAGGCGGAATAATACTGTCCTTATTTTTACCTTCTTTAAGTTTCGGCAGTTCATGAACGTCAAAATAATGGAATAAATTCTGCGCGCAATATTCTCCGAAAAGTCTCGCAACCGTAAGTTCTTCCTCGTAAAAATAATCCCTAACAACACATGGATATACATCAAGAGGCTGAAATAATTTCACTAAGTCGCACATTTCTGAATATGATGAATGTCGAGAATACGCAACTTCTAAATACGCAGGAAGTCTTTCGCCGTTCTCGAATTGAATACCAGGTAAGTTTGAGAGAGATTTACCTGCTTGTTTTGCAACTGCTGCTATTTTATCGGCTTCTGTTTGTGGTGTGAAGAATGCGGCTAAATCGATTTCTGCGTCCAGATCTTGATATTCTTCGCTTATGGCATTCGGTTCCGCTAAGCGCAATGTTAAATGGATGCTTAACGACGTAGGAAAAAAAAATTAAAACTTACAATGTCTCTCAGTTTTTATAGATCCAGCTCCAAGTTCAGGTATCGCATCAGAAACCATAGGAACAACATAAACAACTCTATAACTACCTCGTCTACCCTCACAAACATAAGCACGTTCACAACAATGAAATCGAGTTTCCAAAGGATCTAGAGTTAAACAATCTGCCATTCCATATTCATATCCACCTATCTTCGCGAGTCGCTTGAACAATCGATACCTATAGCGATCGACGTGAAGTTTTGCGTTAAATGCTATTGAGATTGCCATGCAAAGCTGCTCATATCCATATGTCCAAGCATTGAAATGGAAGACGACTTCAGATGGATATTCTTTAATTTTCTTAATTAGATATCTGATTCCATCTGTCTTGGAAGGAAAATAGGCGCATGGGTGTCCTTCAGCTTGAGAACAAAATGAGGTATCTAAATATATCGTAGATATTTGTTTTTCTCCTCCTGTATACGGAATAAAAAACGGATTATGTTCAAGTTTTTGCAACCACCATAATTCTGCTCGCACATCTCCTGTGTATAAAATTGACTTACAGTCGTCTTCAATTAAAAACATTGTTGAGCCGGGACAGTGATTTGCTTCGGTAAGTGTGACTTTTATACTTTGATTAGGATCCAATTCGATAGTTGTAGGTGTATCATAAGGAATCACACGCTATAAATGTGTAAGCTAAGTATCGTGGTATTAAATGCGAATGAGTCGATTCATACCAATATATTTTCCAAATGTCGATATATTCTTTGATTCTCCTGTTCAATATCATGCCTCAAATTCTGCAATCGTATATTTCTTCTCTCGAGATGCAATAAAATCTATGAAAAACAGTTCGTTAACAGGTGAAGATATATTGGAATGTAACGAAGAGTCGTACATACACATTTTGTAGCTGCTGAGCAATAAATTAGAGGACCGCGATACGATGCAAGACCTTCAAGATGATCGGAGTGCATATGCGAAAGAAAGCATGCTTTCGGTGGCCGAGTTCCAGGATCTATTCTAAAGTAATCAACTAAAATTTCAAGATTAGTTTCCATTACTCTTCTGCGGAGGAAAGGTCGAAGTCCGGGGAGGCATACTTCGAATTTCAGGAAATTCGCGTGGAATTCCTTTAAACGTGCTCTGCGTGAATTGTTATTCCTCAGAAATTCCATAGAAAACTTATACTGTAAAATAAAATATACCATAACAGGATTTCCAGCGTCAAGGTATGATATGCAACCATCGAATGATAATATTACAGGCTGTATCGATCGATTAAACATGGTCGACGGGACGCGCTGATTGTTGAACCTTAACGCGAGGTCACGGGCTCGGGCTTTTCTCAGTCGTGCAGAATTAGAGGTAACATGCTTCTCTTTCCCATCGACTCGTTGATTCTCCATGTCAATTAAACCATTAGAGACTCTTGGAATTATCTAGCAATTATAATATTAAATGCGGAGTTTGATTCCCAAGAGCATACTCTCACCATCTCTGTTTTTTTATTCGCGGCAATTACTGAACAAACGATGGTGCTCTTCTCGCAATCATGCCGACAACGACGACAATTCAGCTGCTCAACCATTTCTAGACCATAGAAGGATTGGAACTCAGCAAGAGCTATTTATGATTAGCGAAAATACTCCTGGATCAGTATTTCTTTTGCCGCACGGCACGAGGATATATAACCGGCTATTACTGTTCATTAGAGCACAGATGAAGCAGTTCGGATTTGATGAGGTTGTTAGTCCAATTATTTATAAAAAGGCGCTATGGAATACAAGTGGACATTGGGATAAATATAAAGATGATATGTTTGAAGTAAAGGGTCGGAGTGAGGCAGATTCTGAACAGTATGGATTAAAACCGATGAATTGTCCAGGACATTGCTTGATTTATCGGAATTCAGATAAATCCTATCGCGATTTACCTATTCGATATGCTGATTTTTCACCACTTCATAGGTAAGCGATTCTGGTGTTTAAGATTTCTGATTCTTGCTTGCAATCCCTATACTAATAAACTTGATAGAAATGAGTCGTCGACTACAATCTCCGGACTTACCCGCGTTAGACGATTTCACCAAGACGACGGCCACATTTTCTGTCGTCCAGATCAAGTCAGTGAAGAAATTCAGCAGGCTCTAATTTTAGTAGACAGAGTCTACAAAGTTTTCAATGTTCCATCTTACAGGCTGTTACTTTCTACAAGACCGGAGCAATATATTGGATCACTGGAAGATTGGAATCGTGCTGAGGTTTCGCTTGAAGAAGCTTTAAATAAATCTGGCCATGAATGGAAATTGAATGAGGGCGATGGTGCGTTTTATGGACCAAAGATTGATATTTTACTTAAAGATCAAAATGGTAAAGAACATCAGGCGGCGACTATTCAACTAGATTTTCAATTACCGCAAAGATTCGATCTCACATTTAAAGGCAATGACGACTCGACCAATCATCGACCGGTCATGATTCATCGCGCAGTATTTGGATCATTGGAACGTTTTTTGGCGATTTTAATGGAACAGACGCAAGGCGTTTGGCCGCTGTGGATTAGTCCGCGACAAGTTTTGATTATTCCCGTCGCTGATCGGCATGCTGAATACGCAAAGAGAGCTCGGTCTGTTCTTTCTGGGCTTCCTCTTGGTGCGCCTACTGAGCTTTTAGACAGTAATGCGGAAACTTTTTATGTGGATGTAGATCATAGATCGACCACTCTTGGTGCACGCATGAGAGAAGGAATCCAGAAAGGATATACTTATTTGGCTGTTGTTGGAGATAAAGAAGTTGAGAATGGAACAATTACGTTACGGCAGGCTAAGGAAAAACCAATCACGTTTGCTATTGAAGATGCTCGGAAATTTCTTGAACAAGAGGTGGCACAGTACCATTAAACATGCTGGATTCTGCTTATACTCGTTCGTATATTGCTCTCAATTTCGGTTGATGATGTAATCTCTCCTATACAATAATATAATATAATGCTATGTACATATTTAGTTCAACTCTCTAGGAATTCAATCAAGACCCCTAACATGTCTGCTAAATCCATGGCTTCGGCTCGTAGTTCAATCTCTTCTTCCGTGAACTTAGTATTCTCGCTCTCATCATTAGAAGGTGCGTCTTTGGGAACAATGTCTTCTCTGTAGATGATCAAAGTTTGCTTGATATCACCTACAAAAATATTATCTTTCTTCAAAATTTCGGTAATATGGCTCTTGATTCCTAAATCATCTTCATCATCTTCAGCAATCAACCAAGCTAAAATAGTATCGATCAATTGTAATCTGAATAAACCTTCATCCATTCTTCGAAGGTACCATTCTGCTTCATTTCCTTCCCGTTCACCTTCCCAGTCTTCATTTTCATTTTCGTTTTGAGGTCGAGTCTTCATAAACGCTGATCTTTCGCCATCGATAATAATATCAACTCTGTCTATCCTTTCAGATGTAATCGTTCTAAAATGTAATAATATTTCAAGCTTTTCAAAATTCTTTTCGATAAATCGAGCCAATAATTTCATCTTTTGAGGTGATGAATCAGCAAGGTTACGAAAAAGAGAGGAAACGATTCCTAAAACAGCATCTAGCGATACATGAGCATCGCCACTGCGTCTCTCTCGCGCGCCATGATTCTTCGCGTCAGCAAATCGGGATGACATAAACAGTTTGAAAAGCACTGGTAATCCATCATTGTTTACAAATTCAGTAGCAAGTTGAGCTGACGCGCCAGATGCAAGAGCGTAATCGAGGATCTTGACGGACCGTGATTTTCCATGCTTACCTCCATTCATGACAAACAAGAGGAGTAGATCGATACCTTCATTTTCAAGGAATATATTTTTTGCAAGAGGCTCTTGAACGGCTACAGCTAGAGCATCAAATATATTCTCGAAAAACTCTGTCTCTTCAGCTTCTTCGACTGGAGGATCAAGCCGACGATACGGTGATAATGCGCGCAAAAGAACATCGATTCCAGTAAGCTCGCCCAGCGCTGCATTAGTATAGGTCTGTGTGATGAATTGTATTCGTGAAGGGTGTGATTTTTGAAGGATGATGGATAGAACTTCGGCAGAATATTGCTTGTTTTGAGAAACTGGCCTCTCCTTGACTAGAATTCTTTGCAAAATCCATGGCAGCAAGCCTGTGTCTCTATTCTTCTTGTTGGAATTAATGAAAAGTATATCTGATGCTCCAGAGAGCGCGGCTAAACTCTCGATAACACTCAAGATCTGAAAGACTCCAGCTCGTTCGGCTTCTTCCTCTTCTCCTTCAACCAGCTCATTATCTTCGCTTCCTCTTACGCGCCGACTATCATCTAGACGAGAAAGATTCATAATTAAAGAGTCGACAATGCCAGCTTGAATCATCCCATCAACTAAAGCGCGTAAATCGCTCTCTTCAGCTTCTGTACTTTCATCGATGAGTTCATCTAAAACTTGAATAACGTCGACCACGATATCTGAATTCTCATGAGCTAGAAGACTCTCAAAAGCTTCAAGTCCCTTGTGCTCGACAAGCGCTGGGTACAGCTCAGAGTGCTCGGTCATTATCGATAATGATTTGATTGCAGAGTCTAATTCAGCTTCCGAATCAAGAAATTTCTGAGGGGTATCAGCAAAGCGACCTCTTAGCTGCGCATTCTTGTTGATCAGACGATCCAGCTTTGTGATTTGCTTGCGAACCCATGAAGAGTCGTATTTCTCCTGATCAGGATTTTCATTTTCAATTTTATCAACGTAGTCGAGAACGTCACGTTGGTCTTCGGTTAGACCTCCTCCGAAGAATCTGCCGCCCTCTTCGTCGTCACCATCGTCGTCGGGGAAATCAGCTGGTCCAGCACGGTCATCTTGATCATCATGCAGTCTGTCTGCAATTACCTCCGGTTCGTGGTCTGCGCTGTTTCTGTATTTGTCTACTACAGAGAGTGTCATGCCGAGATTAGAGAGATCATCCACTCGATGCTTTTTGGTGACCGGGACACTACCCTGTTTTTGCGATTCCACTGGTCGCTAAAGGCAGCAATTTATTAGTATACATCGTAATAAGCACCCAAAAGAAGTACTCACTTTAAATAGCGAATCAATATTCATTGCTATGAAGTCGACATCCAGTATCGAACAGGCGCAGCCAGTAGCCAAAAGTTAATAGGGTCAAATACGTGCCCTAACCCATGCATTCGATGATTTAGAGTTTTGATGGCGAATGCTGTCGACGTCACTAGAACGTGTGGCTGGTGCTGAGAAGCGTGATTGGAAGATTAAATGGGTCATTCTTCTCGATAAATGAATAAGAAATAGTAAAATCCATTGCTAGACTGTAGAATGACTGATAGCAGAGGGTTGGCATGACTAAGCGTCTGCTGGCTCTGGGTGGGCTCGGGGAGGCCGCCCTCTTTGCCATCGCGAAAAACCTATAAAGAAACCAGTTCCACCCGCCAAACCCGCGCCGCTTTTTGTTTACTTTATGCCCTAGCCCTATCTTTTGTTCTCGTTAACTTATCGACTATTAATATTATTGCACATTACTAAAATATTGAAATATACAATACAGTCAGCAGTCATAATGGACCAACAGCCGTCCTCTGACGATCGAAAAGCGTTGGTGCCGGTGGTCGTGAAGACTCGGTTTCCTGTCGTATGTGCACTCACTATCACTTATCAATCATTATTATGACAATATGTATCGTCATATCATCGACTAACGAACTTACAGGCCCGTATTAAAAAAATCATGCAGGCTGATGATGACATTGGAAAAGTTGCACAAGCTACACCCCTCGTTGTCGCCAAAGCCCTCGAACTATTCATGATCTCTCTTGTTCAAGAATCCTGCGACCAAGCCCGACTACGAAGCGCAAAGAGAGTCTCGCCTGCTCATTTGAAGCAGGCAGTATTGAGTACCGAGCAATTCGACTTTCTTGCCGACACAGTCTCAAAGTACCCCGACCCCGTCGCAGTCTCTGGAGTAAAAGATCCAAGTCCCGGTCGCGGACGGCGGCGGAAGAATCCTGTCGAGTAACTTGCTTTGTTTGTGCATTTAGGGATGGAGTTTTTGCTGCTGATATTCTGCTGGTGTAGATGACGAGGTAATGATGTACGATAGCGGGTCAGCATACTCAGTAAGACTAGTTTGGGATAACGGGTATAGGAATTAGTTGTATGTGACGGCATATGCTGCTGCGCTGTCTATCATAATAGGATCACAACTGGCATTTAGCGGAATTGATTGTCTTTGCTGTACGATATTGAGAAGAGTAACAATGTATAATAGTAGGAATATTGAATTGTATTATAGCTGCATCACCGATGTTTTTAAGAGTGATTAGCAGACCATTGATATAAATTTGCGCGCTCAGTAAACTGCAGTTATGACATAATGCATATTGCGAACCAGTTTAACTCAGTCAAGGGTAATTGATAAGCTGTTCCTCCTTACGCTCCTTCCCTGAGTTCTTTGTGAAGAAGCCTTTGTGCTACTGAGCTTCGGAATGGTAAACTTCTATATGATTAAGGTTTAAATGCCCTAACCCACCATCATTATCATCGGCGTATATTTGGTCACGACCATGCGAACGCCCCAGAACAAGCTGTTTTGCCTTTTGGAAATTCGCCTGCCTCCGCCAGCACGTTCACCACATCCTCTTTCCGATCAGCCTGCTCTTGATCGCCTGCTCTTCTACGTCCCATCTCTTCCTCGTTTGCTTAAAAATATCTCTTTAGCTGCGGTTACTTGGATTTGGTCGAGAGGATCTCTGGTGTTTAACGAATTCGGAGGCTCTGCTGAGCTTGTTAAGAGTACTTTCGTCTCGCTCCGTCTGTTGTGGCCAAGATGAGCGGCACGCTGTTCCCGTACTCGTCTGCTCCGGTGAAGACGGTGAAGGAGGTGCGTATTTGTTATCCTCATTGATTTATCGTGGAATCGCCATAGTGCGTCCTAGTGGACGATTTTACTAACTGAGCCTTGTTTAGATCCAATTCGGTATCCTGTCGCCTGAGGAGATTGTACGTGCCACCATTTACCATCTCTGTCTCATCAAATCATGAATAGCACCCCTTTTACTGACTGTTCCTTAAAGAAAGCGATGAGTGTCGCCAAAATCGAATTCCCGGAAACTATGGACGAAACTCGAATGCGTCCGCGAGTGGGTGGTCTGAACGATTCCCGACTTGGTTCAATCGACAGAAACTTCAAATGTGAAACTGTAAGTGTAACAATCGTCATCAAAGGATTGACTGCAATATATTGTCTGTGGGATTTGGAATAGAAGATAAAAGCCTGGGATTCAAAAGGAGGTCATATACTGACTGAATTCTGTTTTGGATTTAGTGTGGCGAAGGCATGTCTGAATGCTGCGGTCACTTTGGACACATTGAATTGGCCAAACCGGTTTTTCATATTGGTTAGTTTGCTATCAGCCTGACTGCTTTTGCTATCTTGCGTAGCCACATTAAGTCTGCAGTAATTGACACCGGGACTAGGGTTCATTAGCAAGATCAAGAAAATCTGCGAAGCCGTCTGCTTTCATTGCGGAAAATTAAAACTTGACGAAGTAAGTTTTCTTGTCTCTTAACCTTGTTTTATATAAAGATCTGGAAATTTACTCTATCATCAAAGAGCAATCCTGCATTTGCACAAGCCATCAAGATTCGCGACCCTAAGCGACGGTTCCAGGCAGTCTGGGCTCTCTGCAAGGGTAAGATGATGTGTGAGACTGATGTTCCTAATGATGATGATGAGGCTTTTGGTGACAAGGCCCCGAAGAAGATTCTACACGGTGGCTGCGGTAACGCGCAGCCGACTATTCGCCGCGATGGTCTCAAACTCTGGGGTACGTGGAAGAAAGACAAAAACGACGAGATGGACCAACCAGAACGACGACAACTTAAGCCCCAAGAAATCCTTAATGTTTTTAAGCATATTTCTGACCAGGATCTTGATCGCTTGGGATTGAATGGAGATTACGCCCGCCCTGAGTGGCTAGTTATCACCGTTCTCCCTGTCCCTCCCCCACCTGTGCGTCCTAGTATTGCTATCACTGAGGCAGCCCGTGGTGAGGATGATCTCACCTATAAGTTGGCTGATATTCTCAAGGCGAATGCAAATGTACGTCGTTGCGATCAGGAAGGTGCTCCCGCTCACGTTTTGAACGAGTTTGAATCTCTTCTTCAGTTCCACGTTGCTACTTATATGGATAATGACATTGCTGGCCAGCCCCAAGCTCTACAGAAGTCTGGACGTCCAGTGAAGTCTATCCGTGCTCGCCTGAAAGGAAAGGAAGGTCGTCTGCGTGGAAATTTGATGGGAAAGCGTGTTGACTTTTCGGCGCGTACCGTCATTAGTGGCGATCCAAACTTGGCTCTTGACCAGGTCGGCGTTCCTCGCAGTATTGCTCGCACTTTGACGTACCCTGAAATTGTTACTCCATACAATATCCAGAAGCTGACACAGCTTGTTCGCAATGGTCCAAATGAGCACCCTGGTGCGAAGTACGTCATCCGTGACACTGGTGAAAGAATTGACTTGCGTTATCATAAGCGTGCTGGTGAAATTACTTTGCAGTACGGATGGAGAGTCGAGCGCCATATTGTTGATGATGATCCCGTTCTCTTCAATCGTCAACCATCTTTGCACAAAATGTCTATGATGGCGCATCGTGTTAAGGTCATGCCATACTCTACTTTCCGTCTGAATTTGTCTGTTACCTCGCCCTATAATGCTGATTTCGATGGTGATGAAATGAATTTGCACGTTCCCCAATCTGAAGAGACTCGTGCTGAGCTTATGACTATTTGTGCCGTCCCTCTCCAGATTGTGTCACCGCAGTCAAATAAGCCTGTTATGGGTATTGTGCAGGACACGCTATGCGGAGTTCGAAAGATGACCAAGCGTGATACCTTCATTACCTATGATCAAGTCATGAATATTCTTTATTGGGTGCCTAATTGGGATGGAATTATTCCTCAACCCGCTATTTTGAAGCCAAAGCCGTTGTGGACTGGTAAGCAGATGCTTAGTATGGTCATTCCCAAGGGTATCAATCTGCAGCGATTCGATGACAAGAACACTTTGCTCTCTGTCAAGGACAATGGCATGATGATTGAAAATGGTGACATAATGTATGGTGTTGTTGATAAGAAGACGGTCGGCGCCACGTCTGGAGGTCTTATTCATACCATCATGCGAGAGAAGGGCCCATACGCATCGCGAGATTTCATCGGCGGCGTTCAGACTGTTGTCAACTATTGGCTTCTTCACAACGGCTTCTCTATTGGAATCGGTGATACAATTGCTGATGCGAAGACTATGCGTAACATTACCAACACCATTTCGCAAGCTAAGCGCGAGGTTCAGCAGATTATTCTTGATGTTCAGGCTAATAGACTGCAAAACGAACCTGGTATGACCTTGCGCGAGTCTTTTGAGCAAAAAGTCAGTAAGGTTCTCAACACTGCGCGTGATACTGCTGGCCGTTCGGCTGAGACCAGTTTAACAGAAGCCAACAATGTCAAGCAGATGGTTGTTGCTGGCTCTAAAGGATCGTTCATTAATATCTCACAAATGTCAGCCTGTGTCGGACAGCAGATGGTCGAGGGTAAGCGTGTTCCATTTGGATTCTCTTACCGTACTCTGCCTCATTTCACCAAGGACGATTATAGTCCCGAATCTCGAGGATTTATTGAGAATTCTTATTTGCGTGGTTTGACTCCTCAGGAGTTTTTCTTCCATGCTATGGCCGGTCGTGAAGGTATCATTGATACTGCCGTCAAGACAGCTGAGACTGGTTACATTCAACGACGTCTTGTGAAGGCTCTTGAAGATGTTAGTGTCCATTATGATGGTACTGTGCGCAACTCGCTTGGTGATATCTTGGAGTTTGTCTATGGTGAGGATGGACTAGATGCTACTTTTGTTGAGAAGCAGTCAGTTGACTCCATATCGGGATCCGACGATCGCTTTGCACAACGGTACAAGATCGATCTTATGGATCCTTTATGGGCTCTCAAGCCGTCTCTTCTGGAGTGTGGCAATGATATCATCGGTGATACTGAGGTTCAGGTCGTCCTTGATGAGGAGCTCAGCCAACTGCAGAGCGATCGCAAGTTTCTGCGCGAGTTCGTGTTTAAGGATGGTGAGGACGCGTGGC
Source organism: Myxozyma neotropica (assembly GCA_030568295.1). Classification (NCBI taxonomy): domain Eukaryota; kingdom Fungi; phylum Ascomycota; class Lipomycetes; order Lipomycetales; family Lipomycetaceae; genus Myxozyma; species Myxozyma neotropica. The sequence goes on along the minus strand of JAJLTU010000007.1, from coordinate 533,186 downwards.
CCTTGCCGGTGAATATTCAACGGATTATTCGTAACTCGCAGCAAATTTTCCACTTAGATCGTCAGAAGGCTAGTGATTTAACGCCCGTTGAGGTAGCTGAGAAAGTGCGTGATTTGTGTAAGCGGCTGATTGTTGTTCGCGGCAACAATTCTATTGTAGATGAGGTTCAAGAAAACGCGACTACGCTTATGCAGTGTTTGGTGCGCTCTAGATTAGCAAGCAAGCGTGTGTTTGAGGAGTATCATCTCAATCGTGTTGCTTTTGACTGGGTTATAGGCCAGATCGAAGCCCAGTTTGGTCGAGCTGTTGTTGCTCCTGGTGAAATGGTTGGTGTTATTGCCGCTCAGTCGATTGGTGAACCTGCTACTCAGATGACTTTGAACACTTTCCATTATGCTGGTGTGTCTTCCAAGAACGTCACGCTTGGTGTTCCTCGTTTGAAGGAGATTCTTAATGTGGCAAAGAATATTAAGACTCCTGGTCTGAGTGTGTATTTGACGCCTGAGTTTTCTGCTTCAAGGGAGATGGCAAAGACTGTGCAGTCTGCTATCGAACATACTACTTTACGTACAGTTACTGCTGCAACCGAGATTTACTATGATCCCGACCCGCACTCTACTGTGATCGAAGAGGATAAAGATACTGTTGAGGCATACTTTAGTATTCCTGATGAGCAGGTTGAGGCTAGTATCCATAAACAATCGCCTTGGTTGCTGCGTTTTGAACTTGATCGTGCTAAGATGCTCGATAGAGAGCTTACTATGAGTCAGGTGGCCGAAAAGATTATTCAGGACTTTAAGGAGGACTTGTTCGTCATTTGGTCAGAAGATAACTCGGAAAAGCTTATTATTCGTTGCAGAGTTCTGCGTGATCCCAAGAGTATTGACGAAGAGATTGAGACTGAGGAAGATGCTATGCTTAAGCGCATTGAGGCGCATATGCTTGAATCTATCTCTCTTCGTGGTATTGAAGGCATTGCTCGTGTTTTCATGATGCTTTATGAGCCTAACGTTGCTGGACCCAATGGAGAGTATCAGAAGCAAAAGGAGTGGGTTCTTGAAACTGATGGTGTTAACTTGGCAGAGGTTATGGCTGTTGATGGCGTTGATTACAAGCGATGCTACACTAATTCGTTTGTCGAAGTATTGTCTGTGTTGGGTATTGAAGCTACTCGACAGGCGTTGTACAAGGAAATCATGAACGTTATTGCTTTCGATGGATCCTATGTCAACTACCGTCATTTGTCTCTTCTTGTTGATGTTATGACTGCTCGTGGACATTTGATGGCTATTACACGCCATGGTATTAACAGAGCTGATACTGGTGCGTTGATGCGTTGTTCGTTCGAAGAGACGGTTGAGATTTTACTCGAGGCAGCATCTGCAGCGGAGCTTGATGACTGCCGCGGTGTGTCTGAGAATATTATGCTTGGACAACTTGCACCTTTGGGTACCGGTGATTTTGATTTGATGCTTGACGAAAAGATGTTCAACAACTTGCCTGTTGATTATAGCATGGGTGCAGCTATGAGTATGACCAATGGCGTCTCTGATGGCGCGGCTACGCCATATGACAACCGCTCACCTGCGTACTCTGAGAGCAACTATCTAGGATCACCCGATCCGATGGCTGCTTTCTCGCCTATCGTTAACTCGGGATCGCTTGATGAGCGCGGAGGATTCTCAGAATATGGCGGAGGATTTGGTCAGAGTCCATATGGCGCGGGTGCGCAGTCACCTGGATATGCTCCTACGTCACCGTTCTCGTCGTTTGGTAGTGCTAGTCCTATGTCTTATGGTACGAGTCCGACGTCTCCAGGCTATTCACCTTCGAGTCCTGGATATAGTCCATCGTCACCTGGAATGGCTACGAGTCCTGGATTTGCTTCGTCGCCAAGATTCTGTAAGTTGGTAATATGGTTTTGAATGAGATGATTGAGTTATTAACATCGTTATGAAATTTTAGCACCGACGAGTCCTGCGTACAGTCCTACTTCGCCTTCGTACTCTCCTACTTCGCCTTCTTATTCTCCGACGTCACCATCGTACTCGCCTACGTCACCATCATATTCTCCGACGTCACCGTCATACTCGCCCACTTCGCCTTCGTACTCACCTACGTCGCCGTCGTACAGTCCGACGTCGCCGAGCTACTCGCCTACCAGTCCGTCGTATAGTCCAACTTCTCCCAGCTACTCACCGACAAGCCCGTCATATAGCCCGACTAGTCCGTCATTCTCGCCTACGAGTCCATCGTATAGTCCTACGAGTCCATCGTATAGCCCTACGAGTCCTTCGTTCTCGCCTACTAGCCCGTCGTATAGTCCTACGTCGCCTAGTTACTCGCCTACTAGTCCACGATACTCACCAACTTCGCCCAGGCAATCTTAAGTGAGAGAGAGGAAAAAAGAGAAAGAGAAAGTGGTGAAGGAGAAGGAAGTGAGAATCAAAAATTTGCTGATGAAGAAGCAAGAAAAAAAAAGCTGCTTTGGTTTTTTATTACTTTGAAATACATATATCCCTATTTATTTATCCTAAGTTTCATTTTTCGTCTCTTTTTTTTTACAAGTCACATCTTACTATCGTTTAAATTAACTTCCCGTTAATTTTTTTTTTGGTTTTTAATTACTCCTTATTGATTGTGAAAAACAGAGTGTATTATTTTAGATATTTTTTTTGTTTTAAATGATGATATTTGCGAGGGATGTGGTGTACAGTCTCTGTGTAACAAATTATTTATATTTGAAAAAGATTAATCGTAAAGACAAGAAAAAGACAAAACTCCATTAGCCATCCGTGTGCTATTATATACATCATCGTTGAAATCGTACAAATATCTATCACAAACTTAGCTTCCTCAACCAAGAACATTCACTTTTGCTTTCTTCTTTTTACTAGCGGTTTTTGAGTATGCTCTCCAGTTGTTTATCCTATCATCTCTTGTTTCTTCCCATATCTTCTGCTCCTCTCTTTTTCGTTTGCGTTCCTCAATCTCATTCTCCTCCTTTTCACGTTCGCGGCCTTCTTCTTTCATTGCGATCTTTGCCTGTCGTCGTCTTCGAAGTTCGGTCTCGACTAGGACGACTTTACTCTTTTCTCTCCAAGCAGCAAGGAATTCTGGAGACGAGAGTTCAGGATGTGCAGTCGACCAACCCCGCTCTTTGAGCAATAACTTTCTCGCGTCGGCGATGCATTCATCTAATACCATGCGCTTTTTCTCGTCCATTAGTTCTGACTCTGCGCGTTTTAATCTATTGAAGGCATCAGGAGCTTTTATATTTGTCGTTTTATCAGGATGGATAAGGAGTGATTTTCGACGATATTGAGCACGAATATCGGAAGGTGGACAGCCGGGGAGAAGGTCGAGAATTGAGTAAGGATCGAGTTGGAAACAGGATAAGATACGGTCGATTTCTTTGTCTTTGTTGAGAGTCGCGGACTCGCGCGCAAGCAGAGCGTCGACTTCGTCCGCTGCCATGGCCAGTGGTTTGGTTTCCAGGCGCTTATCGTGCGATGAGGGAGAGTGTGAAGAGGAGGAGGAGGAGGAGGAGGAGGAGGAGGTATTTGATGATGGCGAGTTTGAGGGTTTGGGCTCGAAATCTCTCCCAGCCCCCTGATATTCAAATCCGCTTCTCATTAAGTTATAACATCCACATCTCGAGGATATTGATTTGTGTGAGGATGTCGAACTTGCAGACTCTTGCTGCTCTCGCGGTTCCGTTTCTGCTTCCACGAGCCATTGCGTATTTTCAGCAATGGCGCAACGGAACTGCTCAATCGCGATCGCGGAAAGTCATCGAGCTCTCGCAGCGCGATGCCGCAATTCTATACGCTTTCCTCGCCGTCGCAGGTGCACACTTGTTCCACGCCGGAGTCTTTCTCTCACTCGATCCTCAGTCTGCTTTCAATTCGAATCTTTTTGTTAAGCTTGGAATCCCACTTCTTACGCCAACTGAGAATATTCTGCAGATGCTGGACATGAGAGGTCTGCATACGGCTTACGCGGATGGTTTACTCAAGCATTTGACGACTCGCGGCTCGCGCGCTGTTTACGCTGCTTTTGGAGCTGATGCTTTGCTCAATTGCGAATGGTGCGGAACTCCGACTGCTGATTTTGGAAACCAATATAAACTCTACTTACTGCCGAGCTTGATCGGGCCATTTATTTTTCAGCTGGGATTGCTCGGTGTCGCAACTGCAGCTGCAAGGCAAGGAAGACTTGAAGCTGTGAGGATACCTGGATCTGTTGCTGTCCTTTTAGCTATGGGGGCTGTTTCTTGGAGATTATTTAATTTTGCGCCTTCTCTGAATTTGGAGAAAGGTGGTGCGAATGTTACTTGGATGTTTAACGAATTGCAACGTCAGCGTGATGGTGTAATCGCCGTTATAGATCTAGTCGTTGCTGTACTGGGATACTTTGCTTGCACAAACAGGATCGATCTTTCTGAATCAGATTTAAATGCATCAATATCTGCCGCCGAGAAAAGAGAACAACTCGCAAAGTCATTTCAAGAAACGCAGAGAAGAATTGATGGAATCTTGCAAACTTGTCGAAGTGGAAATCTAGTTCGCGGTGCGGTTTTAAGCGATGTTAAACTAAGATTACAAACGGCAAAGTTTTGGGGTGAAATTGCTGAAGAAGAGCAATTATTACTGGCAGAGCCTGGCGTTAGGAATGCGATTGTTGGAGCGAAGAATGAAGCCGTTGAGAAAAATGTTTTTGATAAGCTGGTGACGGATTCGGAGGAGTATACGGATGCTATTTTGAGAGTTTCAAAATCGAATTTTGGTGCAAATCAGATATAGTATATTTTATGTATTAAAAAAAAAAGTTTAAAAGCTTGATTTAGCTATATATTACAAAAAAAACTACAATAATATACAATGTGGACAATTAGCTATTATGTACAGAAAGAATCTAGTGCCTGGCAACATGCTTCTTTGGCTTCTTCAGCCCAGCAGCTGGTGGCATAACAGACTTATTCTTTGCGACTTCATGAGCCAACGGATGCTTCATCGAATATTGCACATTGAATTTCGGAGGAGGTTTGCCATCACCAGTCATCAACTCATCCAAGGTGAAATTGAGAGTTGGCATCATCACCATGCGAGCGATTTCGGGAACTAAAATAACAGGTAAAGAGAAAAGCTCAGGCATGCTTAACCGCATTTTTTTGCGAAGTGATTCTAATGCGAGGACGGTTGGCTTACCGCGTTTTTGAATAGTTAAAAAGTCGCTATCTGCAAATGATTTGATCACTAGATCGACAGTATCTTTAGATCCTTCTTCATTTCTCTTTTGTGAAAAAGGTTCTTCCTTCATTGGGCTTGGCCTTCGATTTGATATTTCCTCTGCCTGAGGTTTTTTATCTTCAGCCTGGTTATACGTAGCGACGTATTCGCCAGCTAATTTACCTCCCCTACCAATCTTTGCTCTAACCCATAATCTATTATCCCAGAGTTCCCAGTCTGACCATGACAGTCCATCGCTTGGAACCTTTAAATATCGCAGCGGAACAACAGCTTTTGCAGTCGATTGTCGAATAAGCGTCCATGTAGTCCACGTCGCTGGGCGTTGCGTAGGGATAGGACCTTGAAGTTGGTTTGCTTGTAAACTGAATCCTACTTTGAAATCGGGTGGTTCGGAATCAGATTCAGATTCTGGCGATGAAGACTCTGGCTGTTTATCAATTCCCAGAGTTTCTCTTATGGATTCAATTTCGGTGTCTGTGAAGAAGGATGAATACGATGATGATTTTGTAGATCTATCTGATGCAGGTGCCAACGAATTATTGGGGTTTGATATCATCTCTTGAGTCCATAGCACTCCCATGAATGCCAATTTGCTCTTCTCAGAAGCAAATAGAGATCTTGCAAATTGCGATACTTTCCATCGCGGGATATCAGAACTCTCATAAGGACTAAGCATTTCCATCAGCATAAACAAAAACCGTTTAACAACCCCAGAGTGCTTTCCCCTAAATATTAGCGGATAGCGAGGTAGTTCAGGACTGACCTGTATACTGCGAAAGGACCAGCGGAGTTTTAATGTTTGTGGATGAAATCTAATATTTCCATCTTTAACTTCAGCCTTGAACAGGGCGATAGCAGATGCGTCAAGTTGAGAACGATGAATAAATTGTTGGGCAATTGTTCGAGAGAGATATTGAGGTCGTAGAGCTTCAGGTAGTTTATCTGATGAAGAAAGCAAAAGACGAATTGCATTGCGAGTTGTATAAGTTGGATCATGATTTGTCATATCTTCAAACCAGGGAATATTCACATTTTGGCAAGTCGCTATTGATCGAATTTTACTCCAACCAAGAAGGGGTCGTACGATCTTTACCTCCCCTCCACCAAAGACGTCCATACATCCTGGCACGGGAGCAATGTCTTTCATCCCACCTAAGCCTGTCCCTGTCCTTCGCCTTGAAAGGTTCATGATAACAGTCTCTGCTTGATCGTCCCATGTATGTGCCACCAGTAGGTGACCTATTTGCTCCTTCACCATATTCTCAATAAGTAGTCGATACCTCGCCGCCCTGGCCGCACGTTCAACGATATTCCTATGTTCACCAAGCGCATCATACTGCGACTTTAACGCCGCCCAGTCAATTGACAATATTCTGTGGTCAGAAATTCCAATTTTATTTCTGAGTACATCTGATACGCGCTGTGCTTCAGCGCTTGATTCGGGGCGAAGATTGTGGTTTACGGTGAATGCAACCAGACGCGAATTATGTCTCTGAACAAAATTGTGCGCAAGATGAGCCATCGCCATTGAATCGACACCGCCCGATACCGCAATGCCTAAAACACACTTGTCAGATATATATGAATATCTTTATAATATTGAAATACGAAGTTTACCTAGCACGCTGGGAACTCGCAATCTGAATAATTTCAACATCGATCTGGCAAACTCGTCGCCATCAATCGGTCGCGCTTTACTCGCCGCAGCGAGAAGCGGTCTCATTGTGATGTCGTACGCCGACATTATTTGACGATTGTGTTTCTTGCCTGTATATTTGCAGTAGATCAAGCCATGTTCATAAAAGTTATCAGCAGCAAGGTGCTTGTCTGTCGAAAGAGCAACTAGATAGTAGCACTAGACCCTCAGGAGAGGTAAGCGATGAGAACATCAGTTTGAGTGAACGCGTCGCGCACTTGCTTTATTTTGAATATCCTCGACACGACAAGTGATGGAAACTGCACGAACTCTTGAGTCCTCTAGTCTATTTTTGTGTTTAAATTATTTGATACCGCAAAGGACGACGGAATACCGTCGGATGAACGCGTGAATAGATATCTCCCTATGATAGGCTTACATATGAACGAATAGATGCAGCGACTGCTCATGCATGCAGGAAGCAAGCAATTCTGTCAATTTACTCGACTCTCGATTCATCTTTACCTTAGGACTGCATCGGAGCCGATAGAAAACAGTGTAGGTCTGGTTCGTTCTTCTCGAGCAGCATCTGAAGAAATAATAAAGCAATAGCAGGAGATGAGCCTTCAGGGACCACCGAAACTCCTAAGATTGATTGCACGGCAGAAGAGTAAAAGAGGAATATACTTCGGAGAAAGTGAAAAAAGTACAAGAAACAATTCATTATTAATAAAAGAAGGATAGCACAAACTCAAAACTCCGTACAAAAGCACAATATATGACAAGGCTTTCTTCGATTCTAATATAATATCGTACACTTCACTCATTACTAAACCCATCCTTATTAGTCAAAAACGAAGACAACAAAACCCAACAAAAAGAACCATCATCCAGATTTCAGAACTCAAAAAAATTAATTAATATTACAAGCGATCAACTTTTGATAGCGATCGGAGTACGTCATGAATTTCCATGTCCTCAGTACCAGCAATCTTCTGCGCCTGCTTTTCGTTCTTTGCAATCGCACCCGCAACACCTCTTAAAATCCGCTCCGCATAACTTTCTGCCGCAATAGAGAGACTTTGAACATTATGCATTCCATGTCGCAATTTATCTGCTTCGACTTCAAGCTCATTTACCGAACGTTCAAGGTATTCGGGATCGGGTTGAGGAAGATTACTGTCAGCTGCCAGATTCTCTTGTCGGGAGAGAAAGGAAGCTTCTTTGGGAAGAAGGAGAGACATGTCAATATTTGTAGATGGAGGAACTGGCGGTTGGAAGTCACTCTCAACTTCTGCCCATGCTTTTTTCTCAGCTCGGAGACTATTGGTGACAAGTAAATATTATTAGTAAACGTAATTTAGGAAAGTCTGTAATAAAGGGCACACGAAAAGCATACCGCTCTAGTCTCTTCTTGAACTCCTCTATTTTTGCGAGATTTGCAGCATTTTGTGGATTTGGTTTCTTAGGCCGATCCTCATCGTCCTACAAAAGATAATTAAAAGAAGTTAGCAAATTATCCCACAAAATCGAGCAATAAAAAATCCAACGGGCAACGCGTACCGGTCTACTCCACCAACTAGTTGATATTCGTCCTTCAGTTAGATCCTTAAGTAACTCCTCTTCAATCACTCTCGAAATGGCCGTAGACGGTGACAGAGTGTTGTTAGATCGCCTCGGTCTTGAGCTGTTAACCTCTTTCTCCTGCTCAAGTACCCGATGTCCACACCATGATAGTAACTGTCTCATTCGATGAGGATCAGGCAAATCTGTATCCAAATGTTTATGAAATTCATCTGAAGTGATATCCGCGTGAGGCAAAGCGACAAGGCCGTTACTAAGTGAGCTAGCGCGCTTACCCCGCATTCCTAAACTACTCCGTCTACTCGCTGGAGCCTGTTGCCTGAGTTCTTTGTTTCTTCGAATCATTGGTGTATCCGTCAACGGAAGAGAAAATGTAGTTGTGTGAGAATTCTCGGAGTCATTGCCTGCATTTGTCGCGGCAATCATATTATTCTTTGGCGGTATAGTAGGCAACGGTGAATTATCTTCAAAGCTAAACAACTTTCTTTTTCCACTCACTTTCTCCTTTGGCAAAGGCATAGGAGATTCTTCTTCCTCGACGGGTGACGGCGGCGGAATATTACGCACGCGCGTAAACAAGAAATCACCATCTGCTTCAGGCGTGACGGGTTTTCGAGGCCGTCGAGTTTTCCGTGAACTTTCTTGTATTCTCGAATCTGCCACTACTGCGGCCGCTCTTCGCTTCTTTGTCGAAGCAGGCTGTGTTGAAGTAGAAGATTGAGAAGCAGGATGAGTGGATTGGTGGGGAATGGGAGATGGTGGTAGCATGCCCGTGTTTTCCTTCTTCGTCGTCGTCCTCGTTGAGTTATTTCTCGAGCTGCGCTTTGTCGCAACTAATGCAGTCCGCATCTTGGTCCCTCCTCTTATAAGCGAAAAAATTGACGCGTTTTCGCTGGCCGGCCGGTCGGGTCTTCGTGTGAAAGACGCGTTTCCTTGTTTTTGTCTGCGAGCCGGGTGTTGTGGTTCAAGCCCCTCTGCGTTTACATCCCGCCGCTGGTAAGGTAATACCTAACCCATTATTACATAGCACATATTAGTGTGATTAATCATATTTTATATTTATTAGATGCCCCTTCAATCCAATAGCCCACCACACTCGTCCGAACAGATACTAACTACTACTAAACCATCATTGTCAACTACCTCAAAAAGTTGATAAACCCGGGGAATCATCACAATCGGTTCTCAACAATCGGGACTGGTCGCGTCGTTTCCGGCCAGACCTATAACACAAAAATCCAAACCTGTTAGTAACTCAGATGATAAGCATTATAAGAAACGGAATATCATACCTCAGCAAGGGCATCCCAAACGTTCGTCAAATACACAAACGCAATCTCGTCCTTCACATTCTGCGGCATCTCATGTTCCACATCCTTTCTATTCCTCGCCGGCAATAAAATCTTTCGTATCCCAGCCCTATGCGCCGCTAATACTTTCTCTTTGATTCCTCCCACAGGTAAAACTTGTCCTCTCAGTGTCATTTCACCTGTCATTGCCACATCCGCTGGCACTGGCTTCATTGCTAATAGTGAGACGAGCGCGACTGTCATTGCAACGCCGGCAGATGGTCCGTCTTTAGGAATCGCCCCCGCAGGCGCATGTATATGTACATCAAATCCAGCAAGTGGATTGTCGGAACTCGAGTCCACAAGTTGAAGTTCAACGCCATGAGCTCGCACCCATGTTAACGCGAGCATCGCACTTTCTTTAATAACAGCTCCCAAATTACCGGTTAATTGAAGTCCACCACCACCGCCATTCCCGCCACGTGCGTATTTGCTTGCTTCGATGAAAAGTAAACCACCAGTACCGGAACCCATATATGCGAGACCTGTAACGACACCCGGTCTATTCTCGCGATTTGCGATTTCGGATTCAAATTTCTCCATGCCGAGGTATCGCTCAATATCAGATTCCAAAACTATCGGATCATATTTTCTCTTCCTATCCTCATTATTTTCTTCATCTTCCTTCTCGAGAAATGATGCAAATTCAACGGCCTTACCACGACAAACCGTTGCAATTTCTCGTTCAAGTTGCCGAACGCCTGCCTCACGCGTATATGATGTCGCAACTTTAAGTAATGCGTCGTCAGTAAGTGAAGCTTGACCGTCTTCAAGACCGTTCTCACGGACTTGCTTAGGGATAAGGTATTGCTTTGCGATATGCTTCTTTTCGAGGTAGGTGTATCCTGATATATGAATAATTTCCATACGGTCACGCAAAGGCGCAGAGATTGTATCGAGCGAGTTTGCAGTTGCAATGAAAAGCGTCTTTGAAAGATCAATCGACAAATTAACGTAATGATCGTTGAAAGCGTGATTTTGTTCAGGATCAAGAACTTCAAGCATTGCTGCGGAAGGATCACCATGAGCACTATTCTCTCCCAACTTATCGATCTCGTCAAGTAAAATGACCGGATTAATAACTCCCACTTTGCGATACGCCTGAACAATAAGTCCAGGCATCGCTCCAACATAAGTTCTCCTATGCCCTCTAATTTCGGCCTCATCGCGCACGCCACCAAGACTAATACGATGAAACTTACGACCAAGCGCAGCAGCGACGCTTTTTGCAAGTGACGTCTTACCAACTCCGGGTGGACCAACAAGAAGTAAAATCGGAGCCTTTTCAATAACACTCTTGTCTCGTCCACGACTTTTAAGTCGAATGACAGCTAAGTACTCTATCAACCGACGTTTAACGTGTTCAAGACCATAGTGATCACGATCAAGTTGTGCTCTCGCGGATCGAATCATAGCTGCATCAATTTTATCATCGGAAGCAATAGACCAAGGAATCTCAGCTAGAGTTTCAAGATACGTCCTGCAAACTTGATATTCTGCTTGAGTTGGCTGCATACGTTTAAGTCGTTTAAGTTCTCGAGAAACGGTTTTGTCGGCTTCGGTTGGAAGATTTGCGGATTCCAGCTTCTTTGTAAGTTCAACGAGATCTTCGTCTTCGTTTGCGTCGGCATCTCTGTCACCTAGTTCTTGACGGATTCTAGGAAGAGAGTCAAAATATATTCTAAATATGACTATTAGGAAACTTACGCTTTGAGTTGTTGGCGCAGTAAGAACTCGCGTTGCTTCTTATTAAGACTCGTATCAACGGAGGTGTTAATTGACTGCGAGATCTTAATCATCTACACAATATCATTAGATCAGCCCTTCTCATAAAAAGTGTTAGTAGAAAAGCATACATTGATCTGCTGCGTAAGCAACTCAACAACTTCCGCCAATCGATTTTTCGGTGACTCATTAGCAAGCAAAGCAATTTTCTGATCAACAGGGAGGTCCAGAGTAAATACAAGCATATCAGCTAATTTGCCCGCGTCTTGGAAGCCGCTATGGTTAACGACAGAGTCAAGTCGATGGATAGCCCGCGAATTAGCGGCTAACGCAGCTGTTGCAGGTGGAGGCGGAGAGGATGCTGGTGAAGATAAAGAGGATTTGAGGAAAGTTAGAAGATCGCGGGAAAGCCGCTTGAGTTGGGCGACGAGGGTGTAGGTTGGGATATCAGTCGAATCGAGAGCTGGGAGAATACCTTAGTATATTCGATCTATTCAGAGCAATTGCGGTGACATACGAGGCTCATCAAAGTGAATGACATTAACGGTGTAATACGGCTCTTGAGAGATGACAGAGGCGATGCGGAATCGCGAGAGACCTTCGAGGACAGCCTGGAGGCTGCCAGACGGGGTACGCTCAACACGGACCAAACGCGCGAGACAGCCGAATCGCTAAATAATGCACAACCAGTCAATAAGAAAGGAATTCAACCAAACAAAGGAAGACGAACGCACAAAAAAAGATTGGTCAGAGGAAGGCACGACACGGACGAGTTGTTTCTCACTATCCGGGTTAGCGGTGGATGTAGTCGGGCTGTCGGTGGCCGCCGCATCGCTTGCAGCAGCGACGGAGTCAATCGCAGTGCGATCATCTGCTGGGCGCTGTCTAAGAGTCACGCATCCAACAAGCCTGTCCCCGAGAGAGGCCTTGTGGAGAGCGGCAACAAGGGCGGCGTTGTCTGGCCGCGAAACGCCGAGCGCGAGCACGACAGAGGGCATCAGCACCGTCGAGTGCGGGAGCACGAAGAGAGGAAGCGCCGGAGGACGCGGTGCCATTATGCGCGATTAGAGTGTATATTGCGATGATAGGGACGCTGCGTTATGTTATACTGCGTATGCGAGTTGATGTTGATGATAATGGTGGAGACAGGATGATATGGGGATGGGGGCTTCACGTGATCCCCCGCAACCGAGGTCTGGATCGCACGCGACAATGACGCAGTTTAGTTTACCAATTCTTGAGAAAATTACAAAAACGAAGCAATTCACCGGGATGACCAGACTGGAGCGGGGAATGCTTTTGCGACGTGCTGTGCCTCTGCGCTTCTCGGACTGTGTAAGCTTGTAGTCGCCCTGGCTTTGGTCGGGGTTTTCCAATTTGGTAATATCAACTCGGTCCTCTGCCGTACGACTGGTCGAGATTGATACTACTTGCAGCCTTGAGTTTGCAATCAGGGTCAGGAGGAGCAAGAAGTATGGCCGATATAAATACTCTAAATATCCTGAGGATTCGGCCTCGCTTAGAGTTCGCATTCGGAGCTCCAGAGTCATTGATTTCTTGCTGGTTAGCAAGTTACTTCTACTGCTTTACTAGATTTGATCAAGAAAATTCGGGAGAATTGAGACTATGGTGTTCAAAAGTCATCTCTGATGTTCACCGTACTTCGTTATATTTGTCATTGACTAGGTACAAAATAAACTCAACTTGTCAAGACTTTATTGCGATGCAACGCGGTCCCTCTTTCTCGTTCATTACTGCTGTGTTCATGATGATGCGCGATAATATGAATTCTATAATACTCCGGATCCTTAAAACACCGCTGTCGTTGGAAGATTGTCGAATTGTTCATGCCAATTCGCTCCCATTCAAGTCCATCAAAAAGCTATCAGATTAGAAAAGTTACCTCCCAAAAAAAAAAGGAGACGGAACATACCGGCGATGGATCACAGCCCTGTAGCACGGTTACGCCAACAATTTCAGCGCAAATAGGCCACCATTCACCTCCCGGAAGCGTATCAAGTATTACGGTTGCAAGATTAATGACAATCTGGCGATTTCGTGATACAGTGGCGTGCAACTTTGACCGGTTGTTTTCGCCGTTGCATTGGGGTATTGCGACCTCGAGAGTGTACAAATCAGAAGCGCGGTCGTTTGTCCGACTAAGCCGTTCTACGTTTCCACCATCAAAGGCCGACATTTTGAGTATATCGCAATTGCATGCGAATGAATTTGGGTGATGAACAGGGATCTTTAGCGTAAAAAGTAACGTGGTGGTTATTTCCTCGCAAGGTGCTGTTATGTGAAGTTTGATCAAGTATCTTCCAGGTGGGATTCGCATTCGACGCGTTGCATATGTCCTATATTCGCTAACTAGTCAGCGTTCCATTCTTCCTTCTATCCTCTGGCCAAAGCTGAACTGGCCAATACCCTTTCTTTGGCACTGGATATATCTGATGACAAGCCTTTAATAGTCTGTGACCTTTATTCATATATATGTGTCTCCAGGAGGTATATAGAGATTTATACACTGCTTGGAAGCATGCATGATCGGCAATATCGCTATTCACGTCGCCATATGCTCCATCAATTCCATCGCAGGCGTATGAGTTCGCAAGACGCTGCTTCCAGAGCTCGGGAGTAATCGCGACAATCGCGGTCGCGCGACATGTACAGGCGAACGACAGTAAATCCGCGAGATCTAGATACTTGCAAATGATCTCGAGCATCTCCACCGGTAGTTTGCTCATCATCTCTTGCTATAGTTTTAGCGCAGATCAACTAGCAATGGGGGCGGCCGTATATTATAACCATCGACGAGATCTTGGCTCACGTGCACCGCTGCGCGTCATCGTGATGTGCCTTGGCTTCCTCTTTGAGTAATCGCGTTCAAAATTATATTAGAATTTTATGTCTATATTCCGTGCTTAATCAGATGATTCTATTTAATCTAGAGTAATGCCTAAATTCATATTCAGTTATCTCTACGCGGCACTCGCTCCCATTCAACCCCGTCAAATATCTATTAGAATAGCAAAAGCATTAGCATGGATGTATGAACGACGATAAAACGAGGTGGCCTTCATACCATCTGCGCATCAATCCCAGGCCTCAGATCGAGAGCGACACAAACAGGCCACCACTCACCGCGTGCGCGTGAATCAAGCGTGACCGTACCCATGTCGATCGCCAGACACCTTTGAGATGTGAACGATGGCGATTGCGAGTGCTCGTATAGTTGGCCGACAAGCGCTGGCGTTATTTCTGTTTCGCAAAGAACTCGCTGCTGTCTAGTCTTGTCAAGATACCAGAGGGACTGGCAATCACATTCTGCTCGCGCGTCTAAAGTTTCTAGGGAGAAAGGTACCCCTGCTGTAAAGTATATCCGGCCCGGGAGGGTCTTTGCAGTGGAGCCGATGTGCAGTTTGACGGAGTAAGTTCCGGGTGGAACGCGCACCTGCCGATAAATCGACACGCTAGGTAATCGTCAGTTACAAGAGCACTTCTCTTCTGATATCATTTAGCTATACCCTACCCGATGTCGTATCTTAGGTGACGATAGTGGTTAATGAAGGCAAGCTTCCACTGATCGTCGTCGCTGGCAAGAAAGCAGCGCTTCCACGACGCGTACAGTGATCTGTATGCTTTGTGGAAGTAGTGCTCCCTGTCGTTCATTTCGCTGCAGTTGTATTTGTTGTGATATACATAGTCGAGGCCTTCGTCACCATAGTCAGTCACGAGCCGGTGTTTCCAGAGTGAGGGGGATCCCGCGGCAAAGAAGGTTGCTCGACAGGAGCAGGCAAACGAGGCAAGATCGATGAGCTCCAGCTGCGTCGCCACGGTCACAAGGATCTCTTCCGGAAGCCTGTTCATCTTCATCTACCCGCAGTGCAGAAGCAACAGTGTCCAGGAATCAGCGCATGGTGAAGGTAAATAGACCCGTCGTCGTAACCTATCAGGTCCGCTCCGGCGCGGGGATCGGGGGGGGATAAGCCGCAGCGAAGGTGCGATCGCATTGAAGATGCGCCGAAAGTGCCGTCGGCGATGACTAATGCTGCGAATAATATTCAATTATGCAAATAAAACCCTGATTAGCTGCTATATACCTAACAGAATAATCTACTTCAAATCCCAGTTCAAAAACGCCAATAAATATGCAATATCATGAAACGATCTGTAATGTGTCCCTGTTCCGTTTCATCTCCTTGACCATCGACCGCACCCATTCGTCGTGTTCGCTGCGTTTCTTCTTGCTTGGCTTCGTGACTTTGTTCTTGCTGCTGCTCTTGCTTTTCTTCTTGCTTTTGCTCTTTTTGCTGTCGAGCGAGGACGAAGTCGAAAGCATGATTTGTTCGGACACAATCGTCTCCCGAGTGCGAGTGATCGATCCCTTCAACCCTTCTCCCTTCACAAACATTCGATAAAGCGGACTATCGCGCGCGGCACTCGCAGTAGCTACATTCTCGATTTCGGTCGTACTCTTCTTCTGAGCATAGACATCAAGTTCCTGCAGTCGTCCATCAAACACTCGTTCCCACCAGCTCTCGTGCTCGAGTGATTTGTTTCCCAGGCCCTTTGTGTCCTTTTTGTGATGCACCAAGATCGGCTTTGCAAGACTCCCTTTCTTGAATCCCGTTCCGGGCGTCCAGCCGTAGGAGGTCAGATAGGCTGTCGAGTTCATCGTGGACTGCTGAGTAGAGAGCGAAGAGCGACCGCGCAGAAAAAAAAGCTGCCGGAAAAAAATAATAAGCCTTCATCACCAGCCAAATAAACTTTAATCATTACATAATGGATTACTTTGAACGATCACCAGTCAGTCAAGACCGCTTTTTTCGATGCGTCTGGCATTGATTGGCAGCAGACAAAGACGATGGCAGATTTCGGAGGTGGGATAATATTTTGCCCAGGCTGATGCTATTTCAAGTAAGCAGTCGCTAACTATTGTTCTTCTATGCAGGATTCCCGCCGATTTTGTCTCTCTTTTATGCGACTTTCCATCCAACTGAAGGAGCCAAAGTGCTCTTCCAAGTGAGCATATTTGCTGCTCTTCGATACTTATTTGTGCTAACCTGTTTGTGATAATGATGATGTAGGTCCCTCCGGGAAGTGTAGTCAAATCCAGCGACCCGTCCGCATTTGCAACCCCGCTCTTCGACTTTGACGCAATCAACAGCTACATCATCCCGCGGCCCGCTCTCTGCAACAAACTGCTCACGCTCCTCGTCAATGGCTACAGAATAGTCAGTCACCCGGTTCACATCTCTAGTCCGGCATATCCGCGAAATTCATTCTTGTTCAATTTCTGCTTTGTATTTCGCAAGCATGCGGATGTCTCTGCGTATTTGCCGGTTGTGAGAAAACTCGGAAAAATGTTCCAAGCTCTGGAAGAGCAAGATCGATTTTTATCTGCTCTTGCTCCTTCTCAAAGTGACAAATTGCGCAGCGTTGTTGATCAAATTTTCGAAGATTTGAATAATTACTGCGAATGCTTTATCCCAATCGATGAATCCAACTCTGTCAATATCAAACTGTTTCCTTTACATCCTGCACCTCCACAGATTAAGGCCTTTCACGTGCCAATCTCAACCGTCCAGCTCCGTGCGGTAATGGACGTGAACTGGGATCCTACAATGGAAAAAATAGTCGATCATATCGACGGTATAAACAGCGTTCGCCAAATTGCTACTCGGGCAGATACAGATTATGATCTTACTCGGAAATGCATTCAACATCTAATGTATTACAATTGCGTGATCGTCGTTGATATTTTCCAATTTAGTAATCGATATGCTGTTACTGCTGATATTGATGCATTTGTCACCGACCTGACAATCGCTGAAGAATGTCAATCATACGTCGCAGCTCCTCTTCGTCATCCTTCACTCAATGCAACGACTTCTGGAGGTAGTGGTCAACTATCTGCAAGCTCTTCAAGTAGTCTTGGTTCGCGAAATAATAGTTACTCAACAACTGGATCTACACCTCGAAGGCGTAACGCATGCGACTTACTAGCGCTCTATTGCTCACTTAATAGCGGATTCACAGTTAAGGAATGGTATTTAGCTAACCGCGATCAACTACGCGGCATCGATGTCCGAAGATTTATATCATTCGGTGTGATCAAGGGACTTATTTATCGTATAAATACCTTCCCTGTACTCGAGACTTCTAATAATGCTACAAATGTTGAAGAACGAAATATGCCTAGAGAACGTCGGCTGAGGAAATTATGCAGAAGAATAAAACATTTTGATGATATTTGTACTGATTTACAGGTATCGCGAGAGCAAGCACATGCTACTTTATTGAAATATGGTGATGTTGTAGTCGTTCATGCTTAAGTTTGCTTTGTGATTAATACTTTGTTTTCGTATTATTGGAGTTTTTGCAAGGCGTTTTTGTTTTCCATGTTGGTAGCTTTTGAAAATATCATAAATCACGATTTAAAGAAATCTCACTCCCTAGCCCAATACGACACATCTTCAGATTTATCCCCTTCCTCCTCGTCATTCTTTCTCATCTCTCTCGCAACAACTTTCTCTCCCTTTCCTCCACTATTCAAACTTGCTGCCGCAGCCGCATTGTCTCCAGCACTAGCCCCACCTTCCATAACAACCTGCTGCACATGCATTTTCTGCTTCGCTCGATCTCGCATTCGTTCTTCAATAGTACCTCTAACAAGCAATCTATAAACTGTAACCTGCTTCGTTTGTCCTAATCTATGCGCACGGTCCATAGCTTGAGAATCAATAGTCGGATTCCAATCCGAGTCGTAGAATATAACTGTATCAGCCGCTGTTAAATTGATTCCTAATCCACCTGCTCTTGTGCTTAATAAAAACACAAATAGCTCAGGCTTAGTCTGCCAATCATTCACAAGATCACGACGATCGCTAAGTTTCGAACTACCATCTAATCGCACATATTTATACTGCCTATACGACAAAAACTCTTCCATGAGATCCATCATCCTCGTCATTTGGAAATAAATCAGAACTCGATGATCATTGGCTTTGAGTTCGCAAAGTAAGCTATCAAGCTTCAGTAACTTTCCTGAATCAGTCACAAATTTAGACATTGGCGGTACACGAATAGGCGAGAATCCAAAGCGTTCAGATGACGGCTCGGGAAGCAATGCAGTACGAGGAACAACCCCGGTTGCTTTATATTCTGCCAGCTCAGAAGTTGGACTTTTAGAATACAGAAGCTCGGCTAGTTGACGACAGAATAAAGTGTCATTCCAGGCGGTGCTAAAAGTTGCGTCACCAGGACAAACGATGTCGATTGGAGGTGCAACTGCAAGAGGGTCGTACATAGGTGGTAGACGATGCATATTATGGCCATGTGCATAATCGTAAGAAATACCGCGTAGGCTTATTAAGCGACGTTCGGCTGTCATTGTTGCCAGCGACGAAGTATCTGGCAATAGCAAAAATTTGCTTGCAGGAAACTCAGCAGCCGTTGCAGAATCATCTTCACCGTATAATAGAGAGGCGAGATATGATGGCGGCTTTTCAGATTCTGATACTGCACGCGAGAATATATCAGAGTGAAATGCGCGTGCGACGTCGTTTGCTGTTGTATCGACAAATTTGAGCCATGCAAATGCTTTATCTGTTAGATTACATTAGTTCGATGCTCTGCAACCAACAATATTAATCTTAAAGTAAACTCACCTTCGTCTTCATTCTCATGAATATAATCCGGTTCAAAGATATTCAACAAATGATCAAGATATCGTCCTCTAAATCCCGCCTTTCCATCCTCACCGATGACAGATTGCATACCATCTCTAAAGATTAGTTTTGGTAATTCAAATTCAATCAAATTATGAATACAATAGCAAACATCAAGAACCGAGCCTTCGCGTATGAACGATCCCGTGCGGGCAAATCTCGCAACCGCAAGTGGAGACTTCGTATCTGACCTTTCGAAAAGATCAGGATGATTACAAACTTTGCGGAATTGCATTACGAGATTCATAAGATTCTGATTCGAATCATCGAAATCACCCGCTTGGTCCATTAAATCATCAATCTTAATCTGCGCCTTTAACGCACGATACATTTCTCGTTGACGATAGGTTAGATCACAAAATACATCAATCTCAATCTTCTCTCCAAGTTCAGATTGGACATGCTTCTTAACGCGACGAAGCATAAACGGTTTCAAAATCATGTGTAATCGCTTAAGTTGTTCCTCATTAAGTTGAGTATTTGAAGTAGCATGAGATTCAATATCTTTTGAAAACCATTCTGAAAATTCATCGTGCGAGTCAAACAACGTTGGCATGATAAAATGCAGTAATGCCCACAGTTCTTGCATCGAATTTTGAATAGGAGTACCCGTAAGAAGTAATCGATTTCGACATTGAAAACCTAATAACGATTTCCATCGTGTAGATGAAGATGACTTGATAGCTTGCGCTTCGTCAAGAATCATATATTGCCACTTTATACGCTGAAAGTATTGCGCATCAGCGACAATAAGCTGATATGATGTGACAAGGACATGGAATGGTGCGTCCTTAGTATAAGTCAACTGTTTCCGATCCCAAAACTTTCTTAATACTTTTCGATCTTTTGCGTTTCCCCAATACGGCAGCGCTTTAAAATCAGGTACAAATTTTGCAATTTCTTGCTGCCAATTATGTAGTGTAGATGCAGGAGCAATCACGAGAAAAGGGCCCCAGATGTTGTGTACTTCGGCAAGATAGGCCATTACTGAAATACTCTGAACAGTCTTGCCAAGGCCCATTTCATCAGCGAGAATACCGTTAATACCTTGCTCGTACAGATTGACAAGCCAATTAAGGCCTTTAAGCTGGTATCCTTTAAGAGCGCAGGAGAGCAACTTCGGTTGTTCAATCTCGAGATTTCCAAACGTGGTCGGATTCTGGAAATTCATCTCACCAGTATCTGCATCAAGATCAGGCTGAGTCGATTGTTGCTGTTTATCAAAAGTCTTTGCGCGACTTTGCGCTGACACGACTGCGGAATGTGCATTTTGCAACGCAGCTTGATGAAGATCATCATCACCCGCGCCGTCGAAATCAAGATCTTTGATTTCATGTTTGCGCGCATCAGTCATCAACGCAATCTCACTACTGTCTCCTTCTCCACTAGCAGCGGCCGCGGTCGCGGCAATTTCAGCTGGAGTAGCAAGTCCATCACCAGCTGATCCAGCTTCGATCTCATCAGTCTTAATCTTGCGCCCAATAAAGTGAGAGTAAAGCTCAGTTTGGGTGATGAGAAAATTAAGCTTTCGAGCCTGTCTTCTAGCTTCACGAGCTTCTTCTTCTTTCTTTGCCTTGTCAAGAGCTTCTTTTTCGGCTTTTCTTCTTGAATCGCGTTCTTCACGCTCATTCCGTTTCCAATAAACAAGCATTTCACGCATTGCACGGCGCGCTTTAGCTTGTAAATCTTTAACGTTCTTGTTAGTACGAAATTGCCATCTTCTAGCTTCTTTAACTGCAAGCTGCGCAGTCTTGCGAGCATTAGCCTGCTTGATTGATACTGAGGATGACACGATCCTCGCTACACGCGGGACATCTTTACGCGCAATGTCACGCCAAATCGCATCGTACATATTGCTGTAAGCTTTAGCGTACATTTTGACCTCTCGAGGATTCGGCATTGTCGAATTTCGCGAGATGAGAGCCTTTTCGCGTTCAGCGGCTAGTCGTGCGCGTTCAGCCGCGGAAGCTTGTTGGGCTGCTTGCTGTGCTTTCGATTTGTGTGACTTCTTAGACGATGCCGAGTGAAGTTTTGTGGAGAGAGTAAGTTTGATTCGAGATGCAGCGGGAGTAGAGTTGTGGCGCTCTGTATTGTTTTCTTCAATATCCTCATCTTCATCTTCGTCCTCAGCGTCCTCTTGGTCCAGATCCTCTTCGTCGGCATCCGCTTGTTCTTCGTGTTCTTCAGCATGATCTCGAGGTTTCTTCCTCTTTTCTTTTTTAGCAGGCGTAGCCGTAGCAGTCTCATTCGCCACAGCAACAGCAGATGCAGCGGCAGCAGCAGCAGCAACCGCCGAGCTCTTCTTCCTCTGCTTTTGCGCTCGACGAAGATTTCGCTTACGTTCCTTTTCAGCTTCAGCTTCGTCGCGTAGAACAATCGCCATCGCTTCATCATGGAAGTACGACTTAGCTTGATCACGTCCACGAACGGAGGCTTCGTATAGACGAACCAGCTGCTCGTTCTGAAAAGCCAGGCATGCGCGGTTTCGAGCGCGCACCGCGACCGTCGCAACGTCAGAGAGACGGCGGTAGGAAGACGCTAAGTAAGCAGTTTTATCAGCTAAGAGCGTAGAAGAAGCAGACGACGACGAGATCGATGACGATGAAGCGGAAGACACGGAAGAGGTCGAGTCTGAAGCTGAATCCGAGGCCTCAGTCTCATCCGGGTCGTGCGCGCCGCGACGAGTAGATCGCCGTTTTGGACGCACTCCGGGCTGCGACGAGGACTGTCTCCGGCGCTTTTTGACGGCAGCCGACGCAGACGACGACGATGGCGTCGGGATCTGCGCAGGTGGAATCGAGGGAGCGGGCGGGTCGTCGGTGTTGAGCAGGGCCGAGATGGACATTGCGGACCGACTCGGGGTTTGCTGGGAGGATGCGTTAGCAGATTCAGCAGCCAATGAGCAGGAACCACGTACTTGATCGGCCATCGCGGATTCAGAGCGCGGAAACAGGGCAAAACGACGGGGAAGAAGCGACAACGACGCAGCAGCCAAAAGGCGCCGCCGAAGACCGCGAAGCGAAGCCGACGGGTGAGCCGCAGAGGGGGGAAATTATGTCATGGCTTTGAAAGCCAATGACTCTTCCTGTTCTATTCCTAATTCACAGAAGATATATCGCAGTTGGCCACTGTTTTTGGCATTAAAGGGATGAGTGCGCCGAATACAATTGCTCTTGAAGCTGCTGCTGCGCGGAATCTCGGACTTTTGCTTCCGCTTGAGCAGGAAGCCCGCGTGGAAATCGTGCACTATGCGTCCTCGCTCGCGGGTCCTCAAGAAGCTGCGGTCTACTTTCATGTGTGTTTGCGTTCGGCTGCGTGGACATAAAACGAAAATACTGACTGCTTTGCGATACAGGAACTGCTCGGTGACGAAACCGGAGCTGCGGACTTCATCCATGGCTTTTGTTCGCGACGATGGCCGCAAGCTTCGTCTGCGAAGCCATCCCCATCGAAATCAGCATCAGCGCCCAAGAAAGCAATAAATACAGCAAAATCGGCACCTGCTCAGTCGAAACCCGCTTCTCAATCAAAAGCTAAACCTCCTATAGTAACGGCAATTATGGATCAACAGCAACAGGCACAACAGCCGAAACCAATGCAGGGTGGATATCTCAAAAGAAGCGTTAAAGAAGTTTACTACGAGTGTGTCTGCGTCTTGATTTTGATGTTGCATATCGATTTCTGACTGTATTTTATAGAAAGCCATCTGCTAAGAGTCATACTTTTACTACTGCTACTGCTGCTGCTTCCACTGCTGCTGATACTCGCTGGAATGCTCCTCCAGCCGTTGTTGGTCGTACACTCGAGAGCTATAAATCGCCTTCGCCATCACCTTCACCAAGCCATCTCCTCGGTTCCTTGACCTCCTCAGCTCTTGACAAGAAACCAAAAAAACCAGTTGGTGCGACCAAATCCTCGGCCACTACAGCCCCTGCCGCTCCAGCCTCTGTCAAGCGTGCACTCGCCAAAGACTCAAAGTCAATCAAAGTCAAATCCCTCCACGACATCGACTCTGCTCTCCGCCATCTCGAGTCCGTATCCTCGTCGTCATCCACTCATCAGAAATGTGACTGCATGGCCCAGCGCCACGAGCTCCTTGAAGCGGCCCCAAACTGCCTCAACTGTGGAAAAATCATCTGCGTAAAAGAAGGCCTTGGACCTTGCTCGTTTTGTCATGCTCCTTTGCTATCGAGCGAGGAATACGAAGCTATTGTACGCGAATTAAAACAAGAAAGAGGAAATCTACGTGCTTCGATTCATAATGACGGTCAAACGCGAAAAGCGAAGTCTACAGTTACGAAAGCTACATACTCCGGTTCAGCTGGTGGTCACCATATCCTTCAAACTACTTCAGCCGCTACTGCGCCTGCTGCGGATATAGCTTTACCAGGTCTTGAGCAAGCCTCCGCACAGCTAGCAAACCTTCTCAACTTCCAAGCGACTTCGGCGCAACGTACTCGAATAATCGACAACGCCGCAGACTTTGAACTTCCTTCAAGCGCAAGTCAGGATAGCAAATGGCTTACACCAGTAGAGCGTGCAGCTCAAATTAAACGTCAACAACGAGCGATGAGAAAACTCGAGGCTGCAGAAAAGAAACGGACTGGTCGCGGAAGAAGAGTCGTCAGTATCGATCTACGAGGTAATAAACTAGTTGTAGGTGATCATTCCGAAACCGATTACTCTTCATCAGAAGACGAGCATAATGAGGACCTTGATGCAGAGGTATCGAAAGCGGTACGTGAGCAGAGCGGTATGGTGGCAAAGTTATGGGATCCGGATGCGGATTTAGATAGGTTTATTAAGCCCGTCTACCACGAAGGTAAAAAGAGAGATACGAGATTGAAAGCACCAGAGGCAGTCGCAGAATACTTGAAAGCAGTTCCAGATTCTAATGCTCCTCTGCGTGTTCAAGATGACGAAGATGTTATTGAGCAAGTACAAGAAGAGCCGATACGACTTGGGCGAGCTATAGATGAGGAAGCTACGGATTCAGATGCTGATTCTCTCGACTTGGACGACGTTGGAGCGTATCTTCGCGACAAGTACAACAAATTTCCACCAAAGAACGCCAGCAAGATTGTCCTAAAAGAGGATCTCCAGAAATAACGTTACGTACTTCAAAATAATCATAAGCAACTTTTTTATTATATATAAAACATATACATGCAGGAAAGCAAAAACCCTTTTTAATACACTAGCATACTACAACCACAAACTACCTAAGCCTTGATAGTCGACTGCGCCCGCATCGACGAAGCCCGTCTCTTCTTAATCTCATCCCGCTTAGCCTTGTTCTCGCTAACACGCTGAGCAAGCAACTGAGCGTACTCGGCAGCAGCCTCCTTCTGAGCCTCAGCCGCCTTGATCTTGAGACCATGCAGACGGCGCTTGCGCTGCAGAGTCTGGGGAGTAACGAGACGCTGGATCTTGGGAGCCTTGGTGTAGGACTTGCCGTTCTTCTCGACAGTACGGCGAACGACGTACTTGCGGACATCGTCCTCTTTGGTCAAGCCCCAGAACTTGCGGATCTTGGAGGCACGCTTGGGTCCGAGACGCTTGGGAGCCTCGGTGTCGGTGAGACCGCTGATGTCAGATTCACCCTGCTTGACGATGGCGAGCGAGAGCACGGCGAGGTCATTGGCGACGATGCAACCACGGACGGACTTGCGCTTGCGCTCACCGGTGCGACGGGGACGGTAGCACGAGACGCCCTTGGTGAGTAAAAGACGGACACGCGATGGGTGCATGACTCCCCTGTTCACTTGTTAGCTCTGTTATTCGTTCATTGAGTGCTGTCGTTGCTCCAGCTCCTGCTAGACAGCCCAGCACCCGTAAATCTTCACACAAACACCGGAAACATACTGCTTCATGGGGAAACCCTGCTTGTCGTTACCTCCGGTGATCTTGAACAAGTAGCCCTTGAACTCGTCTCCAACGGAATCGCCCTCAACTTCCTGGCCGATGCGCTTTTCGAGAAAGACGTGGGTTCGACGCTCATCGTCAATTTCGATGAGCTTTTGTGTGCCGTTGGCGGGATAAGAAATGTTGAGCTGCAAATAACTGTTAATATTCTACTCAATTCCTTTCTCCTTCTTCATAGTAATTACGCACCTTCATGTTGTTGTCGAGGAAGCGTGTTGATTTCGCAAAGTCGGCTTTCGAGGTTGGAGACTGCTTCGACCTGAGCTGAGCTGAGCCGTTCGAGCTGAGGTCGCGCCGAGCATGTTAGAAAGCAGTCACGGCCATAAATAGATTGTAGGGTTCAGCCCTACTACTTATTAAGTGTCAGCATTGAGTGGTTAGTACTTGTGCATGAGAGCATCGTGACGCTTGTGCAGGGGTTAATTGTTTTTTTTTCGACTTGTCGAATTGATATCGATTCATATGCAACAGCAAAGAGTACTGAATATAGATCAACAGCATAATGCAGCGACAGCAGATGTTTGCAGACACTCTCGCGACAGATCCGGATCTCTTTGCTCGTCTTTTTCCGAAACTCTTCCTCGACAAGCACCTCTCGCTCGATCCTCCGCTCCGTCCTTCTCTGCGCTCACCCTCCTCCTTCCGTTTCGCTGCCATCAACTCCGCCGCTCTTCCAAACACACTCGGTTCCGCAGTTGTCAGACTAGGAGATTGTATGGCAGTCTGTGGAATTACAGGTTTTGTTATTCCTTCTACAGAGATTTCTACCACTCTGTTTACAAACATCGATGTCGTTGGCAGAGGTCCAGCGCCGCCCACCCCCGAGCTCATGGCTCTTTCGCATTGGATGTTTGAATCCGCCCAAGCAGCGGACATCTACGATCCAGCTCAGCTAAAAGTATCTGAAACACACACATTTGTTCTGCAAGCTCAGATACAGCTACTGTCAAACTCACAGTCCGCTGGCGACACGGCCTGGGCAGCTCTCATTTCGGCTCTGCATCAGACAAATCTGCCGACTCCGATACAAAGCCAGGGCGATGATAACGAAAACAGTGAAATTCGGTTTTCGCGGACACAAACAAATCCTTTGAAACTGAATTACAATTCAGCTTTACCGTGGTGCGTCAACTTTGGGCTCGTGCGCCAAACCACATCGACGCAGCACGTCCTCATACTCGCCGACATCGAAGGTCCCGTCGAACAAGAATCAGTCGACGGTCGAATAACAATAATCCTCGACTCGGATTCAGATGCGATTGCTCATCTTTCTATCTCTTCAGGATCGGCAGTCGTCACAAAAGAGACCATCGTGCGTTGCATCGAACTCGCTCGGAAGCGCGCTGCCGAGCTCGACTCGTTGCTCGAGTAGGTTTTGTCTATATGCATTATATGAATATTTGGCGTTCTACGGTATTATTTGCATCTTATAATATTATCTTGATTCATCTTTATATTATTAAAATCATGAAGCCGTAATACCTCTCAATCTCCTTCCAACCGCAGCATACTGTCTCAACCGTCCAAGTGCCGCCTTCGAGCTGTCCTTCGCAGCATCAGGTAAAAATCCTCCGGAATATATACAATGCACAACCATCTTCTCGTGATACTTCAGATTTGGCAACAGCTTGGGCGTAATCAAAAAGTATTGACTCGCGTGATCCTCACAAGCAACCTCGACCATACGTCCATGGACCATCCGTTCATTACGCGGATCCATACCCTGATTGATCTCATCGACCACTCTAAACGGGGCTTTGGTAACTCCTTGCAGCGCCATCAAGTAAAAGATCGTAGACACAGATCTCTCACCTCCAGATTGTCGCTGATGCGTCAACAGCTGCAACTGTTCATTCTCTCGGAACCGCACCTTAATCTCAATACTCCATTTCTCATAATCCTCTTCCTTACCAACTGACACAGTACCAGCGCAGCCAATCGATCTAAACGCTTCCGAAAATCCTTCCGATATCCTCGAAACAAGTCCATCAAGCTCACCTTCCCACTGCGCTCTAATATCCGCCATCTTCCGCGAAATATCATTGACAAGAGCAGAACTAGCATCAACTTTCTCCTGAAGTCGATCAATATCCCTAGCTCGTCGTTCATATTGCTCGATAACGTGCGCGTTGCCGCTGAAAATCGCATCGAGTTGTTCACGCACTTCTCCAAGTTCTCGCTCTAGAGATTCAAGATCGGATCGCTCCGGATCTCCCATGTAGGCTTCAACTTGAGCTTGATCTTCTGGCTCAAGAGCTTGCAAGTGAGCGTATAACTCTTCCTTCGACTCTTGC
Organism: Myxozyma neotropica; assembly: GCA_030568295.1. Lineage (NCBI taxonomy): Eukaryota > Fungi > Ascomycota > Lipomycetes > Lipomycetales > Lipomycetaceae > Myxozyma > Myxozyma neotropica. The sequence continues at coordinate 505,688 of JAJLTU010000007.1, read as the reverse complement.
ACCGCGTGACGAGAATCTTTGACGTGTTGCTTGACTATATTTCAACGTCAGTAACAAGGAAACACACAAGTAAAAAATAAAGATGGAAATAATCATACGTTGAGTTACTTGAACTTCTAATTCAATAAGCTCACGATTCGCAATTTCATATCGTTCTTTCAAAGTAGCATGGTCACTTCTATGTTTGTAATACTCTATAAATGTCGCTGTAAGATCGATCTTTGTCTGTAACATATCTTGCAGTGACTGTACAAGTATCGTAGCAAATCCTTCCTTCTGCTCGCCAATCTCAGCCAGAATTTCTTTACACTGCTCAATTCGCTCAGCAAAGTTATCCGGAAAAGCTTCGAGTTGTTCAAGTCTTAGTCGTGCGTCACTCAGTTTCGTTTCAGCTCGATTATAAGATCTGATTGCCAATCTAATGCTATCAATTGCCTTATCGATATCTTTCTTCTCTTTCATAAACTCTTCGCTCCTTCTCATACTCATCGTCTTCATTTTCACTGTCTCAGAATGTGAACTCCCCACTTGCGCAAATTTGTCAGTCAATTCTGCAACTTTCTGCATCAACTCCTCTTTACGCTGCATATCAACTCCAGTAGAAGTTAACTTTGATCTGCCGTCAAAAATCGTCTGGGTCGACTTGATAACTTCCTTGTCGCCATAAGCTGAAGTGCGCACGTAAACTGATCGTTTACCTGTAATATATTTGGGAATCAATGGCTCGCCACTCGGTTTCTTTGCACTATCAATCGCATTCAATTGCGCAATCGATAACTCACGCCGAGTAAATTGAACAACATCGGCATTTGACGCGTGGCAAAGCATATTCAGAACCGGTTCAGGCGCTGAAATAAGATCGAGAATTGAGCATTCAAATCCGAAAGATGTAGTTTGCTCGCGTGGAAGTTGAGAATTTTGCCATGATTCCAGAGTTGGATGATCAGAATTTGTGTATTCAGAGACAGCGACAGAGTTTTTTAGCTCGTCCTGTACTTTGCTGTTAAAAAGCACATAATCTTCACGATTTTGGCACGTAAAAGTCAGCAATTGATTGCGTTTGATCACAGACTCGACCGCGTATGCAATCGACGGGTCATGCACCGTCATGCACATAATCGGAGGCTCGAAAACTTCAGCTTTAAAAATCTCTTGATTTTTCCGTAGCCATCGAATAGCTTCGTATGTATCTTTATCGGTCCTTTCACACAGCTTAAGTTTCTGAGAATCCTTATTGTCAAGTTCAAGAAGGTCTTTCTTTGTAATTGTGAGCTCGTTATCAAGTCTGTTGCGCTCTGAACTAAGATCATTTATCTTTTCCATGAGCTGTTCAATCTCATTCTTATTTTGACGAATTCGCTCGCGGATCTTAGTCGCCTGGCCATTGAGCTCCGGCATTTGCGATGAGTCTGGTTTCTTCGCGACTAGTTCTTCATATTTCTCAATTTCATGAGCAACCTTTCGTTTTTCGAGCATCAATGTTTCGCGTTCTGTTTCAATCGCTTTAATCGCAATTTCTTGCTCTGCAATCTGAGCATCATACTCGTCACGTCTCGCAAAAGTCTTTTTAAACTTCTTCTCCTGCTTTGCAAGCCCAAGTTGTACAGCTTCTTGTGCTTCTTTTGCTGCTTTAGCTTTCTCTTTAGCAACTTCCATCATCTTTGCCGATGGTCCTGCTTTAGCTCGCGCCTCTCTTACCTGTATATGCGCGTTATCATACTCCTTCCTAATAGCATAGCCGTCGTCGATAAGTTGCTGCATCTTTGCCGCCGGCAAGGTATTCTCAATCTTGGTCGCACGCGCGCGTAATTCTTCGCGCTGCCGAAATCGTTCGACTTCTTCACGACTACGCTCTTGCACAGCCTTGAGTCTTTCAAGCTCTTTCTCATTAGCTTCACCTCCTTGAGCAAGAGTTTTATACTCTTGATGAAGACCAATAAGCTCTAGATGACGTGGTAGCATTTCGGAAGAGCCTGTTGCGCGTTCGGTTTCTTGAAGAAGCATTTGGGGTGTCATGTGTGCGAATTCAACAACTTTATCTTGAGGAAGAAATTGGCAGAGATTGTCGATTTGTATTGAGAATGAATCGGTGAGCTCCTTGACTGCTTTAGCGGTACTGTGCTTGCCTTAAAGTAGAAAAACAAATGTCAGTTACATATACTATAAAACGTGCCAAAATTAGATACGGAAGTAAAAGCATACCACCAATATGCCATTCTGATCGATTATCGCTGAAAATTGTTCGTTCAATAATAGAATTGGGTTCCCCGTCGCGGCCTTTAATCTCGATCGTGATGGTACCGCGCTTTTTGCCCTGCTTGACAAACTCTCCGATATCTTTGGCGCGACCAAGTAGCTAAACGCAAAAAATCATCATGCATTAATAAACGAGAAAATAAGAGTTGAAAGAATAGAAAATTGTCAACAAACCTCCGGCTTCCCGCCCAACCCCAACGCGAGGGCGCACACAAGAGTACTCTTTCCAGTGCCATTCGGACCAATAATCATATTCAGACTAGGTCCAAGATAAAACGTCGCATGAGCATAAGTAACAAAATCCACCATTCCGACGCGTACAATAGCTCCAGGAGCGTGGTCTTGTAGCTCGCTTTGCTGTTGCGGCAGAGACGTGACGACGTGGTCCTCAGGGACGCGCCGCCGGCGTTTCCTCGCGCTGGCTGCACCTGAAGTTTCCGGAAAAGAAGACTCATCATAGATATCGTCATCCTCTCCATCCTCAGACACTGCGTGCTCGTGCTTGCCAATAGACGGCATCGTTGTCACGCTTTGTCTCATAGGAGTGCTGCGAGAGCTAGATTGTAATCGACGCAAGATTGACACGCGTTGTAATCACGTGATATATATATCACGTGCACAAATTAAAGTTTTAATATTTTACTAGATTTAAATTCTCATTTTTATTTTCTTTTTGAATTCTCCAAACTGCAGGTTGATTCTTTGCATTTTGCAGTCGCAATATATATTCGGCCAGAATATAAATTATTACGAACAGAATTCCTCCATGTCTTCAAATTCCATAAAATTGCTTGCGGGAAACTCGCACCCGGAGCTTGCGAAGCTCGTTAGCATACGGTGTGACTCCGTCGTTGTTTTTTTCGTCCTCTCAAGTATTACTTGATGCTAACGGGTTTTTGAAATCACTTAAAACAAAACATGTTGCTGAAGTTCGTTATGATATTCAGTTACTAGTTTTTGTTTTGAGATGATTTCGGTGCCTTTTCAGACTTGGAATCGAGCTTGCAAAAATCGCTGTTTTTCAATACGCTAATCAAGAAACCTCCGTCACAATTGGTGAATCTGTTCGTGATGAAGATGGTAAAGACCGGAGACGAGACTGTTGCTCTTAATTCTATTTCGGTTCTAATATCATGTACTTCTAGTATTCATCTTACAGACTGGTTGCGGTGAGATCAATGATAATCTCATGGAGCTTCTCATCATGATCAACGCCTGCAAAACTGCCTCCGCCCGCCGTATCACTGCAGTGATTCCAAACTTCCCTTATGCTCGTCAAGACAAAAAAGATAAATCTCGTGCTCCGATCACCGCAAAGCTCATGGCCAACATGCTGCAAACCGCAGGCTGCAACCACGTCATCACTATGGACCTGCATGCTTCCCAGATCCAGGGCTTCTTCAATGTGCCGGTCGATAACCTTTACGCCGAACCTTCAGTTCTAAAATACATCCGCGAGTCCGTCGATTACGCAAACGTAGTCATTGTTTCTCCTGATGCCGGAGGAGCAAAGCGCGCAGCCGCTCTCGCAGACAGACTTGATCTCAACTTTGCCCTGATCCACAAGGAACGTCAGCGTGCTAACGAAGTCTCGCGAATGGTTCTTGTCGGTGATGTTACCGGGAAGGTAGCTTTACTTGTCGACGATATGGCGGATACTTGTGGTACTCTGGTTAAGGCTGCAGAGACTTTGACTACCCATGGCGCTGTCGGCGTCGTTGCTATTGTCACTCACGGTATCCTCTCTGGAAAGGCTTGCGAGCGCATCTCAGCTAGCAAGCTTACTCGTGTTATTTGCACAAATACAGTTCCGCACGACGACAAGAAACTCATTTGCCCAAAGCTTGACACTATCGATATTAGTCCGACATTGGCTGAGAGTATTCGTCGGTTGCACAACGGCGAGTCGGTCTCTTACCTCTTCACCCATGTTCCTCTCTGATTGTGATGATTTTGTCTTCTATTGTCATAGTGTGTAAGGGATAATCATTGGAAGATTAATTTAATAAAAATTGATTTGGCGTCTTTTCTTGTGTGCTTGTTTTTGGTGTAATTAATATTATCTTTTCTTTTCATATGAAACTACATAACTGAAATATCTTCTTTCTCTACATTTACAAAAACTTGCTCTACATATTAACAAGCGAAATACCAGGAGTACCCGGCACAGCGCCTTCGGCCTCCTTCTTATACGCGATCGCAACCTCCTCACCTGTCACGATATTCTTCGCAGTTTCGTTATTTCCTTCTGTCAGCACAAGAGCTTCAACTACCTCACTTCCGACACTTCGCTGCAGAATTGCAAGAGCAGCACGAACAGTCTCGACTTCGTCGAATGCAAGCTTGCGGTTAAAGACGACGTCAGGAGATTCCTTTCCTCCGGTGAGTCTGAACTTTAAGTGGTTAACGAAGGGCATCGAGCGCTTCATGTCACCTAACTTCTGCACTTTCTGTGTCAATTCGGGAGAGAACTTGAGAGAGACCTGATATTGACATTTCATTAGCTCTACACTTAGCAGTAATATAATATAAAAACACTCACAGAATCAAAGGCATCGCGAACTAAGTCAAGATACTTCTCCTGCCAATCAGGATACGACAATGCAATGTAAATGGACAACTTTGTAGACTTCCTGGGATCAAATGTAACAGGTTTACCCTTTTTTTGTTTCTTAATATTCGCACCCTCAGTCTCACGAATCGATCGCGAAACATCACGAACGTACTCGAGAGCACCAGTAAGTCCGTTATCAACCTCGGCACTAGCCTGGGGGAACAGCGCCCACTGCACAGACTTGGGCTTGTGCAAAACCTCGGTCCAGATGTACTCAGCAAAATGGGGAGCGATAGGCGTCAGTAACAAGGCCTGAGTCTCAATGTAGCGCACGACAAGGTCACGGTGCATTCCTCCTTCATACGATGCGGCTTCGCGGTAGTAATCTCTGCTAGCCTGGAAATCGTACAGGCCAGTCTTAAGGGCAGCCTTATAGTTGGTCAAATGGTAGCTCTTCTCAGTAGCCTCGATCAATACATTCATCTCATTCTCGAACGCACGGTCAAGGAATGAATCCTTAGGTCCAGTACGCAACTTGTCGAGATTCTCCATCTGGAACTCGCACCACTCGCGCATAGTGTACAAACGCAAAATCATAGCATTCGCGTTCGACTCGTCAAAGTTGGCGTCTTCGAATGTATCACCAGCATCAGCTAGCGCAATACGAGCGCAATCGGCCCCAAATTTCTGGACAATTTCTTTCAAGGTCAAGAAATTGCCTACGCTCTTAGACATCTTTTCATTATTGAGCAACAAATGTCCGTTTGTGCGGATACCACGAGGCCAGAATTCCTTGGGGAACAAAGCGACATGGCAATACAAGAAGAAAGTCAGATGATTGTTAATCAAATCCTTACCCGATACTCGCACATCGAGAGGATAAAAATACTCAAACTCGCGACGCATTGCCTTGAGCATATTGTCGGGAATCGAAGAGGATTTGGGAATCTCAGACCGGCAGAAAATGTAGTCAAAGACCTCATCAGTCATCTCATCGACGGTCACATTAGCAAGGCCCCGTGTCTTACCGTAAATATCGCCATGCAGGTAGTGAGCAATAGTATAGTAAGCCATGTAAACAGTCGAATCTGACAAACTCTCGACAAGGTACTGCTTATCCCACGGCAAACGAGTTCCGAGACCATATGAGCGAGCGCAGGCCCAGTTCTTAAGCCAGTCAAGCACTTTCTCGAACGCATGGCGAGACTCGGAACTGTAAGTGTTGATGCTGCTGAGCAACGACAACGTCTGGTTTTTCCATGACTCCTCACCGTAGTCCATGTACCACTGGTCCTCAAGAGATACTACACACTCATCACCACTGCGTGATATGACGAGACCTTCAGGTTCGTTGTAGGCGAACGCATCACCGGCAGCGATCAAATCATCCTTAACCTTGTTCTTCGCGATTTCGACCTTCTCACCCTTGTATTTACCGATAATCATAGTACCCTGATAGAAAGCATCCTTGTAAGCGATCTCCTTTGCCTTGGCGAGCAAATCCTTGTCCTTGGGAGACTGGATCTTGAATTCCTTGACAAGCGCAACAGCAGTCAAATCGCCATAAGTAGGGGTCGCGATGATGGGGATCGGCTCTAGCGAAGCCCACTCCTTCTCGATTCCGTAGAAGTCAGCCTTCTTAGCGAGATCGACAACAGTAGCATAATCGTCAGGGGAGTCAGAAGGCACAGAGGTAACAACGCCGGTTCCCTTGGAAGCAAGAATAGTATCCATAGGCAAGACACGGACTTCGGGGTAGACACTCAGAGGAGCATGAATGCGGGCACCAATCATGGTCGTTCCTGGGATTTCGGCAATCAGCTTCGCCTCGCCACGAACGGGCGTGATCTTCTGGAACGACAGGTTCTTGGCGGCACGCGATGTGCAGATGTAGTACTCCTCGGGAGAGATCTCGTACATTCCGTAAGTGATATTCGGGCTCACGAAGCAGCAAGTCTGGCCATACATGGTCTCAGGACGAAGGGTGGCAGCAATGAGCGACACTGTCTTTCCGTTAGCGTCAAAACCAGCTTCATCAAGAACTTTTTTAGCAGCAGCAGGCCACTCAATAACCCTTATTTTGACTCCAGTGTACTCCTGAGGATTGACACCCTCACCGCTCTGCCGGTCGTGATCCATGCACGGCTGACCGTCCTTGGCCGAGTAAATAGTATATCTCAAGCCAAATTTGACGCGGTTGAGAGCCTTGAGAGAGTTCATCTGCCATCTAACAAAAGCGTCGTAGAACGGATTAGCATCAGTAGTGACGAAACTGCGGCGCCAATCAATTCGCGAACCAAAATCGTTACAGTCCTCCATGCACTTTGGAGGGAAGAGCTGAAGCCAGTAGTCGGCATTGGCGAACTTGTGTACTTCTTCACGGGGAATTCCGAGTTGCAACATGATCTCGAACTGAAATTTGCTGCGACCCTTCTTGGCGGCAGCTTTACTTTTGGTCGCGCGGAACTTGGTCGGGTCGGTCTTGCCAGCGGCGGGGGTAGCAGGAGCTTCCTTTTCTTCGTCAACGGGGGCATTCTGGTCGAAATTCTGACCAAACATTTCAATTTCGCGAGTCAACTTATCAGCGCATGCCTAAAAGTGCTTGTTAGAATGCAGCAGCGAAAAAAAAAAGACATCGACAAAATCGGAGAATAGTACTTTGATGGGCATACCGGTACAGTGAAAGCCGAAAGGAAATAAAGCACGCTTTCCGAGCATTCGCTCGAAACCAGTCCGGAACTCGACCTTACTCAGAGTATAAGCATGGCCAGCGTGCAAAACTCCATTCATGTACGGGTAAGCCATCATGCCCATGAACTTTGGAAATTTCTCGCGCATCTCGGGACCGGTCGTACCACTGCATTCCTCCAGCGTCGGAGCGTCGAATTCAAAGATCTTGTCATCGCGCCACTGCTGTTGGTATTTTTTCTCGATAGCAATAAGAGCGTCACGTTTTTCGGTCTACCAAGTGTTAGAATTAGCAAGGGAATAGGAGAGGATCCAAAGAGCACTGAAATGACTGACATTTTCCATCACCAGCGTCTTCGCTGCGACAGGCGCTCCGTTTGCGTTACTCATCTTGCGTTATTAACCCCAGTCGCAGATCAGACAGAATATAATAAACAGTGTTCGATTTGAAAGCAGTCAATTGCAGGGCAAAATGTCTGGATTCGGTATCAAGCAATTAGAGAAAATAGATTTTATTTCGAGTAATACTATTTGGACGGTTAGGGTTGATTAGTTGCCCTAGACCTGAAGTTGGCGCGCTTGCGGTTCTATAAGAGCCGGAAAAGATTTCTCACCTTTTTGCTTTGTTTACTTCGCATAGCTAAGCTAGCACCTCATGCTGCTCTATCTGATTCGCCATGCTGGTAATTCGCGTTTCGTTCTGATTGCTTGTCTGCTGTATCTGACTGATTAACCTCTGTTGCATCAAAAGAGTCGACCGACAACTTCCGGCGGCTCTACTCCGGCTCCGGCCGCGACATCGAACTCACTGAGCATGGGATGCAACAAGCTCTCGCCCTCGGCGCCCATTTCTCTGAAATCAATGTCGATAAAATGTTTATTTCGCCGATGAAGAGGACGAGAGCTACCGCTGCTCCTGTGTGTGCGTTGTTAGGGCCGGAGTCGGAGGTTGTTTACTCTGAGCTTATCGTCGAGAGACATTTCGGATGCAGTGAAGGACGGTCTGTGTTTGCGAAGGATCTGTCTCTGGATGATGCTGAGAGTACATATTCTGTTTCTGAGCGCGTGACGGAGTTCTATCAGTCGATGCTGGTTGACTGTTTGAGGAAGCATGAGTGCGTCGTCGTCGTCTCTCATGGCTTGACTCTCTCGCAGTTGTTGCTGGTCGTACTCGCTGATTTTAGGTACATGGGCTCTGGAGCGGCAATGCTTAGTAATGCAGGGTATCATTTACTTGATATTGACTATAGTGCAAAAATGTTGAAGTCTGTTGAGTTTGGTGTTGATTCACATCTGGCTCACGTCAAGACTTCAAAAGCACTTAGCGGCGTGAAGTATGACGCCAGCCAGACCCGAGTAGATTCTTTCTTTAAAAAGAGTTAGATATTTATTTCTTTTTTTGGTTATTGCGGTATGTCTACACATTTTTGCTTTAGCTGATGCGAAGAGATCATATCTATATGATGAAAAACATATTCACAGACCTGATCCGATGCTTTATGCATTTGAGGATTCCAATATTGCCTTTGCTGATTTTGTGATATGATCTCTTTGTCAAACACGCGTGTTTATGATGTATGGTTTACTAATGCGGTTATAGGTACTTTTTTCGCGTTAGAAATAGAATAATGAATAATACCTTAAACATGAACGATAGAATTATTTTAAGTAAAACGAAACTCCAACAAAATCCACAGATAATCTAGAAAATTCAAGCCAACGTCAACCCAGTAAGACTCATGGACGCGTGAAACTGACTCCTTGCACCAAAGGTTCCGGGCGCGTGCTAAACACGATCTTTTTCTTTATAACCTCCACAATTTCCACGCATTGTCCATCCGGAGTTCCATGTTGGTTTTCTGCGTCTTCAATTCCTCGTCTCATAAGACCTAATGGTGGTTTCAAGTCGACAATCTTTCCTTCCATACGCTGATGGTTTCCAATATAGAGCCATGGCACTGAATCCTTTTCAAACACCAACTGCCCGATTTCTGAGGATGCAGCAGAAGTGGATTTATCTGTTGGCAAATGAATTGTGCCTTGGATCTCGATTAAGGCGAGACCGGAGGGTGTTTGTAGGATTTGAGGAAGTTTTGGGATCGAGATTTGCGGGTCGGAGTCGCGACGCGTTCGCATTGAGAGTGTTGCGGACGGCATTTCTTTTGATTTGTAAATTTGATTTCGATTTCGACGTTAATTTATATTGTGAAATTATTGACACAGTTTAGCGATTCCTTGTATGCTTGCGAAGGTACTGCAGTTGAGAAGAGGAAAGCAAGGAAGTAGTGTAAATGTGGAATTAATTCGAGATTGAAGAAGGAAATTAAATCTAGTACCTCGTCCTCACTGATTCCCAGCAGCAGCAACAACAATCTCGCCTTCATTAGCACGACCAAGCTTCACAAACTGAAATACAAACACCAAATAGTACATAAACAGAAGAGAAAAACCAGTAGAAATATAAGAGAATATCCTTTCTTTTTTTCTAATGACCGCGCTTGCGTCCATTCTGCAGCGCCTGCTTCTGGCTCAGTTTGTCCACAAAGAAGGCGACTCGTCGTTCCCTCTCATCTCCAAAAGTCTCTCTTCACATCCGCTACTACGAGATTCGGGACTAAAGCCGATTACTGATAAGGTAGGAGAATTTTTATTTTTTATTTTGTACTGGATAAACGAGGTTGACTAGTGCCAGGAATGCGAGGAATTGTATAACGCGATGTTGCAGGCTGAAGGTCTCGAGCGACAACCAAGTACTGGCATTGGCGCTGACGTCGAGCGTATGCTTTCTTCTTTATATCTTTTTATATTATTTAATTTTTTTTATCTTACCGATACAAAATAGCATCTCCTTCAGTGATCAAATTGACCGAACTCCTTTATACTCGATATCGTCGAGAACTGATCAATCAAGTTCGGCAAGACGAGCAAGACTATCGCAAATACCTGCGGGAAATTGAAGAGATTGGGCGAGGAGAGTGGGATTCTAGATTACATGAATCGGAAGTTCTTGCGTATCAGCAACGGTTAGCCGAAGAAGATCGTGCAACAGCAGCAGCTGCCAGTGCCGTGACTGCGACACCGATGACGACGACTACAGTTTCTACTACTGCACAAAATCAAGGTCCATCTCAGATCGAAGAATTCGTCGATGCTCGAGAAGAATCAACAGGTCTGGATGATCTAGAGATGAAAGATATAATGGACGAGATACTCATCGAAGATACGACCAATACCCCACAACATGTCCCTGCCACCGAAAGCATTGCTAGTTCTCAACAAATTCAAGGTAGTTCAATGACCGTGGTTCCAAATGATTCCACAATATCAATGCTTAATACTTCAACTGACGATAACTCCATCCCAGCATCAACAACGTCACAAGCTCATTCTCCTTCAGGAGTAGAACTTACTCATGAGGATTTACATCTAGATCAATCGGCACTTGATGAAGTATCTGCGAGCTTATCATCCGATCGTCAACTTGATGCAGATATGCCAGATGCTCCACCTTCATCGTTTCCAAATTTTCAGATTCAGACTCAGGCTAGAGCAAGTGAGGATATGGAACGTACTGTGTCACCTGAATCTGGTACTCCTGCGAAAGAGTCTTCCCCATTAACTACCAATCCTGTGTATAAGCAGAATCGCGAAGAACAAAACCAATCTGATATTTCTGAGATCCAGAAACCAACACTGGAGTCGCAAACAGCCGAAATTGAAATACATCCAGAAACAGACTATCCAACTCTCAGTATCCGATCAGTAACCAAAGTGGAGGATTCTGTTGTTCCTCCTGCGCTTGCAGAAATTAAGCAGAAGGATTTACAGACGGATTTAGAAGCTACAGAGTCTCCTGCCGAGGAAGGAAAAGAAGAAGAAAGTAGGGAAGCAGATATGGATGAGGAGATGGATAGAAGCGTTACTGAATCGGATCTAAATAATGTGGAGACTGCGTCTCCTACGACTACAGCTCCTGCTGCGACTACTACAGAAGTTCCGGACTCTGAAGCACCTGAACCTGAACTTGATGAATCCGAGATTAAGTCAACAGCAACCAAAGGCGACAGTGGACAAATTAATAAAGAAGAAACCACACCTGCCGCGGTAAAATCTGAGATTGCAGAAGACGAAGAAGAAGAGGAAGAAAAGCCACAAGTGCGTCGCGGGCGACGAAGAAGGGGTAGGGCTGAAACTCCTGAGGTCGAAGAAACTCCTGAGGTTGAAGAAACTCCTGAAGTTGAAGTACGTGACAAAGAAGAGCAAGAAGAAGAAGAGCAGGAAGACGAGGAAGAAGCGGAAGAAGAGGCGAAAGGCGATGATGAGGAAGACGAAGAAGAAGAACAAGTTCCCCGTCATAGGAAACGCAAACAACTTTCTTCACCTCCCGCTGAAGATCGATTAAGTCCCGCAACCACACCGGCAGGATCCTCATCATCATTAGCTCGCACTCCAAACCGAAAATTCCAAACATTGGTGGCTCCATTACTTTCCAACATTTCTTCAAATCGCTCAGCTTCTTTCTTCACTAACCCAGTCTCGGAAAACGACGCCCCGAATTACCACAGTTTAATCTACCAACCTATTGATTTACGCACAATCAAAGCAATGGTTAAAGATGGTCGCATACAGACCTCTAGTGAGCTTGAAAGAGAGGTTATGAAAATGTTTGCGAATGCGGTCATGTATAATAGTTGGGATTCGGATATTAGTGAATGGAGTCGCGAGATGCAGATGGAGACTGAGACTCTTATTGCTGTGTTTCGAGGCGCGGAAAGGAGAGGACTTAGTGGAGCACCCACTCCACAACCGACTCAGGCGCCGGAGCCAAAGAGAAGGAAGAAATAGCATTAACTAGTTAGAATTGACGAGTGCTGTTGTACGATAGCGAGATAGAGAAATCAATTTACGGATTCATCGTGAAACTTTTAATTGAGAAAAAATAATTACATGCGAAATCACATCATAAATACAAATAAATAGGACACATGATGAAAACCTAGTATAAATCCCATTTTTATAACAAATAGAAAAAAACGAAGCACTGCCACCCCCCTTTTACTTTCTGGCCTGCATTCTACGGACGTAGAAAGCCAGCTCCTCTCCCTCCAAAATGTATCCATCGCAACGACCGCTCTGGCCAGGACGCGATGAGACAGCAGCGTAGAGACGACCAGCAGAGAACTGAGACTCAAGAGCAGACTCGACCTTGGCGTTGACCTGTCGAGCAGCAAGCTTCTTCTCGAGCTTAGCGGATCGCTTGACGACATCCTCGTCCTCTTTCTTGGATCCCTTCTTCTTTCCAAGAGTGTGGCCGTACTGAGTCTCGTACCACTGACGGAAGGGAGTGGCATCGATCTGAACGATAGCAGATTTGGTGAGGGTGTTGGTGCGGATAAGTTCGTTGTTCGAAGGATGGAAGGCTACGTTCAAGATACGAGTCTTGCGAGCAATGCCCTCAGATCCCCACGAGTAGTTGCCAGTCTCGACACGGAGAGCACGGAACTTGGTGTTACCGCCCCGAGTGCGGACGCTGTGGATACGCTTGGCTCCTAAAAGCAGCAAAAGAAAAGGATTAGGATACAATGTTTTTTCTTTGTTGGAAAGCAATCGCGGGATTAAATACCAATACGGGTGTTTGCGGGCTGACGGCCTAACTCGAATTTCCGCTTCTTGCGGTAGGAAGCACGTTTGGCACCGGTGTGCGAGCGCTTGTGGCGCGAGTCTCTGGAGATACCCATGCTGAATCTGCTCTATATTTGTTGCCTGTTAGAACAAGAGAATTCTTCCGAGATTTCGAACGGACAAAAGTATTCAAAGAGTCGCAGCAGATATTATAATCGATGTATGAACAGTAAACAGTAATAATGCTTCTTCTTCCGTAGTACTTTAATGCCGAATCGTATGGATTAAATCAATGGCGAACATACCTTTTGCTGTTGCTGAGAAAAGAGCTGGGTTGCTGGCTGAAGAGTGACTTAGGGGAGGAGAGTCGAGTCGTTACGTAGGCTGAGCTAGGTTCGTCTGACCACGAACTGGGCCGTCAAAGGAACGCGCGTGACTGCTCTCTGGATTACCCTACAATTTGCTGTAGCCCTACATTGAAGATTAGGTAATGACTGTGATCACGTGAGCGATGCTTCCTCTTTGCCACTTGGTCTGTTGCATGGCATCGAATCTCTCGAGGCACAAGTGAATACCATGCAGAGATGTCGATCTACGACCAAGTAGAGATTGAGGACATGCTCTACGATGCCGACATGCAAATTTTCACCTACCCATGTCCTTGCGGCGACAAGTTCCAGATTTCGCTGCTCGATTTACTCGATGGCGAAGATGTAGCGGTCTGTCCCAGTTGCAGTCTTATGATTCAAGTTATATTCGAACCTGTGAGTTTTTACCATTTTGATGTTATTGTGTAGTGTAGGTGTGGATATGTGTTGGCTGACTTATGGATCGTGAATAGGAGGATCTTGAGGAAGTTGCTGCAGAGCAAGGTTTGCAAGGTGCTTCCTCGCAAGTCGCAGCTTCCGCTTAAGTCCCATACGATACGGGAGAGATATATTCAAAGATTTCAGTAGCTTTTTATCGTATTCACGCCGTATGACAGCTGCTTTGATAGCATGAGTGGGTAGTACCACAGCAGCACGAGTGCTACTACCGCGCTGCAGGATTACATTTATTACGACACGACAGCAAAGCTATCAACGAGAGACAAAAAGATTTTTGTCTTCACTCTAAGCTTGTTGGTAGCAGATGCGACGATACAAAAGTTTTCCGTTCAAATTTTTTTTTGTATGCCGTCTCTGAAAACAGACAGCGTTCGGCATCAGGACATGGATATTGGTGTTTGTTTTGTATATAGTGCATCAAACTTATGCTGAATTAATAGTCTACTTATTAATATTGCTAGTCTACCGCTAAAGGTACCGGGAAATATCGAATTAGAGATTATTTGTGGAATTGTTATGTCGTTTGAGTTTACTATGGCAGCCGCCGATGATGATATGACGTCTGATGTAACCTAATTGGACTCTGCTTTTACTGACCATGATAACGCGATCGGTAAACTACAGTCTACAAGTCAAATGATAAAGTCGAGAACTTGCTAATCAATACTAAATTTAAATATAAACATTGCAAATATTATTTGATAATATGTTTTGACGCCGGCAGGGTTAAGTTAGGCTGGCAAATCGGTTGATGCGGTTGACCCGGCACCAGCGGCGAACTTTAATGATTTTAAATCGGCCTCTATTTTACATAAATAATCCCCGCGTACGATCTCCTCGTCGTTCTTGTTGCTTGCATATATATGTCTCCGTTCACATACTCGCAGCGGTATAATAAATTTCAGATTACATTATACAAAGAGCATGCAAATACAGCTTCTGCGCAATGCTCGCTGAACCGACTCGCCAACTGACCTTCACCGTTCCCGGTTCGCGCCCGCATTGGAGCTACGGCCGCATCGAGCTTCCCATCAAGCGTTCACAGCTGTTGATTCAGATTCAAGCTAGTTCGTATGGTTCTGTCGATGAAGCTATTCTGAACACTACGAGCTTATGGGGCAATGTTGGTGAAAAAGGTCTTGGAAGAGATTTCGCCGGTGTGGTTGTAGAGGTCGGCAGTAGCCTGAAGGGAGAATGGAATGAAGGCGACCAGGTTTGTGGCATGTATTTCCATCCTGTATGTTGCATTTTCTTCTCTCTGAAGCCTAAGCTATAGAGCTAACAGTGACATATTAGTACTACGCAGGAACTATTGCCTCGCATATTGCCATCAATCCAAAAACCGATTTCATTATCACGCGACCTGACTTTCTCCCTCTTTATGAAGCCGCTGCTTTCCCGCTAAGTTTCACAGTCGCATATCAGGCCCTCAAGAATTTTAATCTCACTCAATCATCTACAGTCTGCATTCTCGGAGGTGCTACTAGTGTCGGAATGTACGCTATTCAACTGGCAAAGAAGCATTTCTTGGTGAAGAAGGTTGTTGTCACGTGCTCTCCTAAGAGTGAATCTTTAGTGAGATTGCTAGGTGCCGATGAGACTGTGGACTATAAAGCAGTTCCTCATAAAGAACTGATTCCTACTCTACTGAAAGCACTTGCGGGGCCTTACGCTGACGAAGAAGTCATGTCAAGTGATGCAATTGCCCCGACTCCATCAGCAGGATTTGATATTGTAATCGACACTGTTGGCCATACACCATGGATCTATGATCATCGAGCGCAACTTACGCCTGCAAAGACTGGCTGGTTTGTGACTACTGTTGGTGATAGGGATCATTCTGAAGGTTCTACTTTTCTTACTTCTTATAGCGTTGGTCGATCTTTGATGGGCGCGCTTCGTGGACCACGGTATAAAGTGCAATATGCAGTTTCAAGTAAGGAGACACTTGAACTTGCAGTTAGTTTGTATCAGCAAGAAAGGCTAAAGATTATGGTGGATTCTGTTACTAATTGGAATGATTTTAAACCTGCGATTGAGAAGGTTAAGAAGGAAACTGTAAAGGGTAAAGTTGTATTCAAAGTTGTACCCTTTTAGAATGATCTTGTAAGAACATTATTGATTGAGAAATGATAGACTATGAAGATTTAATCATATATATATATATCTTATGAAACAATTTGCGCCTTCCAATCTTGATATCTATTCCGTCTCATAGGATCTATTAGTACCAATCTATCGAGATATTCAATTACTGAGGGATCAACGGGCGTATTTGTCAATGTCGCGAGGAAGTTCTTATAAAATGCAAGTGAATGCAAACACCCTATATCTCTCGCATTAGCCGCCATATCTACTACAAGAAGGGTAAAAGGCAAAAAAACGTACATTTACTATCAGGTTCAACCGCAAGTAATTCATCGATCGATTTGATTTCTTGATGCAATAATTTTGTCCTCTCTTCAATTGTAAGTTTGACAATCTCATTTGAAGTCACAAGCCATCGATGATATAACCACACGCTTTGATCATCTGGATCGGTATATATTGCCTGTGTGATCAAATAGATTTCTAAGTAGACAATCAAAAGTCAGTAATAAGAGTGTCGAAAGGTAAGTAACAAAACACACACCGACCTTTATTCAATAAATCTCTAGAATCCAATCCTGGATCTTCAGCAATTAATCTCGGAATCAATTTCGTCCTATTATGCCACGCCGAAAAATTTGAAAAATTGCTATTAATCTTCGCCGTAGAATATTCAAATTCACTCTTATCCAAAGCTCCACGCCTCCCATCATTATTAATTTTTTCCAAATTAGAAACAACAACCCTTCGATATTGCCAACCATGAAAATTTCGCTCATCTCGTTCGAGCATCATTGATACTAATTTTAATTCATGATTATAATTTGGAGTTGGAGAAATTTCAAGGCACCATCGGCGATGATTCCAGATCCAGTAACATTTTGGAAACTCTCGAAGGCGCGAGAAGAGGAATTCCAATTCACTTTCAAGTCTTGATACAATTTCTTCCTGAGGTCTATGTCTCTAAATTAATATTCGATAATACAGGAATAGTCGCAGGATACACGTACAGTGATTTTAAAATCGCGGCAAGTATTTCTCTCCGATAATTCCAGACAGAATAATACTCTGGATTTTGCTTCAGCAAAGTCGTAGTAAGTTTCAAAGCGTCAGGAGTGAAATCTCCTTTATCTCTCTAAATATTTCCTCGCATTAATTCCAAACTCTGAATTAAAACGAAATTATTATTATTCGTACGCCAGTTAAAACTTGATCGACTAATGCTCGATATTCGATAATCTTGCCCGCCTCTTTCCGCTTCTTAGCAGCTTGAGCTTCTGCGGTGGTACGAACACGCTTGACACTATGCTAAAATAAGAAACAATCAATTGCTAATTCTTAATAATTGTGAGGAAGCGAGTTACCATTGTCGTAAATATAATGTAGGTGCGGGATAAATTACATGGATGCTGGATCTAATCTTAGAGAGAGATTACTATGATGCTGCGGCTCAGCAATGTTGTGCTGTGACCTGGATCTCTAGCTTTACGACGTCGACGGCCGTATCTGCTTTGACTTTTGATATATTGAAGCAATGAGATATGATATTACTAATATAATGCAGCTAACAATCGCTATAGTTACATTTCTAATCGCGCAAGTAAAGGAACAAATGCCAACCGGTGAGCAAAAGACAAACCTGGCGATTCAGTCATCTCACTAACAAAGAAGCAATCCTGTTGTCGTTAGCGAACACTTACTTTATCTGACGAGTTTTATTTGCAGTTTATTTTTATGCTTGACAGGACTCATTTGCATTTTAGTGAGACTAAGGAGCCCACAGTCCTATATTGCTGATCTACAGTTTTATTTCCTCTACTTTGACCTTGCGATCGAGAAGAAGCGAAAATACTTATTTTATATCAATACCTGTGGCTGCTATTAGAACCTGCCTGTTTATGACTGTTGAATTCCTGATTAGAAATAAATTGAATTCGAGAACCAATAGTTTCGGAGTTGTCAAATTATCTCTCCTGCCCCTGTGATTCAATTGATCGGAAAAAGTTGGGGGGTCCCATTATTTTAATGAGCTGTCGTGCGATACCACGATACTAATCCGGAGAGAAGCTTCCAAGGGATTTAGTTCCCGTCTGTGAGCTTACAGGTTTTCCGAGGGTGGTGTCTGCCTCCGCGCTCGGTGTCATTCGATGTTTGTGGGGGGAATTTCTTAGCTTTACCATATCACGATGCCACTTTAGGTAATTCCAAGACTTCTGTTATCAGGGATTTGTTTCGGCTGTACATATTTTAGCTGAGGGGCCTATCTCATGGCGTGTAAAGACGATCAAAGTGGGGACTACTGAGTGCTTGCTATCTTTTAACTTGTCTGTCGACCTATATGCATGCTTTGCTATAGAACAGATGACTAAATAGTAATGAAACCGTCATTCAAGTGCATCTACAGTTAGTACTCATTCTGTTAACACGCCACAGTGAATGACCTCTACCGGACCATCCTGCACTCTTGCCCAAGTGGGGGACCTAGTCCAGATAGTCGCATCTCCATTGATATAGCAGCTAGCCGCTATTCCGACTGCGGTCCGGCGAAGTAAGGTCTAATATAGAGTGGAATTATAGATCAGAATTAGAACATATAGAATCTTAGATGTTTACCACCTTTTTGTTAGATATGCGCTGGCTCTTTGTGCATTGTCTCCTGATAACGTGATGTCATATCAAAGTATGGGGGCGCCGCCAGTTCTATCGTGTAGTCAGGCGGACAATCGGAACAGGAAGCGATTATGCGTGGTGTGGTCCCCCACTAATAAACCCTTACCCTATCGCGGGGGGCACCCTACTGCGGCTTACTTCCCCGCAAAGTGAGTTTTCCGGTGGATTGTCGGTGGCCAACTGGATTTGCCTTCCGGCGGAAGCAGGAACCAGCCTTGGAGTTGGGCAGCGCCTTGGGGTCCGTTAAGTGCTCTATTTCAACGTAGTATGCTGTATCTGGACGTGATTCTGGAAAAATAATGTCTGTAGTATCAAGAATTTAATGCGTGCTATTAGGTCTAGACGATAAATAAAATTGCCTTTGGTTGTCCCTTGCTCGCCTCCCCGCACTCGGTTTGGTCCGTCCGCAACAGCCAACGGCCAGGTCCCCCACGTTCAAAAAAGATGGAGTTTCCCCGCGTCACCTGAGACCCGCCCCGAGGAACAGACTTGGAGCTGCTGCCATCTTCTTTTATAGCCTCGCGTCCTTCGCTCTCCTTTCTTTTCGCATTACTGGACCAGCACTGCACAGCAGCACAACACAGCGCAAACGAACGCACCATGGCACCCGCAGTAAACTACAGAATCTACATCACCGCCTTCACGGCCTGCGTCGGCGGTCTTCTCTTTGGCTACGACACCGGCTTCATCGGTGCAGCGGTCACGATGGAGTCCTTTCAGCGTGACTATGGAATCAACACGTCCAATGCCTCGAGCGTCAAAGCCAATGTGGTGGCGACACTGCAAGCCGGATGTTTTTTCGGCACCATTGCCATGAGTTTTATTACCATTCGATATGGGCGAAAGAAGGGAATGGCTGTCTGCTCGCTTATCTTCTGCATTGGTGCGATTTTGCAGTTTATCGTGGTTGGAAATAGGGCTTTACTCTATGCTGGTCGTGCAATCTCTGGACTAGGAGTTGGCGGTGCGTCCATGCTTACCCCTACTTATCTATCTGAGGTTGCCCCCCGGGAAATTCGTGGAAGATTGGGAACTGCTTATGGTTGTTCTATCTTTTTTGGAATTATGATCTCTTACTGGATTGATTATGCGTGTGAGAGAACTCTAGATCCTGCCGGTCATAATCAGTGGCGTGTGAGTAAATTTTTTTTCAATTGAATCTTGAGAGTGCTCTATTGACTTTGTCTTTTATGTATAGGTTCCTATGGCCTTGCAACTTGTCCCCGGTGCTCTTCTTTTGGTTGGCTCTATTGTTCTCAAAGAATCTCCCCGTTGGTTAATCAAGTCCGGCCGAAAAGATGAAGGTTTGAACAGTCTCTGCTATGTCCGTATGGCGACAGTCGAAGATCCTGTTCTCCAGCAAGAATACCAAGACATCTGCTTTGCAATCGAAGAAGAAATTCGCGAATCCGAAGGTGCTTCGATTAAAGAACTATGGGAACCAAAATATCGAATTCGTGTCTTGATTGGATTTTTGGTGATGGTTTGTCAACAATTTGGTGGCACCAATGCATTGACTTATTATGCACCACTACTGTTTCAAGAAGTTGGACTTAGCGGGACCTCCTCTTCATTATTTGCAACTGGTGTTTACGGCATTGTTAAAACTGTTTCATCGTTAATCTTTATGTTTGTCTTTGCCGAAAGATTAGGTCGTCGGCTTCCCCTCTTTTTGGGTGCGATTGGAATGTTCACATGCTTCCTTATCGTTGCAGTCGTACTTGCAACATGCCCGGTCGATCCTAACGCTTCTTCGATTTCTTCAGCTTCAATCGCAATGATGGTTTTCATTTACTTCTTTTGCATTTCGTATTCGATGTCATGGGGTCCGATTCCATTTACTTATGTTTCCGAGATTTATCCCACTCGAATTCGAGATTACTGCGTTGCAATGGGTCTTGCTACACAATGGGCATTCAATTATGTTATTTCAAGAATCGTCCCGCCGGCGATGCAAAACATTGGTTGGAAAACATTCCTTATGTTTGCAATTTTCAACGCTGCAATCGCATGCTTTGTTTTCTTTGTTATCAGAGAAACTAGAGGCGTTGCTTTGGAGCAAATGGATCAGACTTTCAGTACTGGAATATTAATGAAACCAAATCAGTGGACTATGAAGCGACCTCAGAATAATACTTTGAGGGATGAGGAGTTGGAATTCCCATTGGAAGATTCAAAACATGTTGAAGGCCTTCATATGGAGAATGCGAATGGAAGTTCCTCGAGTGTTAATAAGCACGATCTTACTGTCAAATAAGTCATTTTGTTTTTGTATTTCATTTTCATCTAGGTTCTCTTGATTGGGTGTTTTTGTTTTTTTGGTTGTCTGTTGTTTTCTTTTATTCAATTTATTAAAATTTTATCTTCATAATTATGCAAAGTTATATCTGTTCACAGCGCAAATTATATTTATAATCGTAAGCTTCATCATAATTCTGTTGAATGTATACTCAACTCAGTCTGCACCCGAATTGACAGATTGGTGGCGATATCCTTGACATCTCCTGAAATCGAACTACCCCCACTACGGCGAACCCCCCATCTTCAATTATGTCACATGACTTCCCGTGCCGAAACCCGCCAGTTCTTTGTCTCCCGCCACCGACCCCACGCTTGTCCACTTACGGAGTCGTTCGGCTTTTGGCGGTTGGTTTACTTTACAAATGACTTATGACGGCGATAAAAGTCGCGGAGATGATATCTTCCGTCATTCCGCACAAATAATTATATTCGTAGTCGAAGTTAATTTTTTTTTGATTGTAGCAGTAATCAGTTTGTGATTATAAGGCTTTTTCAATTTTAGATTATTATTTAGATATCGGCTTCATTACAGACAGAAAATGTACTTGATATCTCTCATAAACAAAAGCGTGAAAAGATAAGAAAAAACAAGGAGTTATAATATCATTATTTCATCAAAATTCAAGCTAATACTTAGGTTCGTTCTCTGCAACCGCAGGAGGAGAAGCCTCTTCCTCATGCTCAACCGTCATCCCCTTCTCGCCTCTTGAAGTCAAAGTTCTATTAGCAGCCAACTCCGCCACGTCAACCTTTGCAGATTTCCAAGGTGGAATATGCTCTTCCCAAATAATATCAATTTCTTCAAGAGTCTTGCCCCGAGTTTCCGGAAAGAGGAAGAATACATGAAATGCCATGCAAATGCAACATACCGCAAAGATAAGATATGTTCTCCATTGAATATTCCGGAAAGCGGGTGGAACGAAGAATGCTAAAGCGAAATTAAAAATCCAATTCCAAGCCGCGCAAAAGCCATTCGCAGTTGCTCGCTGCCGAAGAGGGAAGATTTCAGACACGTAAATCCAAATTCCTGGTCCCCAAGTCATTGCAAATGATGCGACGAATAAATAATTGCATGCGATAATGGCCTTTGCTGCAGTCGTGTCTGGAACTGACCATCGAATATTAGCATTTCCTTCAACTGAAGGAACGTAATGACCGTATTGGGCCATTAAACCTGAGACGGCGAATAACCAAATACATTGAGCGATCGCACCATAGATGAGAAGCGGTCGACGGCCCCATTTGTCAATGAAGAGAAGAGCAGGAACGGTCATTACCATATTGATCACATATTGAATAGATGAGGAAACAAGACCAGTGTTGCCCGTGTAGCCGGCCATTTCAAATGTATAAACGACATAGTACATCATAACGTTCATACCCGTCATTTGTTGCCAAATCTGAGCAGTAACGCCAACAAATGTTCTCAATCTTGATCCCTTCCTAAATAAATCCCTATAGCCGATCTCCTTACTAAGCTGATCAATTCGAACTGCTTCTTTCAATTCTTGTAATTCAAGGCTCACTTCAGGAGTATCTTCATCATCTTCTTCAAAACCTTTACCACCTTGAACGTGGCGAATAATAGTCGTAGCTTCTTCCCATCGATCATGAGATGCAAGCCATCTAGGAGATTCAGGAAAGAAAAACAAACTACCAAGAAGTAAAGCACCAGGCACCATTTGAATACCCCAAGCAGTTCTAAACGAAGCAGGTCCAGAAATAAATGTACAGCCATAAGAAATATAAAACATAATCATGATACCCCAAGTCACAGCCCATTGGAAAAGACCGACTAGGCGACCACGAATACGTTTTGGAGAAAGTTCAGAGAGGTAGACTGGTACTTGAGATGAACAGATTCCGATCGCGAAACCGGAGATCAGACGACCGCAGATTAATTGCGCACGGTTTTGAACTGAACATTGAATTGCGGAACCAATGATCCAGATGATTGCGGCACCCTGAATAGCGTATTTTCTGCAGAGTTTTTAAAAACAGTCAGATGGGATAATTCAGATAAGAAAAGCAGCTAAAGATCTAAATCACAGTAGTACCTTCCAAACATATCAGAAACCGAGCCGGAAGCAAGAGATCCTAAGAACGAACCACCAGCCATAGAAGCAGTGATTCCACCTTGCTGGACCGAATCCGGGGAGTCAAAGAATTCAAGATAGTTGTCATCACTGACGAAAGCGGAGACAGAGGAGATATCGAAGCCGAAGAGCATACCACCGATAGTGGCCGAGGCCGCTACGAAGTAGGGATTGTAGATGTGCTTCATGGTGTGCTGCTGCTGCGGTGCATGAGAGATGACAGACACAGAAAGGGCAGAGACAGAGATTTATATAAAAACAGAGAACAGAGAGCAGGATCGACGAAGTGCCTTTCTTTGAAGCAACAAGGTAAGAGGGCGGGGAAGAGAGGAGATGCGCCCAGCTACGTCAGGTGCAAGCCTTGATTGGGACTAGTGTAAGGCCGGAATTAAGTTAACCCTAACACCGGCGGGGAACCAAGACACAATCTCGTCATAGATTTTCCGGGATGAGACATTCAATTAGGATTAATTAAAAGAAAAACACCCGATAGTCGACGCTAAGCTAGCGCTATCAGTCACATTTCCACTCAAGAATAAGAAGAGGAATCGCCGATTCAAATGATTTTAAAAAGAAAAAGTGCAACAAAGTAATCTGAACGCGAAGGCACAACCATTATACAATGAGTCGCGTGATTAAGATGAACCGCTTTTGACAGTTTGAACTCTCGTCGAGCAGAGCGTAATCTTAGAGGAGTTGTTGCTCTTGATGAGCTTTCTGCAAGGATTGTCGGGAGTTTTCTCCATTCATGATGCAATGGCGGGGTACGTTCAGTGAGATCGACTTTGAACGAGCAAAGAGTAAACCGAATCTAATGTAGGTCAGCTGAGTACTTTGTGATTGTCGATAATAACCTAAACGAGACAACTCACTAGCGATCAACAGTAGTTGGATTCTAGATGATAAAACAAACGTATATGAATATGCTTCATTTGCTTAGTTCTCAGTATCTAATTCACGCCACGCGACTAATATATTCGAATATCAGCATAATATGATTGGTAACTCTGCCGAATCAAAGCTATAGAACTATAGCCGACGACAATGTAATAGGTCGAGTCCAGCAAACAAATTAAGTGCCATACGCGCGCCTTAAGCGCCGTAAACGCCAAACGAAACGCAAAAGACAACTAACAAATAAATAAATTCTCTAAATCACATTTCAGTCCGAATCAGCGGGGCTGGTTCAGGTCGGTGCTAACCAGCCAAGTCTCCTCCATCTCAGTCCTGAGCTGTCTCCGCATTCGAGAACCAAATCTGAATTTATTCTCCAGTTTCCGTTCACTCTGGGTGGCAATAACCTTGTGCTGACTTGCTGACTTTCAAGGAGCAATATTTTTTGCCCAAGATTATACTTCCTCCCCGCATTAATCATGAAACTGCAAATGACTAGATGCATATAATAAAAGCAATTAGGTTGGTAGCTCGTAATAGATGGGATGAAGCACTTGGCATCATTCGTCACAGTCAAGGAACTCTATGGAGGACCAGATCCCCATGAAGCAGTTCAGATCAATAAAGAATCTGCTAGTATGGCCTATTTGTACGAATGATAGGATGATCTACGCCGTCTATACCATTTGAATCCGATAGGGCTGGCCCATACTGGACAACAGTCTATTATATATCGACAAGTGCGGTCGTCGTCTATTACTTATCTATGATTCGAAATCGAATAGCATACCAACGGATTGTAGCTGAGAAAGTCACTACGGTCGCATTTCGAGTAGATTGCTATGCTATGCGCAAGTGCGGCTGCTTGTCTAACCAGAACTAGCGAGTACAGTCGTGTACAATCCCCTTCACGGTCGTCTCGAGAATGTGGAGTGACTGTAATTCCGGGGGATCCGCTGCTACTTAGCACTAGAAGAAGTATCGTGATGCTATTTCTAATTTGAAAGGCAATCGTAGTGACCCATGCTCAATCAAGCAATCAATCCTAATCAAACTTAGCAAAGTCGAGACCAGAATCTGGACACTAATAAAGGACACCCACCTCAAGCGTAGATGAGCATCCTTTCGACGCGGCAGACTTTGGGACATCTGAGCCAGTAGAAGAATTACTTGAAAAACAATCTCAACGTGCAATGATCACGATGAATCCTCAAGTGTTTGCAACGGACTGAGGTTGGTTGAATTTACTTGATTTGTTCACAACGTCTTTAACTTAGTCTTCAGATGTGAGTCTGTGACCACAAAGCTGTTATTGAAATTCCGACGGTTCCAAGCTTAAACACCGGCTAGACTATAATCTGCGGTCATAATAAGTCATGCAATCTCAACGGGCAGCATAAACCTACGATCATCGGATTAACTTAACACCACCACCTAACCCATGACCGACAACCTGCCGTACTTTGTTTTTTTCGGCGCCGCGGCTCCGAAGTTCGCTTTTTCTCCGTGCTGATGGTGTCGCTCGCTGCAGTGCACTGCGTCAGAATTTCAAGAAACCTACGCATTATAGTTATTGTAAATGATTATATTCTTTGGTTAGAAACTAGGACAACAGCCAGCGATATTTTGCTACATCCTAGGCATAGCTTGACGTCATTTATGCGACGATATTACAGTTTCATCACGTCTGACTGGGACAATTCTGCTGAACAGAAGTCAGTTTTACTAGGGTTTCATCGTGAGCCTTTCCTTTACGAGAACAAAATTTCTGTTTGTGATTTGCTGTGATTACGTTCGGATCTTACTTTGCTGTTAGGGTAGCAAATCCGAGATAGACAGCTGAGGTTCGTCGCCGTCGCACTATACTAACTAAATACTGGACTCTAGAATTATCATGACTATTGAATCTGCGATCGAAATACTAGTTTGAGATATCGCAAGCACCGTATCCATGAGTCATTAGAGAATAGCTCTTGGATCAAGTATATCGCTAAACATTACTCTATGTCACAAACGCCGCAATAAAACAAATCTTATATTTCCCCACCTCACTTCTCTTAATTTCCGATAGGTGTCATCTCAATTCCATTCGCAGCCGGAGCAGCCTCAGCATGTTCAACTTCATTATCCTTCTCGCCCTTCGAGCCAAGATTTCTATTAGCAGCAAGATGCGAAACATCAACATTTGCTGTCTTCCAAGGAGCGATGTGCTCTTCCCATAAAATATCAACTTCTTCAAGAGTCTTTCCGTTTGTTTCCGGGAACAAGAAAAAGACGTGGACGGTCATGCAAATGCAGAAAACAGCAAAGATAAGGTATGTTTTCCATTGAATGTTTGTGAATGCAGGAGGAACAAAGAACGCCAAAGCGAAATTAAAGATCCAATTCCAAGCACCGGAAAATCCATTTCCGACTGCACGTTGCTTCATAGGGAAAATTTCTGAAACGTATAACCAAATTCCAGGACCCCAACTCATTGCAAAAGAAGCAACGAATAAGTAGTTGCAAGCAATAATTGCTTTCGCGGCCTTGGTATCTGGCACTGACCACCGAATTTGAGTGTTTCCTGCAACTTCAGGAACCCAATGACCATATTGCGCCATTAATCCTGAGACTGCAAAGAGCCAAATTCCTTGGATCAGTGCGCCGTAGATAAGAAGTGGCCGACGACCCCATTTGTCAATGAAGAGAAGAGCAGGAACGGTCATTACCATATTGATCACATATTGAATAGATGAGGAAACAAGACCAGTGTTGCCCGTGTAGCCGGCCATTTCAAATGTATAAACGACATAGTACATCATAACGTTCATACCCGTCATTTGTTGCCAAATCTGAGCAGTAACGCCAACAAATGTTCTCAATCTTGATCCTTTCTGGAATAAATCGAAATACGTAACATCTGCTGATAATTGCTCAATTCGAACTGCCTCGCGG
Source organism: Myxozyma neotropica (assembly GCA_030568295.1). Classification (NCBI taxonomy): domain Eukaryota; kingdom Fungi; phylum Ascomycota; class Lipomycetes; order Lipomycetales; family Lipomycetaceae; genus Myxozyma; species Myxozyma neotropica. The sequence continues at coordinate 478,755 of JAJLTU010000007.1, read as the reverse complement.
AGTTCTTCGATTTCTAAATGAACTTCATCTGTATCTGGCTGTCCATAGTTTCCTTGAACATGTCTAATGATATCAATAGCCTCTTCCCATTGATCATTAGAAGCTAACCAACGAGGCGACTCAGGGAACAAGAACAAAGTGCAAAATAGCAAAAATCCAGGAACCATTTGAAGACCCCAAGCAGTTCTAAACGATGCAGTGCCAGAAATAAACGAGCAACCATAAGAGATATAAAACATAATCAAAATACCCCAAGTAACAGCCCATTGGAAAAGACCGACCAGACGACCACGAATTCTCTTTGGCGAAAGTTCAGCGAGGTAGACTGGTACTTGAGACGAGCAGACTCCGATGGCTAGTCCGGCGATTAACCGACCGCAGACTAATTGAGCACGATTTTGCACTGAACATTGGATTGCGGCGCCAATAATCCAGATGAGCGACCCCAATTGAATTGAGTATTTTCTAAACCCCATCATATGTCAGCAATGTGCCAGTAACATGACGGGCAAGAGAGAAATTGTGCATACCTTCCAATCTTGTCAGAAAGCGGACCAGCGGCCAAAGAACCAACAAACGAACCACCAGCCATGGAAGCAGTGATTCCACCTTGCTCAGTAGATGTAGGATATCCAAAAAACTCTTTATATGTGGCATTATCGACAAACGCAGAGACTGACGAAATATCGAAACCGAAAAGCATACCACCAATGGTAGCCGAGAAGGCTACCAGGTATGGATTGTAAAGTCGCAACATTCTTGTTGTGGATCAACTTTGTATAACGAAGGAATGTCAATTGTATAACGAATGAATGTCAATTGGAAAACCAGGCATGCGAGGCGAGACGGGCTGGCTTTATGTGTGGCCCGAGGCAATCATCATTAGGACAGAGCATGGGGTACATTAGCCCGAGAACAGAGTTTTGGCGGGGCTCCGCGTTCGTCGTCATGGGGGTAAACCACATGAGTTCCTTGGTCATCAGGCCGGAGCTTTTCGTCATAGGCTAGGCTTGTTCAAGGTTCTGGAGAAAAGGAACCGGCCGTGGATTGTGGTGTGAGGTTGAAATTACCGCGAACTCGGCTGGAGACCGCGAGGTACGACAGGTTTGTTTGCCGCACCGGTACCGACCCGCACTAAGCGGCATTAAACATTCTCGGAATTAAGTTATTGCGACCCGCAAACTCACGAAGGATTCACCGGACCAACTTACCTCCGGCTAACTACAATCAAATTTTGCAAGCTGCAAACTGTGGACTGTACTATCCAGCTAGATGTATTATCAATATCAAGACGGCTCCTGCGCGGGATGATAGACAATATATGACGGTGGAGCTAGAGAAGTACGCCGACGTCAATCGCAACCCCCCGGAGCAGGCTTACTGTATATGCTGAAGAATCAGACGAAAAGGAGGAGGTATCGGATTAGCAATTTCTAACTTTTCGAACCGCATTAAATTCACATATTGCGAACCGTTCACATAATCCTATCACTAATGTTCGCAGTCGGTCTCAGTTCGGGCCGGGGAGACCTTTAGACTTTCCGGTAGGTGGGGGGGCGTGCACCGTGTGCAGCCAGTCCGTTATCGGCCTTCCGCAGCATCCGATCCTCGAAGACGATTAACATGAACGCTAGATCATAACGACAATGAACTTGCCGCTTATTCCACAGACTGTTTTGGTCAGCTGCCCTCTTCCGCAAAGCTAACCGGAACGGAGCGGGCCGCTGCAGCACTCTGAACGGGCTTGCCGAGAGGACACCCGGAAGAACTTAGAGCCGTTTTTAAGCCTTTCACGCATCACTATGCTCCGACCAGAAAATTCGCGCACTCTACGAATAGTCCTTTTACTCTTCCTTAACTGATGAGCCCGATATTATGATATATGAATTTGGAGTTTTGAATGGCAGCTTTAACCTATTTCTCTATTATGCCGTACAACTCGTGCGCTAATCGCAAGCTCAGGGACGGCGGTTGTTACGGATTGAGCTTGCTCAGCGGAAAATTTCACCCGGGCGCCAGTTGCTTACTCTTTTCGGAGAGTTTTTTCAAATTCATCTCCTTCCTGAGTCAAGAATTACACACTCTTCTCATTATAAATCATCTTTAAACTAATCTGACGCGGGGTAAGAACTTACTGCACCTGATAGCCAGCCGGATTTCATATCTTAAAGCTCAAATCCGGCCCGATACCCCGCAATATATTCTCAACTCTGAGTCGAGCGATCGATTTTTGATGTGAGATCGTATTCCGTGATTTGATTGAACGAGCTCACTTATGATGCAGCTTCACTGCCAAAATCATTCGTGGTCTTTGATTGTCATGACCGATATCCGCTTCGGTTAAGCGAATGTATGAAATATCGTCAATGTTGATCTAGAATATGCCCAAAAATGCAATTTTAATACAACGACAATCTAAAGAACGGAAATGGATAACGAGAAAACATGCGCAGACTCGTGTGGCAATTACTCAACGCGGGCGGAGAAACGTAGGTGCGGTCAAGCGCGTAAGCGACTTAAGCGCGGTAAACAAGACATAAACCAAATGTCGTAAGACAAGCTTAGACCCGCGTTGCAAAAGTTTGATATGGTGCGTTGCTTTTGCTTGGAACCAGCGAGGAGAGAGGTTCGGCATGCTTGCTTAACCAGCTGAGTGTTTGGGTAATTTTGAGATTTTCTCATCTCAGCTATTTCGTAAGATATTTGAAGGCTTAAAAATGAAGATTCCTTTTTCTAATATTAAAGGAATCCACCAGTTATGCGATAGTGAGCCGTTTCGGCAATAGAAATCGCGGACGTAGGGCTGACATTCATGCCATTTCGGGAAATTCGCTTACACGCGAGATCTTCTTACCTAAATTGTGATTTCGTATAATTTGAGACAGAATAACAGGACGGTACCTACTTTTTATTATCATAATACATAATCAAGCTAACTTTTAAGGATCAAATATGTCTTTGGTGGTTGTGTAGAGCGCTGTTGGCTGATATCCTCAGGTACTCTTGTCATCATATGATCTCTACTCCCATCTCAATCAAACAATTATAATACACTAATATATGAAGTAGTATCTAATTGAATGTAGTACAAACATGATAAAGAAAATAGTCCACCTACGATTTCAATCTTAACTAAAGTAACCACGCTGGCGAGAGACTGGTGCACAACGTAGTACTATCATACTCCCTGAACTAATGCGATTAAAATTATTGTCTAGTTGAGCGAGCAAAGTAAAAGTACTAGCATTTCAACTAGTCTGAGTCTTTGCTTGCGAGTATAGCTCGAAATTGGTAATCAACCTCAACCGATGCCATAGACACTAACTATCGTCATAGCCACAATGCTCCAAAATCAGTAGATCCTTCTTAAATGCCCAATTCTCGTTCTTCCGAGGGAGAAACTAGGCCAATCTGGATGAGAATAATATAGGTGTTATACATGAGTGGACTCTTATTTGTGGTGGCTATGTCAATGATCCAATCGGGACAGACCCAAATCATGAATTTGAAAACTATGAACAAACTCTCTGTCGAAAGTAAATTAGTTCAAGCAGATATAAAACAGCAGCTAGAACAGATTTCAGTTTCCCAGTTCATATTGCAGTCCAATGTTCAATAAACCTTAACTATATATTATATGAAATCGAAATCACTTCCTGCCATTGCAAAGCGTAAAGTCCATCAAGCAACTACGACTTAACCAGTAGGATTCGCTCTATCATCGAATTGTGCTGTATGCAACATGCGCCGTGTACGTTAATCACAATTATTAAGAAATCCAGCACTCTTCCTAATGAAAATAATTCAATACGGATCAAATTTCCTTCTCAGTCAATATCAGTCGGCCATTTGCTTACTTGGATCTGGGTAAGGTCTATCGAGGAGACGGCCACACGTCGATGTATACGGACCCCACTATGTGTGTCAGCAAATTCGCGCATGGAGATTGTAAACAAAAGCTAACCTCCGGCGATGAACGAACATAAACATTACTCGAACCGTTTTGGCAATACTCAATAGACGATTGCAGGATAAATAAATCCTGCCACAATTATGCGATAATGTGGAAAGGCGACTATGAAGGTTCTGGACCTTTTGCAAGGTCTCAGCGATCTCAGAGTCAGCTCTCTGGTCCACCGTTACCGGCAAAAGTTCCATTACAACAGAATAATAACATGCAGGAGAACGTGAAACCGTATAGGCCAGATACGAATGAGATTATAACTCAATCCACTTCGACAGATTTTGGTTTATATGGTGGAATAATATCAAATTTACCTCCTACTCCTGCTCCACAGATTCTGGGTGAGCCAGCAGCTGCTCCTGCGCAGGTGACACGCGTCCAGAGTAGGGCAGGTCAAAATGCACCTGCGCAAACACTTGAAATTCCCTCGACTATGGTATGTTCAATCCGCGTCTTTGCATATTTACCCAGTTACTTACTCGAGGTATATATACACAGCCTCGAACTTGGTCTATAATTCGGCAAGCTTATGAAACACCAATTAATTATGATGGCGATAGTGTGGTCGGATCAGATTTTGGGGATGAAGATGATAATTTGTACAGTCGAGTTTCGATAGACCGGATATCTTCAATACAAGAGCAAGAGGAAAGTTTGCGACGTCAATCTATTCCTCAACAGCATCTTCACGAGCAACATCCGCCACCACTGCCGCTTAAAATTCCTGCATCACCTGTGCCGACTCCTAAACCATCTTCTGGACCACCACTTCCGGCAAAAGTGCCATCATTATTGCGATCGAAATTACCTTCTATGCGAGATTTTCAGAATCAGACTCCTCCTTCTCGAACATTTTCTCAGTCATCAACGTTCACTCCGCCTGGTTCTGTCAGGGCTACTGAAACTTCATTCGGACTTAGACCGTTAGTGTACACTCCTCCGACTATTACAGATTCACCTCCACTACGACCTCCTCATACATCTACTGCACGAGCCTCTTCTCCAACTAAACAAACTCTGCCTGTGCTTCTGCCAAGTCCTTCAAATCGTCGAGCTCAGGCATCACCTCCACGTCATCAGAATCTTCCACCTATACCGACTGCTGCAACGCCTAGCCGATCGCCACCATTGCCTCGAATACCACAGAATAATTTTGAGCAGCCACCGATTCCTCCTCCACATAGCTTTGAAAATCTAGGATTTGACTCTTTTAGGCAACAGGGGGTCTCTGGACAAGTGCAAGACAAGATGCAGTATCTGTCATTATCTGATCTTGGACAACAAGCTCCCATGACTGGATCATTGCCGGTAGCGACTTATGATTCACGACCGATACTAAATGTGGATACGAATTCACGAATAAGTCCAGGACAAAGTTTGACTTCGCCTGCGAATACATCTCGGATTGATATCCCTGCGACGCCCGTTCGTTTCCCTGCATCTCAATACCGTAGACATCATTCACCTGAAGCCTCACCGACGCGTAGCGATAGATCATATTCTAGTTCATCGGCCATATCACCCACTCGTTCAATTTCCTCAAGCCGGAGTGCTATTTTATATGATTCGTCACCAGGAGAGATGATGTCTGATGACGAAAAGTATCGGGGAGATCATCGTTGGTCGAGTGGATATCAAAGTCAATCTTCACCTGCACCTTCACCACCTAGACATTATAGTAGTGGATTTGTAAACCCACCTGCTAATGACTATTATGATTATGAAGGATACGCTGAATTTAATTCAGCTTCGGCTCCGAATCCTCCTCCTCATGAGATTCCTTACAATAATTATAACTGGAGTGATCAACTACCTCAGGCGACTTCACGACATCAGCCCGCAAGAGCGAATACAACCGGAAGAGTGCCACTAATTGCAGAAGGAAATCTTCAATCGCAGAGGGTTAATGCTATTAGTGCCTCCCATCGGCAGGAGAGGAGAGCTCATGGATCACTTCCTGATGACTTTATGAATGAAGCCGATGAAGAAGATAATGGATATAGTTCACAGACCAGAGGTAGTACTAGTGGAGTGGTATATGACCCTGCTGATCGCTCTCAGCTCGATCTTTTTTATGACTCGGAAGATGATATGACGTCTATTCCTTTTACAGTAGTCGAGAGTCAATATATGATTCCGGTTGCAGGTACCAAATATCCTACAGACGCTCCAGTTCTTGGCGGATATGATGATAGTTCATTGATTGATGTTGAACCAGAGCCAGCTCCCACATCTCCACTCAGGATCGTTAAACAATCAAAGCAGACCGAACATTTGGGTTTGCCATCTAGACCCGAATCACCTACTGAATCATCAACATCTACGCATGCGGACACTGATGCAATGAAACGTTACGGTTTACCTACGTCAATCCCAGACACGAGTTTACGTGCCGGGTCTATTCTTCGCAAGAATGCAGCGCCACCCGAGAACAGTGACGACCACGATGTTCAAAGACCATGGGCATTCTCAGATGCGTACAAGTATATTCGAAAGATTATGTCGCATGATGCAAATTTTATGCGAGAAGAAGCTGTTATTGATAGCCTTGGAAATATGCTCAAGCAGAAATTACCTTTGCTGAGTACGACTGTTGCCGAAGATTGTGCGATCGCGATGATTAACTCGTTTTTGATGCATGGTTTGATGGAGCGCATCGGAGTTCATGTTCGAGTTCCTGAAGATGATGAGAAAGAATGCCAATCTAAATTATCTGATTTATCCGGAGTTTTACCATTGCTTGCTGGTCATGGCTGTTATTCTCAATGCTGGAAGATGAAAGAGAGCGGAATTGAAATGTACAGATGCTATTCAATGACGTGCTCATTAACTGCTCGAAAAGTTGGCAAAGGTATTTCATCGATCGAAAGTATGCAGACTGCAGCAAATTGGTGGGAAGCTGTGCCAAACGAAGTGAGTGGGACATTATCAAAAAGTGAAATTGAGAGACAGAATACTATGTTTGAATTTATTGCGTTAGAAGGACAGTATTTGGAAGATGTGAGAGCTCTATTGAAAGATTTCCGGGATACGCTGTTGAAAATACCACCTGGAGGAAAGCAGCCTATTGTGGCCAATGCAAAGAAATTCGTTCAAGATGTGTTTCAAAACACGGACGAGATCTTGAAAGTGAACGACAAATATCTTTATCAACCTCTACTATCACGTCAATGCGAAGATTATGTTATGACTGGAATTGGCGATATTCTAATTGATTGGATAAAAATTGCTCAAGATCCTTACATCAAACATGGATCTGGTTTAGGCCGAGCATTAGAGCTCTACAATGATGAAAAACGAACGAATCCGAGATTTGAAAAATTCGTCAGTGACTTTGTATCAAAGCATCCGCGGAGTGGGTTACTAGCTGTTCATACTCGATTAACACGATATCCGTTATTAATCCGTCGGATGATTGACGATGGAAAGCCAATGGCTATGGAGCGAACTTTTCTAGATCGCGCTTGGAATCGCTTGACTGATTTAGGTCAGACGTTTCAAAATACATTTTCTAGCGGTCAAAGAAGATATATTCTTAAGGATTTGGAAGAGTCAATTAATTTCCCTAACGCTGAACTGAAACAGAGCTTAGATTTGAGCTCTAAGAATCGCAAAGTTATGCTGCGAACGCCTATGGACATTCGAATTGGTAATGGAAGAAGGCAATCTTTGTTTATGATTTTACTTGATAATTCATTGCTGATTACAAGAGAAATCACTACAAATGGCCACAAAGTGCGATATGATATTGCTTCACCTCCGATATCGATGGATTTTCTGGTGTTACTCTCGTCTACCGATGAGGCTACTAATGGGAGTTTTATGAGCCTTCCAAAATCTGCTACCATGATTAATCTTACCGCTGCTGCATCATCTGCTGCCTCTAACAATGACTCTAAAAAGGGTAACGAGAATAAAACCGTTTATCCATTTCGAATCAATCATTTAGGTCGAACTGGCGCGTCATACACAATGCTTGCAAAGACGAGCGCGATTCGTGAGAATTGGTGCAGTTTAATATTGTTAGCGAAGAATAAGCATGCACTGTCACTTGCTTCACTTCGCATTGAGCCATTCTTTTTGGAAGTTGTGTCGGATATGGCGTTTTCGTACGATGCTAACGCACCCGATTTACCAGTTATGGCAACCGGCACGGCGGTCGAGCGAGCGTTAAGGGTAGCAGAATCTGATGCTGGTGTACCAGCCCGAAGTACAGCAGAGCCAATAATCAAATCACGAATTAACTGTGGTGCCTCATTTTACGCTGATGAATTAGGAGCTTATGTTCGTGGTATGACTAATTATCCTGCTAAAAAGCCATATGTATTAGTAGGCTGCGAATATGGAGTTTACTTGTCTGATGGGACACCACGACTTTGGGCGCCGATTCTACCGCTTTCTAAAGTTCGTCAGATGCAAGTATTGCCTGAATTTGGTATTGCCATTATTTTATCGGAAAAGACGTTGATGGCGTATAATCTCGAAGCGCTCTTAATCGCTGATCCGTTTGAGTTTGCAAATGTTATGTTAAGTCCAGCTGCACGGATTGAGAAATGGCTTGCAAAAAAGACGGAAGCCGAAGTGCTTGAACTTAAACCGCAACAAATTAGCGCTGCACGAGAAATTGTGTCTTTTACTGTTGGAGTTTTGCACGGCCGGACGGTTATCGTTTGCCGAAAGCGAGAGTCAACTACTGGCGCCGGTTTAGTAGCTAACGATGACGGCGTATCTATGGTTAAAGTGTATGAACCAATTGCTGGGCGATCGATTACTTTTGCAGCTACAGATATCACTGTATCGCCAAATGATGATAAATTTCGATACGAAAGACTATTGGGATTACGCAGTGATATTAATGGATATGCTGGTAGTAAAGTCGGCAAGGATTTGTTTAGAGAGACAGATTCGATTATTACACCAAAACCGTGTCTTGAGACTACAGTTCTAAAAAAGATGATTGTGCTGCATACTACGAAAGGTAATGAAATATGCTGTGTTACTTTTTGAATGGTTGAATTACGTGCTAACAAGTTATTAGGATTTGAAATTATGCCACTTCCTAATCGAAATACTTTTGCAATACCGGTGATCAAGGCAAACACAAATGATAAAATCCGCAAATTATTTTCAACTTCCAGTCGTCCTGCACCGTTAGGTTTTTTCCGTTTATCAGAATCTGAATTTATACTTGCATATTCTACATTATGTATAAAATGTGATCGATCTGGCGCATTGCTTGCGAACGCCAACGCTATCAGATTTAGCGGACGACCTAGGAAGATCGCGTTTATGAGTCCCTATATTCTAGCATATGACAAGGACTTTATTGAAATTAGAGATGTGAACGACGGAGCTTTAAAGCAAGTTATCCTCGGCTCCGATATACGCTTGATTAGTTCACAGTCTTATGCTGGTGTACCACCGCGTAGGGGATCTGCTGTGGCAAAGAATATAAGAGGAACCGCCGGCGGCAGGATGGATAATGACGCTGTATTTGTGGTTGCGCATCCAGAGGTTGCGGGGAGACAATTGGTTATGAGGATTAAAGTTAATAAAGACATGATACTTGATTAATCTTATCTTTTTTTGTTTTTATATTTTGAAATTGGTTTTGGTTAGATTTTTGGAGTTTTTTTTGGTATGCATAAGCATATTTGGGACATGTTAGGGGGCGTTTTATCTTATTTTTGTATTATAGATATGAAGGAAGCCGTTATTGCTATCTCTTAAAAGCAATAAGCACTAGCCAGCGTTTAACTTCTCATAATCTGCTCCGAGCCATAGGCTGGGATTTATTATTAACTGTAATCGAGCTTTCACTTTTGAATACTTCTGCGCGTATAGTATTATGCATGGAAGACCGCAAGATGCAAGACTTGGACGTGGCTTATGAACTCTTCGCTTGCTGAAGAAACTGTTAACTTTGCGTTGCAGTTCCTGCGGGTGGGTGTGATTACAGTTGTGGGTATTGTTGCAGTGGGGTGGATAATTATTCGATGTACATTTTCTAATCCATGCGGCTTTTCTTCATCAATTTGAGTATCAGATTGATAATCAATATCAACGTCATCTCATTCCTCATTTGCAACTGTAGCTGTTACTTATTGATCGGCTGGCGATGAAGTCCCACGTAACAGATCCAGGTGCCCGAATCTGATGCTCGTCTACCCCCACGACAATATTATTCAAAGTAGGAAACAGAAACGATGGCGTATTATTCCAATGTAATGCTCTCAACCGTGGTGCTTCCACGCAGAATTCGTAACAGTAGCAGCGGGTAGGTATATCTCGTTTCGACAGTTTCGTGATGTGCTGGTGCACGCCCATTTTGTTTGTCCAACGAGCATGCAGCGATATTACTACTTGATTATCATTGAGAGTAATTCGCACATTCAATTAGAAAGATATCAACCAAAATCACGTCGCACAGCTTGACTTTGAATCAAGAAAAGCAGAAACAGAAAATTACAATGCTCGCTCACAAAAAGCCACCTTGCAACAAGCTGGCAAAGATATTTTCTCAGATGTGCTTACGTAACGAATAATGTAAAGTGCAGGGGCTGACGAAGGTTTCGCAGACCTCCGGCAACTGCATTAACTGTAAAAACATCATGTGCATTACTGATAAGCTGAGTATGGCATCTTATCAATCAGTACTCGGTCGCTATCGCTAAGGCTCGATTGAGATCCGACTTTTGGCTGCATTTTTGGTGGATGCAGAATAAAACAATAGGAATCTAGATTATCGTGAAGACGCTTTGAATATCATGTGATTGAGGCGGAATGTCGGGGGCTTTGACTCAATTGGGTCAATATCAACACTGACGTGGGTCCGGAGTGCGCCGGCGGCGTCAAGCTGTCTCCGGGCGCGAGAAGAGGACCGACCACCTAAATTTCTCCTGCTACTCACTCTCTTGGTCTCTTGCACCATCTTCCTATACTGAATACCCGATAGATCCGAGAAAGACACAAGAAGCAGGTAGAACATTATGACATTCACAGCGCCTTTAACGATCTCGAGCGCCAAACCGGCGCCATTCCCACTTCCTCCTGCGCGTACCGCGTTAATAATCATCGATATGCAGCGTGATTTCGTTCTTCCAACCGGATACGGAGCAATTCAATGTCCTTCAGCAGAAGTATTTGCTCAAGTTTCGGGTTTAATTGGCCCTTGCTTAGATGCTCTTCGCGCGTCTAGGAAACTTGGATTGACCATCGTTCATACTCGAGAGGGCCATGTCCCTGATCTTTCTGATTGTCCTCCTACAAAGACTGATCGTCAACGTGGAGCAAATGAGAGACATTTTCTTACTATTGGTGAAAAAGGTCCAATGGGTAGATTACTTGTTAGAGGAGCTTATGGACATGATATTGTTGATGAACTGAAGCCCAGAAAAGATGAAGTTGTATTGGACAAGCCTGGAAAGGGATCATTCTTTAATACCGATTTACATGAGATATTGGTCGCTAGAGGTGTTACTCATATTTTATTTGCCGGCGTTACAGCAGAGTAAGTTTCTTTCTAATTTTTGTCTTTCTCTCTTGTTAGCATGAATTCTAATGAAGGTGGTTAGATGCTGCGTTGCTTCGACCTTCCGTGAAGCAAATGACCACGGTTTCGAATGTTGTGTCCTTACCGATTGTACCGGAGGCTTCAATTCTGCCATTGTTTCCGCAACTATGGATATGTTTTGCGCGTACGATGGTCTTTTAGGATATTCTTCTACTTCGAAGGCAATTGCGGCTGTAGCAGCCGATGCGCCAGCCGGAATTCTTGCGATTAAAGATACCGTTGGAAATGAACTTTGCGTTTCGACACTTCATGATAAGTACTTGAATGGCGGTAGTGTTAGTTCTACACTTTTATCACTTAAGCTTGAGATTTCGAAAGTTGCATCTGAAACTGCTGCCAAACTTGATAAAACCGAGACAGTCGACATTGACGGCGCTAGAGATCTTTCACTTCTTTTTGGTGTGCCATTTGTGACTACTCCTGAATTCTCTGAATCTTCACTTGTAATTAGACAAATGATCGATCAAGGAGCAATATACCTAGGCACTGTTCCTTGCGCTGCATCAGCGGTATCTTCAGGTCTTGCTACGTTTGGATTATCCACATCTACCGCTTCAACGCCTCTCAAAGGTACAATTTCATCATATACAATCACAAAGAACTCATTATCAACATCGGGTGCAACACTTGCGAGCCCTACATTCAACACAATTACAATTTACGCTCAATCAATTCTTGATGCCCGTACACTTTGGTCAACTTTAGTTCGTCTTGAAGCTGATGATTTCTCTGAGTCCGCTTCCCTTCAACATTTCAGAGAAAGACCTATCGTATATGTTGACTATCGCGGTTTTGAGAATGGAGGCTTACGTTATGCGGTATATAATAATGCCACATATCCCGAATTCCTCGATAAAGTTGAAAAGATTTTTGCGAAAGGATTACCTGGTCGTAAAGTCGATTCAGAATGTGTTTCATCTTCATTTTCTTCAGTTGCTAAATTATCTTCTTGCGCTGAATCTGTAAGAGTTCTGGAAATCAACCCTTCATCTTCAATCCCCGCTATTGATACGATTAAAACTATGCATGCCCTTTCTCTTGCTACGTCACTTTTCACGAAAGCTTTTGATTCCGGGATCGAGTCGCCTGATATCCTTGTCGCTCCCTTTACAGAGGAAATTAAGATTGCTGTTGAAGCAGTTGGCGGATGTGCCGCTGTTGTAGGCCAGGATATTGTTCTTGTTGGTGCGAAAGGCCTTGATGGTCGTATCTTGGATATCGCTGTGCTGGCTGAAAAGGTTTTGTAGATGAAATATTATAGAGAAATGCTATTAGCTTATTTATGATTTTATAGTTATATCATGTCGTATAATTACAATATTATTAAAATTACTTTTATATCCTCCCAATTATTACTTCAGAGTGAACTTCGTACTTGGAAACAAAAAATATGGAAACAAAATTATCAAACCAGAAGGAAAAATTAAAAAAAATAGCAAGGAACGCCAACTTTAATTAACAACATATGCTTCTTTTACTTCTCTCAAATCCAATCAGAATCCTCAGCATCATCGTCTTCTCTGTTATTACCATTCCCATCTTTCTCCATCCCACTATTTCCTGAACCACTATTATCCCCCGCATTATTATTCCTGTTGTTGCTGTCGTTATTACTTTTATTGTTACTCTTTGCACCCGTATCTTCAGAATTCTGCTGTTGATCTCCATTCGAATTATTTCCGCTCTCAACTGCGCTACCATTACTATCACGATGATGCTGAGGTGATTCACCTAATGGTTGTTTAGCAGCTTCCATCCACGGATGAGAAATCATGTGCGTATTAAAAAATTCAAGATTATCAAGTTCATCAACACCCGTACTTGCATGTTGATCAATCACATGACTTCGTCCATCAGTTACTAATGAAGTGAAAAAGATATCATTTTCATTAGAATGATTTTGAAGCTGCTGAGAGTGTTGATGTTGCTGTTGCTGTTGCTGTTGCTGTTGTTGCTGTTGTTGCTGCTGCTGTTGTTGTTGTTGTTGAGATGCGAGTGATTGATTCGAAAATGAAGCTCTAGGTTGAAGAATTTGAGATGCTAGATGCGGAGGATGCAAAACTGGACCGTGAGCACTAGGCAAAATAATTGGATTATCGGCACTAAAATCGACTGAAGAAGCGCTGAAAAGTTCTTGACTTGATCGTGGAAGATGAATTGACTGTTGCTGCTGCTGGCGTTGCATATGAAGTTGTTGCTGAAGCTGCTGAAGATGATGAAGTGGATGCTGAGTTGTTGGGGCAGGTGGAACAGGCGGGATCACTTGCTGCATAGAAATTGGAAGTTGCTGCATGACTCTCTGCTGTTGCATCATTTGTTGAGGTTGCTGCATTTGCGTAGAATATTGCTGATATTGCATCTGCTGATTGTGAACCTGTTGCTGATGAATTTGCTGAGCGTGCTGCTGTTGCTGCTGTTGATGCTGAAGCAACTGTTGTTGCTGATGAGGTTGTAAGTTCCCACCATTAGCAACAGGCAGCATATTCAAATATCCAGTCAAATTCGACGCAGAAGCAGTATTAGCAGCAGCATTAGCTGCACTCATGATCGACATTGACGCAGAATTTCCATTACCATTACTAATCACCGATGAGTTCGAATTAGGCTTCGTACCACTCTTCTTTCCTAATTCATTCTTTAATAAATATTTGCACTCTTCAACCCATAATATCGCATGCTGCAAAAACTCAGCTCCACGAACATTAACTTTTAACGTCCATTGATATTCCGCCAATTTATCCGAACACGCAGTCTTCTCAGCTTCAGATGGTGCAGTCAACATAAGCATAACACCAAATGTCGCAATAATTGCAAAATTATTCTTCGAAGCTGCATACCAAAATGTTTGAATATGCTCCTGCTTCAAACTATTCACAAATTCAACAGCAGATACAAATTCAGCCAATGCAGAACGATAGACTAATGTATAAATCTCGTTTAAAGATAGAGATGCATGTCGATCGATACGGTGAAGTGCGCGAAGGATAGGCCTGAATAGAGCAATTTGAGCAGCATGATATGCGAGATGCAAATTCCCACTAGCACTAAGTTCTCCAAGAGTAATATTCTCCATACGAAGACAATCAGGTAAATTTTCAAGCCAATCTTTTAATCGAATTTGCAAAGGTCGAGCTTTGGCTAGGATTCCTTTAATTCGATCTTCATCAGACTTTGCAACCCGAGTAGGCTCATCAGTAGGCTCTATCTCAGCATCAGGCTTATCAACAGAAACAGCCTCAAGATCGTCATTAAAGAGATCAAGCATACTTCTCGCACTATGAAATTGATCCATAATATCACTCAAAGTCGTAGTCAAGCTAACGAGTTGCATAAACATAATCTTTCCAGTCTCGCGATTGACCATACCATTATTCTCATCTTTGGCACTAGCGAAAATTGCATCTGGATCATCGTCATCTTCTGCACTTGGATTTGCACTAGCACCAGTAGCCAACAGAACGCCATCATCATTAGGGAAATTCTCATCGACAAGTGGACTCACAGTCCAATTAATCTTATGAATTTTAGATGGTCGACCATAAGTCAATGCCATCCATTTATCTTGGATATATAATCCCCAAGCAAGTCGCTTCCGCAATCCTCGTTCCCATTCTGGAATTTCCCACATTGTTGGATCCATATGTAACCCAACTTCTTGAGCAATCGCAACAACTTCACCCAACATTGCCCAAGAATGACTTGGTCGCGTGACTTGATTTCTAAAAGTTTGATGCTGAAGCAATAAAATTCCAGCTTGGACAGTCGACAGTGTCGGCCGATCTATTTCGCGGTAAAGATTGATTTGAGCTAAAGCTTCAAGAGCGGATTGAGGAGGACGAGGGAATGGGACTAGATCGGCGTCGTAGGTCCACCAGTTGATTGCAAATACATAAAGGCCCGCCAGAAGTGAAGGCGAGAGCTCAGATGGGTCGCGGTAGTATTTCTCCAAGAACTCTTCTTTGTGAAGGATTGGTAAAGAAGCATGGACCTGTTCGACTATTAGCACTATTTCTCATCTGACATCCGAAAAGAGAAACTCAAATATTACGTACAATTCTGAAGTACAAGCCAACAAGCTGTCGACCAAACTTTCCAACAATATCCTGAATTTTTCTTACTTCAACCAAATTACCACCAATAGTATCATCTCTTCCACTAGGATTAGGATGTCCTGTTCTAAACAAATTTTCACTTTCGAAAACCACAAATGAAACTTGTCCATGACCAGTATTGATAGGTTTCCAATCTTCGGTTGTACCAACTCTATGATTAGCGCGATTTTGCACTCTTCGGATTTGACGCTTGGTGAGAAAATCAGGTCCGACGGCAGGCAAGGATGCGCGGTCTCTACCGTCGAAACCATAATGATCCATTAGAATTGGGTCATGTTCGGCCGAGGTGCCAATATAAGAAATGTATCGTCGACATTGCAAACCGAGAGTATTTTTGAGCAAAGTATCAGGCATAAAGTCGTAGTCTGGGAATGGCGAATCCGGGGTCGATGCGGAAAGTGTAACCGCTGAGGCGGCAGTTGCTGTTACCATTGCAGAGCTTGTAGTTTGGGCTTGAGTTGGAGTCACGACGGCTGCTTCGGCGGAAGGCGTAGAGGTTGGAGGAGCAGCGGCCGCCGGAGTCGGAGCACTGGCTTTGCGGGATGAAGATCTGGATTACGTTAGAATTCGAGCAGATAGAGAAGAAAGCAAAAACACCAACCTCTGAACTCTGGCACGTTTCGAGGTTGGAGTAGAACCAGCTTCGTCTTTCTCAGAAGCAAGATTGAGTACGCCAGACATGCTTTGGAACGAAGGCTGCAGCTGAGACGGTGACTGACTGATTTCTGGAGTAACAACCTCCTCTTTCTCCCCCTTCGCCTTTTCTTTTTCTTTTTCTTTTTCTTTCTCAATTGGAGTAGCAGTAGTAGGTGCAGCAGGTTTGCCGTCAGCAACCTCTACCGCAGGAGCATTGTTGCCGGCAGCGGCAGCAGCAGCTGCAGCGGCATTACTGCCACTATTTCTTCTCTGTCTCTTTCTCGGCGCTGGATTCTCACTAAACACACACTCGTAATTATGAAAGCGACATAAGAAACAAACACTGTCATTCTCAGAAAAGACGCATCGGGACTTGCGCCGCCTGCAGCTGTCGCAGGGCCGGTCAGGTCGCTTAAGCCCGGTCTTGCTGTGGGTTGTTTGCACCACAAACATGGATGAATGCTGGCTATCGTAAGACTTGCCTATGTGTCTATGGTATATATATACCTATATATATAGATATATATATATATATATTTATATCTGTATCTGTATCTGTGTGTGTATATCGCAGGCGGTAGGACGGAATGCAGAATGGAAAGCGGAGACAAACTATTCCATGTGGAATTGGGTAGTTAAGTTTCGTAGTTACGTGAGCCGGTCTCGCCGCGGGCTGCACGCTTCCGACACCCTAGCCCTGATAATTAACGCAGAGCACATGGCCCTGCCCTACATTTGGGAATTTACGCAAACAATCCTATCAGTCTCTACCTGCTGCTCCTGCCATTCGCTCTGTCCGCCTTGCCCATGGCAGAGCGAGGTAGCGGCGGTGGAATGAGTCAGAAGGAGGCGTTGCAGGCGGTCGGACTCGAGCTATGACATCTGCCACCAGCGCACGGATCGTCGCTTAGTCAGAAATTGCTAACATATCCTGTTTGAAAATGCATTATATTGTCTATATCGTACGCATTTTCATCACTATGCACTTCTTTTAAGCATCATACGAGCCAACAACGACATCACACAAGACAGGCCTGTGATCACTAGCATGATACTCATCATCAAAGAAGTTCTCTTTGACGCGGCACTAGAGAGAGCTCCATCCAGCTTTGTTGCCAGCCATGACAATGTCAATTCTGCTGAATCCTTCGGTGTTGTCAACGTCATAAAATCCAGTAAAGGCACTAAAATCCAGTAAAGGTATCATGATGACCGGATCTGTATCTAAGAGGAGTGACGGTGAGAAGATTGGTAAATTTGAAAGTGTTGGAAAGATCAGAGGCGTAGTCGGACTTGAAGGTCGAGTTCATGCTCAACATGTCGCTCTCACCAGTCACGATCTTGTACTCGCCCGAGCACGTGTGTGCGTGCTCGGGGAGTTGAAATCACCAAAGTGCAAAACCGGACCGTCTGTGTTCTTGGCCACGTAGCCACCGGCATAGCGAATCATTGTGCCGGCATATTGACGGACGTCGTCGGATTTGTCGTCCCAATGAGTGCACATACCGGTGATGGGGTTATTGCCGGCCACGGTAGTGAATTTTCCGATAGTGACGATACGCATGGAACCAGCGCCGGAATACTTTGAAGGCTCGCATGGAGCCTTGCTGAGCAAGAAATGAGACTCGGATACGAGGTTGATTTCGCTACAAGAGAGATAGAGCAAGCAGAGAGATGGAGGCAAGAGAAAGTGCACGTCCTGCAGAAGAGAGCAGCGTACTCTCCCGCAGACACACCGTGGTCGCGCCCGAAACAGATGTACTTGTATCCGTCGAGTATGCCAGCCAGGTCTTCCACCTGACGGACCTCTGCTTCCTGGACGCAGAGAATAGCCGGGGTGTGGAACATGCCCTGGGCCGCGACCGAGACGCGACTAGTGGATCAGGGATGCTAGGACGACTTGGAATAGCAGTCCATCTCAGAGTCGTACGGAGCAGTATCGTTGATGCCCGAGAGCGTAGTTGCGACAGAGATGGAGTTTGGCTGGGCGTCGTTGCGGAAGTTGTAAGACTGCACGCGGATGACGTCATCGACGGCGGCGGTAGTCGCGGTGAGCCAGAGAACGGGGAGGAGCAGCATAGTGCAGAGGGTCGAATTATAGGTGCGTGCAAAGAGTGAACAGCGTCGGAGGAGTGGACAACAGCAACAAAACCAAAAGAAACAGCAGCAGCAGCAATAACATCAACAATGACATCAAAGAATAAGACACAGATAAGATTAGGCGAGAGAGCCTGCACGGACAGAGACAGGCTTGATGGGGTCTGGACAGGTCTGCGAAGGAGAAGCAGGATCCCCAAAGGATCGCGAAGTGCGGGACAGAAAGACACGTCGCAGAAGCGCATTCGCGCACAGTAATCTGCAGTCATCTAATCTTCGCTCTCTATTATTTTATTATTCTTGCTCTTATTTCCTTTGTGAACACCAGTACTTTTCTCGCAGTTCATCGCCCTAATTGTTGCAGAGCAGGTTCAAGTCAATAAGACGTGAAAAGCAATGAGACACACACGTGCACGCATATCTCATCCAAACTCCAGCAGAAACCCTATTTATGAAAACCCTAGCAATTCGATTATATAAGCAGTGTGTAATTTTGTCCCGGTATCCGACCACGCCCATTCCGTCGCTTTGCTTGTCTTCAGCATTTACTGGAATGAAAATATAAAATATAAGCAGAAGGAGTACACTAGACGGATTAACCAAAAACAAATAACTGAATAGTTACTCAGTCTGGCTTATCAGATGCTGCTCAATGGAGCAAGTCGGGGGCCTGTACCCGGGCCGTCGACTCCGAAAACTTCCCGGCTTCTCCAGTTTTCTTCCGGGCGCGAGTCTTCCTCTCTTCTTCCTCACCTCAATTGTGTGCGATTGCTGCTGCTGAAGCATTATTGTTGCCAAACACAAACAAGCAAAACAATAAACATAGAATGTCCGCAGTTGCCTGTGTCCTGCGCCGCCAGGCCGGTCCTGGAGCGCTCCGCGTCCTCTCACGTCCGGCCCCGGCCTTCCCTGCCCTCGTACGCACCTTCTCGGCCTCTGCCGCTTCTCTGGTATCGCGTCCTTGTCTCAGTCTGCTTTGCGATTCTTTTGGGTCTTTTTGTTGCGAATAGTAGTCAATTGAGTCGATTACGGTCCTCTCTGTGCTGCGCTGGTCTCGGGCTGATGCCGCGCCGGACGGGTCTTACGCTCAGCACGTGTTGGCGTCAACCGCAACTACTCCGCAATCAGTCACTTCCCCAGACTTTGCTACTTATCTCTGCTTCGCCGCTCTGATATCGCAATATCGCCATAAAATCTCGCACTAACGCTCTCATGAAGGCTAGCCGAACCGAGACGGATGCTTTCGGACCCATCGAGGTCGATTCCACCCGCTACTGGGGCGCGCAGACGCAGCGCTCGAAGATGAACTTCGATATTGGCGGCACCACCGAGCAAATGCCCCTTCCCGTCGTTCACGCGTTCGGAATCCTCAAGAAGGCTGCCGCCGAAGTCAACCTGAGATACGGTCTCGATCCGAAGATCGCCGACGCCATCAAGGCCGCGGCCCAGGAGGTCGCTGAGGGCAAGCTCGACGATCACTTCCCGCTTGTCGTCTTCCAGACTGGCTCTGGTACTCAGAGCAACATGAACGCCAACGAGGTCATCTCCAACCGCGCCATCGAGATCCTCGGCGGCGAGCTCGGCTCAAAGTCGCCTGTGCACCCCAACGATCACGTCAACCGCTCGCAGTCCTCCAACGACACCTTCCCCACCGTCATGCATATTGCCGCCGTGCTTGAGATCACAAACAGACTGCTGCCTTCCCTCACCGATCTCCACTCCGAGATCCTCAAGAAAGTCGACGAATTCAAGGATATCATCAAGATCGGACGTACCCATCTCCAGGACGCCACCCCGCTCACTCTCGGCCAGGAGTTCTCTGGCTATGCCACCCAGATCGAGTACGGCATCGAGAGAGTCAAGACGACTCTCCCGCGTCTGCGCCTTCTTGCTCAGGGAGGTACCGCTGTCGGTACTGGTTTGAACACTAAGAAGGGCTTCGATGTCGCTATCGCGGAAGAAGTAACCAAGCTCACCGGCGAGCAGTTCTACACCGCTCCCAACAAGTTCGAGGCTCTTGCCGCCCACGACGCCATCGTCGAAGCCTCTGGTGCTCTCAACACTCTTGCTGCTTCGCTCTTCAAGATCGCTCAGGATATTCGTTACCTCGGTTCCGGGCCTCGCTGCGGATACGGCGAGCTCTCGCTTCCCGAGAATGAACCCGGTTCCTCAATCATGCCGGGCAAGGTAAACCCCACCCAGAATGAGGCCTTGACCATGGTCTGCGCTCAGGTTTTCGGAAACCACACCGCCGTCACTTTCGCTGGTGCTTCAGGTCAGTTCGAGCTTAATGTTTTCAAGCCAGTTCTCATCCGCAACTTGCTGTCCTCCGTCCGTCTTCTCGCCGACGGATGCAAGTCCTTCAACCTCCACTGTGTCCAGGGAATTAAGGCCAACGAGACTCGTATTAGCCAGCTTATGAACGAATCTCTTATGCTGGTTACCGCTCTTAACCCTAAGATCGGTTACGACATGGCTTCAAAGGTCGCGAAGAACGCGCACAAGAAGGGTTTGACACTTAAGCAGTCGTGCCTTGAACTTGGCGCTCTTTCAGAGGAGGACTTTGAAATCTGGGTTAGACCCGAGAAGATGATTGGACCTTCCGATTAGATTATGTAATATTTCCTTTTTTTGAGTAATAATGCAAAATTATTTATTATAGATACAGGTACTAAACCCTTCTTTAGTATTTGTAAACAGATTCAGCTTCGTGTGGCTGCAGCCGCGTCTCCTCTCTTCACAAATATCAGCCAAACAAGTGCGGTATTGAGTAGAGAGCTGTCGAGCTGAATTCAATTGTATATATCTGTAATTGTATTTAGTGAGAGAAAAAGGATGTCGGCTCCATTGTACGTTTCATCATACTCTTCCTCAACTGAGATCCAGTTCATCAACAACCTCACTTCGCCGTCAACTGTTCTCCACATTTCAAAGCCTACGGGTGAAATCACGGTTCGAAAGAGTGCGTATTTGTTTATTTTTATTTGTGGTTTACTGAATTGATGTCTAATTTGGCTGAAGATGATGGAGAAACTGATAAATTCGCGACCTTTGGACAATCTCTTCCAGGCATTCTCGGCATCGTGCAACTTCGTTTCGGAAAGTATATAATCGTGATTACAAAGTCGGAGAAAATTGGACTTCTTAAAGGTCATGTTGTTTATCGACTTGTTGATTTCGAATTTATTGCTTTGCAAGATGGTGTTGCGAAAGATAAAGATGAAGCTGCGTACCTTGCCTTACTTGAACGCGCTGTTCGAGCTGGTCCTATGTATTTTAGTTATACCTGGGATTTAACCAATGCTATGCAGAGACAAAATACTGCCGATGTACCTCTATGGGAGAAGGTATTGCATTTCTCCTTGTTTTTCTTTTGTTGTTGCTCTTGTGCTAATCGATCAAGGCCGATGATCGTTTTTTTTGGAACAAGTTTGCGGTCTCGCCGTTTATCGACTACGCCAGTACCAACAAAGACATCTCCCATTTTATCCTGCCCGTGGTCTTTGGCTGTAAGATTTCATTCTGATTTTACGAGGAACCAAACTTGTACCAGACCTAACAATGCTAGACATCAACTTGACGAAAACATTACTAAAATCAACAACCTTCACCTTCGCACTAATATCCCGTCGCTCTCGTTTCCGAGCCGGAACTCGTTACTTTTCCCGTGGTATTGACGCTGATGGCAATGTTTCAAATTTTAATGAAACAGAACAAATCCTTGTTCTTGATGAATCTGCATCAAATACGACTTACTCCTTTATCCAAACCAGGGGTAGCGTACCGGTGTACTGGGCTGAAATCAATAATTTGAGATATAAGCCCAAGCTCAGAATTTTTGATACTGCATTCGAAAGCGCAAAGCTTCATTTCGACGGGCAAACGAGTATTTATGGACGGAATTATTGCGTTAATCTTGTTAACCAAGCTGGTCATGAATTGCCCGTTAAATCCGCCTTCGAAAATGCAGTTACAAAGCTGAATGATCCTGAAGTTACTTATGTATACTTTGATTTCCATCATGAGTGTAAAGGAATGAAATGGTATCGTGTTCAAGTTTTGATTGATAAGTTGGTTGAACTTGGGGCTGCTGATATGGGTTGGTTTCAATGTTCTGATGTACCAGAAAAATCTACTCTTCAAGTGCAAAAGATGCAGCAAGGTGTAGTACGTACGAATTGTATGGATTGTCTTGATCGAACAAATGTCGTACAATCAACCCTTGCCGGATGGACTTTACAACGGCAAGTTGTTGATGCGGGGATTTTAGATTCTGCTGAACGTTGGGAAGAAGATCCAGTTTTTGTTTCAATTTTCAGAAATATTTGGGCTGATAATGCTGATTATATCAGTAAAGCATATTCTGGAACTGGTGCGCTTAAAACTGATTTCACACGAACAGGAAAACGTACAAAGCAAGGTGCATTACAAGATTTAAGAAATTCGATTGAAAGATATACTAGAAATAATTTTTTCGATGGACCTAGGCAAGATGCATATGACTTATTTCTTGGAAACCACTTACCATTTGGCGTTTCTGAACCGCCATTTCGCGATCATAGACCGCTACTTATACAATCTATGCCATTTGTTGCATATGGAGCCATTTTAATGATCCTTGCCGCACTTTTGCTTCCTCGAGGTAATGATGCAAGACTTTCGATTCGACTCTTTATTTTAATTTGGACTATAGTATTAAGTTATGCGATGTGGTTTATTCAAAACCATGGACTGGCATATGTAAATTGGCCTAGATTGGTACAACTTGATTATGTTGGGGAACAGGAAGTTGTACATGCTGGCACTGGAAAGATTAAAGGATGGGTTATGTCTGAGAAGAATAAATTGGAGACTAGGATTAGAGGTTTGGAGGAGGGTAAAAAGAGAACTGAGTAGAAAGTTATTGCTAATTGCTGAAAATGATTTGTGACTATTTATATGAGAATTTGTAATATTTATCCGTTCTGACAACAGTGCTAGAGACCATCCACTTGTTAGTGATTGCGTACAAGCAGCAACAGCAGCACGATAGCAAAGTCCTTCAGGCCACTTATTCGTGACAAGGAGCCTGGCATTGGCAAGGAAATAGACATCCTTTAACAATAATAGCACGCTCCAGTAGATTTACCATTGTAATCCTTTTGAATAATAGAATAACTCTGACACGCGCAATCTATTTAGACGAAATTACAAAACAAAAAAAATAACTTTTTAGATGCCAACTAATTAACGAAACTACTTCTTTCCTCCTTTTCCCTTTCCATTTTTTTTCTTCTTCTGATCAGACTCGTTCAAATTCGTCTTTGGTTTAACTTTTTCAATCTTCCTTCTCTTGCTCTTCAAAACCTCTTTTCTTTGTTCTTTCTTGTTAATTCCATATTGCATCTGGTTATATAATTTCTTTTGTTTATTTGTCATCATGATCTTTCTCAATTCTTTTTCTTCATGAGCTTGCTTTTCGGCGGCTGACATCTTTGGTTGGTCAGTTGTTGAACGTTTGCGCTTCTTATTCGTGGAAGAAGTATTTGAGAATGCGACGCCCTTTGCTTCGGATTCGAGTTCACGTTGATGAGCAAGTGCTTCGTCTTCTTCTTCATCGTCGTCATCATCGCCAGCCTCGACGACAACTTGTTTTTCTTCCTCATCATCTTCTTCATCTTCACCATCATCAACCTCCATTCCATCATCAACATTCTCATCTTCACTCTCTTCTTCATCTTCAACATTCTCAGGATCATATCCACCTGCATCACCCCAAGGTGACAAATGAGGAGGTAAAGTAGCACCAACCGCATATTCATCAACCGGCATCAATCTTCCTTTATTCAAAGAATCAAAAATCCATTGAGGTTGGACATATATCCTACCAGGGACTCTACTTGTCAACATCGGACGATCGCAAATCTGATGTGTAACAGACTGTATCAAACCTTCAACCTCTCGCTGTCGCTGTTCAACAATTTCTTCATCTTCATCATCCTCTCCTGAAGCGATATATGAATCAAGTGCAGATTCAGAAATTATATGTCCTCCAAGCGATAAAATTGAAAATTCAAGAATGTCAATAGGAACCTCACGACCGACAAAAATAGTAAATGTAGCTAATAGACTCCTAATTGCATCTTCTGCACTGATTTCATCCGGTTGAGGAAGAATATCAGAAGTAATTGCATCAGTTGATGGAAGCGCTGTAAATTCGTCAAGTTTCTCAGTTTCAGCTTCGTCAGCAGCAGCAGTCTTTTCGGATTCTTCTTCTGCTTCATCTTCATCTTGCTGATCTTTGGAAATCGCAGAAGAAATGGTCTGGGCGCGAGCTGCCATATCTGATTCTGTAATCGCCTTTACCGATTCAGTAGTAGATGATGAGTCTTGGATAGCCAGCAAATCTTTCTCTTTCTTACTCTCAAGGATATAAGCAGAAAGGCCACCAATTCCTTGTTCTTTCTGAGAATCAATTTTAGGAGGATAAACAAGCCCACCATCAGCATAAAGCTTGTAAAGGACAAATTGCAACAATGTGACATAAAATTCCAAAAATGTAAGCATAATTCGGAAATCGATATCCGTGGGAATATTTTGAGGAAATTTAAATGGTACCAACCACACAACATCTTGTCCTTTAATATTGGCTTCATAATATACTCCTTTAATACTCACAAATACCTTTCGAAGTGCACGTTCACGAGCGACATAGGCCATCCACTGATTACAAAGTCTCTCTGCATCAGCTGTAACTTTTGAAGAAACGCGATCTGTAGCTGGCATTGCCGCGAATAAAAATAGCATACTCAAGGAATCATCAAGATCTCTGATCGCATCTAAAAACGTAGGATAACGTTCCTTAATAATTCGATCAAGAGTATATCGAGGTCGATTATCATCCAATTTCTTTGCATCTGATACCTCTCCACGACCTAAAGCACGAGAAAGCTTACGAGCAAAAATTTTATGCTCGCGAAATTTCTGGATAACTGGCTCATGCAGAAGATATTGAATATCCTTAGTGTAGTAAAAAGTCGTCGGAGCAGTTGAGCCTTTATTGGCCTTTTTAGCAGAACGAGGGGCACGTGGATAAATTCCTTTGAAAATGCAAATTCGTCTAAAGAAATATATATATATATTATTAGATCACTTTGCATTGAAAATGAAGAATGAATGATAATGAGGAAGAAATCATACCTGAAATCAGCGAGTGAAAGTTGTAACTTCTTCACAGCTTGCGTACGAGTAATAAAATTCTTGGCCGCACCGGCCTGATGTCTTTTCTTAATCCTCATGATTGAAATATGTGTAGTCTATCCGACAATAGCAAGATATACACCTTAAACAAAAGAGAGTGCCGTGAGAGGAGAAAATGGAAATTGGGAGCTTTGAAATTTTTCTGGTTGGGACATTTCAAGAAATTATTTTTTGAAAGCATAAACATCGACGCGGTTATGCAGGGGCCCCAGGATGTCCGGGATCAAATTGTCCGCGCGGTAGATTTTTATTGTCGGACTTCTGCTCTTGGTAAGTGCGAGTACTTTGAAAATTGGGGGGCCGTGGATTTATATCTGATTTGATTTGATTTAATTACATTTGTGTTGGCAGTCTTTATGAGGTCTATCTGAATTTGGAGATTCAATGCATTCGTCAGAATGAAGAGAGAACTGTATGCACCTTTTGCGCGTCTGTCTCTAACTGTGAGTTTTCTTCTACCGTGATTATGTCTCTCAATATAAGATGATGAAACGCAGCTGCTAATGCCTACTTTTTAGAGACGTGCATTCTCCACATCTTCATATCAATTTAAGACTTCAAGAAGCTCGTATCCTAAGGTTCCTTCAGAACCGAATACTCAAAATCGTCCACAGCCATCGCCCATCGCAGCCAGGAAGCCAATTGATTTTATAACATTCGGCGAATACAAGCCGAAACCAAAGCCTCCTCCAACTAACCCTATACGTGGCTCTGGATTCAATGGACAAAAAGAGTTTAGGAAATCGGGCTTTGGAAGCCCGTCGCTACCACAGCAGAATGATTCCTGGTCCAAAAGCAAGAGATCTCCGGATGTTGCCAATAACCGGAAGACATCGGAATCAGAATTATCTATCGTAAACGATAAGGTGTATGAAGATCTAGCAGATCGTAATCTCAAATTGCCTAAGTTTGAAGAAGAACCCAAACATGAAAAAGATAAGCGACGGGCGAATCTTTTGCGAGATCGCGAACGCAGCGCGCTAATGAAAGAACGAGCAAGAGAAAAATCAAAGAAAAAATTCAGCAAAAGAAATGACGATCGCTTCGACGAAGATGAAAATATAAGACATCTAGAAGATGATTCTGCGAGGAAACCAAAAAAGGAGAAAAAGCAAGAAGAGCAAGAGGTTCCGAAATTAACTGTTCCTCAGACTATTTCTGTCGCGAATTTGGCGAGATTACTAAATGTTAAGCATCGATATCTCCTTCAAGCAATGAAGAATCTTGGATATACTGAAATGTCATTTGACTATAGTAAGCTATTTTTATTTCGCCGTCTAGACCAAACACAAAACTGACTCGAGCTTTAGTTCTTGATTACGATAACGCGAGTCTTATCTGCCAGGAATTCGGTTACGAAACAAATACTGGAAAAATCCGCGATTTATTCCCTGAACCGCTTCCCAGTAATCGCGATGACCTTCCCCAGCGTCCTCCATTTGTTACAATAATGGGCCACGTTGATCATGGAAAGACTACGATTTTAGATTATCTACGAAAGTCATCGATAGTGGCAGGTGAACATGGCGGAATTACCCAGCACATTGGTGCATTCTCAGTCCCTGTCAGTGATGGAGAGAAACATATTACGTTCTTAGATACCCCTGGACACGCTGCATTTCTTAAGATGCGTCAACGTGGTGCTAATGTGACTGATATTGTTGTTCTCGTTGTGGCTGCTGATGATTCTGTTATGCCTCAAACAATCGAAGCTATTAAGCATTCCCGCAATGCTCAAGTTCCAATTATTGTTGCCGTAAATAAGATCGATAAACCTAACAAAGATATTGATCGCGTTTACCAAGATCTTGCGACCAATGACATTGTCGTTGAAGCTTATGGTGGTGATGTTCAAGCTATCTTGGTATCTGGACTCACCGGACAAGGAATAGATGAACTTGAAGAAGCAATTTTAACTCTTTCGGAAGTTATGGATATTCGTGCTCCTACAGGCGGCAAATGCGAAGGTTGGGTAGTCGAATCCGAAGTTTCAAAAGGTCGAGGTGCAGTAGCCACTCTTGTTGTCAGACGAGGAACCCTCAAACCTGGAATTCCAATCGTCGCCGGTACAGCATATGGCAGAGTCCGAACTATTCGTGATGACAATGGAAATATTATTAAATCTGCCGGACCTGGATTACCTGTGGAAGTTGATGGATGGAAAGAATTACCTGAAGCTGGCGATGAAGTTTTAGAAGCGGAGAATGAGAAGCATGCACGTTCTGTTGCGGATTATAGACGTGAACATAAAATCAATCAGAGCTTGCTTTCAGATCTCGAAGAGCTGAACGAACGCCGTCAACAAAATCGTGCAGATTATAATGAAGCTGCAGAAGCAGCAGAAAGTGAACGCAAAGGCCGCCGAAGGCGTGCGACAGTTTCTCAAAAAGACTTTTTGGTCGACGTTACAAATGATGAAAATGTCAAGTATCGGAATTTTATTCTGAAATCCGATGTTATGGGATCTGCTGAAGCCGTTGAAGACGCAATTTCTGGAATTGGAAACGATAAAGCTAAAGTTCGACTTGTGTATCCCGAAAATGAGGTTGGACCACCTACTGCTTCAGATGTTTTACTTGCTCAAACTTCAGGTGCTGAGATTATTTGCTTTAATGTTCAGCCTGATCGTGCTATCAAGACATTAGCAATTAGCAAAGACGTTCCAATCGTTGTTCACAATGTTATTTATCATTTAATCGAAGAAGTTACTAACAAAACCGCCGAGCTTTTACCTCCAATTATGTCAAAAAATGTTCTTTCGGAAGCTGAAGTACGTGCAGTCTTTGAGATTACTCTCAGGACAGGCGAGAAGACTAAAGTTGCTGGATGCAGAGTTACCTCTGGAGTTTCTAAGCGCACTTTGAAAGTGCGTTTAATGCGTGACAGCGCTGAACTATTTGACGGAGTTATCGATGCGATGAAGCAAGGCAAGAAAGACGTTGCCGAAGTGCAAAATGGAAGTGAATGCGGATTGTCTTTCAAGGGATTTAGTGCCTTTACTGAAGGAGATGTTGTACAGTTTTACGAGCTCACCGAGAAGAAGGCCTATTTGTAAATATTCACTATCAATCCAAAAACCATCTTTGCTGTATATATTAACTTAAATCTTCATTATTTTTGTCTATTTACGTATTTCCTCCCATTGCACACCCAGCCATTCTTCAGCATATCCAACGCCATTCTGGTCAAGAGATGGGATGCAGTCCTCGTTACATGTCGCAATTATCATGGTTCCCCACTCCATACCGTTAATCATATCGATTCCACTACCTTCCTCAAGAACTTGAATTGTATATGGCATTAACTGAAGTTCAAACACTCTGTTACCGCCACATAAAGGACACTTTGGGATTTGGCTAGATTCATAAGAACCTCCTCGTGTAACTTGTCTAGCCACGGCATCGGATTTTGAATATAGCATCGGAGTTCCCGATCTTTCGTATCGAACAACTTGTTGTGGATTCTCAGCGACAGTGTCAGCAAATTTTTGAAATACTTTATCAATACTATTATCACCACTATTCTCGGGAATTGATGACCATTCATCATTATCATTTGACGAACCTGATTCAAGGATCTCGAATCTTTGATGAATCTCCCGCTCGCCAGCAGATTTGTCTGGTAGATATTCACTTTCAACATAGAGAAAGTATGGCATATAATGATCTTGAACATTTTCAGGCCATGGTTCAGAAACTGTAGCAGTTTGTTTGTGTGGCATTTTAATATCCAAATTTGCGTTTGACATACTCTCGGTAATCTTTGACACCTCCCGTTCTTCGTCAATCTTTGCAACGCTATTCCATGACGGAATAGTAGTAGCAGGAGCTGGAGTAGGAGCAAAAGGATTATCACCAAACCCACCACCAAACAAAGCACCTCCCAAATCGTTCTTCATCTCCTGTTCTCTCTTTGCCTCAAGCTCTCTTTTTGCCTCTAGCTCTCTCGCTTTGGCTTTCCTCTTGTCTTCTTCAGCTTTCAATTTATCAGCCACTTTCTTCATTTTCTCCTGATCATGCAAAGCTCCTCTAAAAGCACGAGAAGATCCAGGTATTCGTCGGCATCGTGGTTCTGGACAGGCGAATATGTAAATCACTCGTTCGTATAATGTATTTTCTAAGGCGGCGTAAGCTTGAATCAGTAGCTTCATCATTTGTTTGCAGTTTTGACAACGAGCGAGCGTAGCTGATGGTGCAGACGATGGACTTAACCATATCTATCGTAATCAAAGCGCATGTCAGATATATATATTAAAAGCAGGCAAGGAAATGAAATGGAAAAATACGCACGGGAAGGCCGCCGATACGAGTATCTAAAGCAGTAGCGGTGGCATCGGCAGGTTCATCTGGATAGCCCAACAACGTGCTTGTTTTCCCGGCATGCGATACAATAGACCCATCGGAGTCTGAATCATAGTCCGACATGACTGATCCTGCGCGCTATTATTAATGCTGCAAACGAAGACAGAATGAACAATCAGCTAATTATGTAGAGATTCTGGCTTTGGGAGATGCCATATTATCTGAATTTTTTTGTATTTTTTTTCAGGGGTGCACTAAGCACGTGCAGCGCAACTACTTTTTGTCGGTGACAGTACGTCCCACTTGGCTTGCTGCTGACTCCAAATATCACGCACGTTAAACTTTACGGTGCATATTAATAAGAGTATTAGTGTTCGTACCATCATATGCACGCAACAAATCTGTACCCAACAATGGTTCTGATGGCTGTGAGCTGTTGCTTAGAGAGCCTGAGTTTGATTATTCTGTGATAGAGAAGTTGATACTGCCGCTGCTATTACGTGCGTTTTCCTGATAGCGAACTAGCGAAATCCTGGCGACTCCTTCTATAATTAGCTTCAATCCGAGCTGCTTCATTGCAGCTCATGCTAAAATCAATCACCCACCAAAATTCAAGAAATTTAGAAATGGTTGAGATAGTACGGCTAAAGTATTAAGCTTCCGCCCGGCTGGTAGGATATCCAACTTTCGGCTTCGCTGTTTCGCTATATACCTATATACCCCTATCTGCGCTCTCTCTGTCTCTCTCGCTATAGTGCCTATCGCCATCTCTACGCAGCGATAGTCCCACCATTTCTGCATCAGCAATTATGGACAGCCGTGGAGAATTTTCGGCCGGCCGGGCACCAGTGCTATCTAATACGGCGCTCATGTTGACCCACGACCACGAAGTAATCGGTCCATCAACCTACACTTCACGCCTAAGATCCAGTCCACCTCGTACAGCCAGAATTCGAAGTCGAGAAAAGTGCGTGCTCAAGGCCAAATCGCGCTTATGACGAGAGTCATCGGTTTAGTTGTTGCAGGTATCCTCATTCTCGGAGCCGGAATCGGCATTGGCGTTGGTATCGGAATCGCGACTCAGAAACACCATAACCATAATAATAAACATAGCAGCTCTGTGGCGCTCAAAGAAAAGCTATTCGTATTTAATAAAAACTTTAGCATTGCTTATGTTTACAAGGAGGGCTATGTCGCCATTGCAGATGCCTACTACATTCTGTCGCGGGTGCGCTTACTATCCAAAATAGTGCAATTGTTGAAGGCAAGACCGACAAGGAGATTCCTGAAGTTTTCGAAAACTACTGGCCCGATAGATCTAGCTCTGGTATGGTTATGTAGAGAACTCTCTCATCTTCAATCAACGATGAGCCCGCCCGAAATATTTATCAAGGCGTCGCTTAACGCTGACGAGAACAGACTGATGCGAGCATAGCGGTTGCTACCATATCATGAAAGCTTGCTACTAATAGCGATAGCAATGGAACTGAGGTTTAGTCTTACGTGTTGACGCAGGTAGCATTACTCAGTGATGATTATAACTTAGAACCATCACTTATGAAAATTCGCTCAAAGTTCCAAAGAACTCTGCAAATCCTGAATTCGCACTTTCCTTACCGTATGTCTTTGTAATTATAATTATATTACTGAATCAAAGTGCGACATTGTAAAGTATGGTTGTGTATCCTGTCAACGACACTCCTTGCTCCGCGACTGCGGTGGCCGACTACGATACCTCTTATACTAGTCCTCGTCTCTCCTTTTTGAGAGTTTACAGTACAGTTTTGCGTCCGCTACATTCTCTACGGCACGATACAGCTGATTGCTCGAGCATCGCAAGCAGTTATTGTTCTCCCGAGATGACTCTTAACATTTCGCCGTGATTTTCTTCCGATTTTTGGTCTGCGAGTGTCTTTGCAGTCAAGACCGAGAAGGGGTTCTGCGTGCTCCGTCTGGTTGTTATATACGGAAGCGCGTAATGTCTTGTAAGTCTATCCAAGCGTCCTCCAAGCTGGGTGGACCCGAGGCTACTATATACAATGAGCAATCACAATAGGGGTATGAAGTCTCACTCTGAAGCCTCCTGGGCATGCAGGGCTGTTGGATTAGGTCAGCATCGTGGCATGTATGATGGATGTTGAGTAAATCATCGCCTCGACGTCAATAATGATTTACTCATTTCCTAGTTTATGGTTAGTACATACTGACCAAAATATACTATATATTCATATTCATATTCATAATCATGTTCATACTTGATGCTAGTGATAACTAAAACTCAGGGGGAGGGCCTTTCACCCTAAGCATAAATTAAGGTTAATTAATTTCTGGTTTGGGAATGTATAAGTTAATCGAACCTGCGCAATAGCTAGGCGACACCACATAATCCGCGATGTCTGTGTCTGTGTCAGGGTCCATTTCACGGTAGATTGAAGAAAATACCAATTAATAATAAATGAATGAAACGCGGGAGCAATATTCGCAATTGCAGGGCGCAGCCTGCTGGCCGCGCATCGAACGGCTGCGAGCGGGAGGCGAGAACGGTGAAACGGCTGCATCGATCACCGTGCGGCGCCGGCGCAGCACACGCTCAGCTTTCTCCTACTTCCTGACTGAATAGCTGATAATCGCAGAAAACGACCACAGCAGCAACAATGGCAAGAGGTTACAACAAGAAAAAAAGCGGCGCAGGCGCAGAGGACGCTGCGCCGATGCTCAGCGATGTCGCGCCCGCGGGGACCGACACCGGATCGTCCATGTTCACGACCCCGTACGACTCGCCAGACGCAGACTCGACCTACGTCGAGAAGGCGGTTCCGCAGGCCAAGCAGCGTCCGAGAGCGACGCGCAAGTGTCTGCGTTTGAGCTGCATTTTCCTGATCATGTTTGTCGTGCTTGTCGCTGCCGGGGCAGCTGCGTACGTGCGCGATAAGCGCAGCAAGGAGTATGCTGACGCGCACGAGAACGAGGATTCAACTACCGCTTTGGATGGCGACTACGAAAACACCGCGTATGGCTCCGACGAGAATTCTGAAGCTGGTGGCAATAGCAATTCTGATGGGGACGCTGGTGGCAATAGCGATTCTGATGGGGACGACGGTGGACTGATCGCATCCACCCCCTCGGCTACTGTCTTTGCGGCTACCGCTACCGGCCAGATTATTCTGTTTGCTACTGCGACTGATGCTGCTAGATCTGCCATCAACGAGTATGGAACAGTCGAAAAGGCATTTTGCGTTCCGGAGTCTAACACTGCCGGCAGCTTGAAGGCATTCAAGGAACCAGACGCTGATTCCAAGACTGACGCTGATGACGATGCCGCTTTTGCTTTTGCTCGATGGTCTGATGGTTCTCGCAGTGGTCTGGTTTTGGATGGCCGTACCTCTGGTAGTGATGATATTGGAACCGTCTACACTTATGCTACTGTCAACCCCGGCACGACTTACAAGGTTCGTCTTTCGATGAAGGCGACGATTGATTCAGCTTATAGCAAGGATATGGATTATAATGCCGCTAAGTTGACGGTTTTGTTTATGAGAAATGGCAACGTCGATGATGTTGATGAGAATAACGTGCTTGTTGATTGGGCAATTACCCAGCCTGGATTGATCGCAGCTGGATATAACGCCACTACCATGACTTATGAAAACACTCTCACTGTTCCTTCAGACGCTAATACCTCCAAGGTCCAGCTTTTCTTTAATGTGTGTAATTTTTTGTGCGCTATCTTATTTTAATATGCATGCTGACCCTTCCTCGTATGCAGGCTCCTCCAATGCATCAGCAGACCTATATTTACACACTCTCGCTCTTTGAGACAAGTGATACTTCATGCATCAATCGCGATCCGAACTACTCGCTTTCCCTTGCTGGAGAGCTTACTGCCGCCACTGACTCTACCGTGCAGGCGATTTCCAATGAATCGTCAGTTTCGGATGTCAAGGGCAGTCTTATTAGCACTTACTGCTACCCTGACAGCACAATCACCAAATCGCCTTACTTTGCAAAGTCAGACTGGTCAACTAACAAGATCAGCTTTGGAGATAGCGAGAGAACTATCAAGTCGATTTCCTGGTCTGATGAATATCTTGGTGGTGTCTATGCCCAAGCTTTGACTAGCGGAATTTCTGCAGAGACTGACAAAAAGGTCCTTCATTTGACATCAGATGCTTCCGTTGGTCTCGACCAGAAGTATGGCATTCGTTTCGCTTACCGACCAGTTCTTAACTCCAACTTCGTTGATGATGCAGGGCTTGTAGCTATTGAAGTTTATGTCAAGATGGGCAAAGAGACTTCTCTTAGTGGAGGTACTCCTGTCTATTATTACTCACTTTCCCAAGCTGAGATTTTCAACAATGGATTTAATAACACTGTTGTGACTATCACCGGCAAATTCAATACTTTGGAGAAAGATGATGGCTCAACCGACGCTAAACTCGCAAGATTATTTGTCAAATCGAC
The DNA here is from genome assembly GCA_030568295.1 of Myxozyma neotropica. NCBI lineage: Eukaryota > Fungi > Ascomycota > Lipomycetes > Lipomycetales > Lipomycetaceae > Myxozyma > Myxozyma neotropica. Next base: position 444,372 of record JAJLTU010000007.1, on the reverse strand, counting down.
ATTGAATATGCAAGACACTTGGATTTATGAGGCGTCGGTATATGATGTCGCAAATGATGCCTCGTGTGGCTTTTCTGATCCTTTGTATCCTGATAGTGCCGTGGCGGACGTTGTAGATTTCCAGTAGATATATTTACTATATATTGGGAGTATATTTTTTTTCAAGATTTTGTTATTGTTTCTCTTTCTTTTGTTTCGACTTTTGCTTTTAGATTAACATATCAAGCTGAGTAATATGGCTGTGAATTTGGATTTGGGATTTTTTTCATTCTATTTTATTTAGAAAGTAACGCATTGGGAATTGGCAACAGTTGTTGGGGATTAAATTATGAAAAAATAGTCAATAGAATATTGTAACTTATTCACAGCAACGCAGGCACTTTTGAATCTGGAATTTGATCGAAATGCTATGGCGCATGTAATTCGCTTCGCATAATTTACGATGAATATGACGAATAATTGATATAACTTTAAAATTGTTTAGATGAGGTGGATATGTAATACGACTGTAAATTAGCAGAGGAGATTGGACCAAGAGAATGTGTAAAATCAAAGAGCGAAAATTTCGCATGTTTCATAAATTTCGCTTAATTACCCATTCGTGGCTAAGTTAGGGCGAGCGAGCGCGAACGTAAATAGATATACCTCTTGTCGACGGACGTGCTCTTTTCATAGAAAATTTTGTTCACTTCTCTATAATAAAACCGCTCTATAGTTACAACCGACTATTTTGATATCAATGTCCGAAAAGTTATATAGTACGTACTCATAATTCATCATCCATTTTGATACTCGTGCATGCGCGTACCAGCAAATTTATCGAGGATCTTCGACAATAAAATAGCAAACAATTCTGCATTAGCACACGCTGGACTCTCACACAGGCATGGAGGATCCAGCAGCGGCTTGGAGCTATAATAATGCGCAACCAGAACACACACAGTCGTCAAATTCTGCCGACGACTTGATGCATTCACCTGTAGAAGCTCAAGAAAGGGACGAAGCAGCGCCATCATCTCCCTCAGATTCGACCTCGAACTTGAAACCGGAAGATTATATACCATACTCTCTTTCGCATTCAGAATCATCAAAGGAATTAGAGGATTACCCTCCGATCTTAATTCGAGACGAAATTTTACCACCTCAGCGAGAGCAGATTGTCGAAGCGCCGATTAGAGATAAAAGTAAACCTCGCTCGACAGCATTTTTTGAGATCCGAAATTCGACTTCGAGACGGAAAATTTTTGGTATTCGACCGCTATATTTTACTTTAGTTATTTGCTTCAGTATTGCGTTAGCTGTGGGATTGGGAGCTGGCCTTGGTGTTCGACTTAAAAAAAATGACAATAATGAAGATGACAGCAATAGCAACAGCGGGAGTTCAGGCTTTGTCCCAGATTTAGGACCGATGAATTCAAGCTCAATACCATCTGCCACAATATCACCGTCTGCTACTGCATCAGAAACAGTTTCCAATACAGTCACTGAATTTCAAGTAGCTATCGAGACTGCTTATGGTCGCTATGCTATTGAAGAAAATGGAACTATCGCTGGCGCATTCTGCAGTCCAAAAGATAATATTCTCGGTTTCATAAATTCAAATTTTTCATCTTCGCTTATGGATGACCAGTTTTATAGAGCTTACTGGTTAGACGGATCTAATGCTGGGTTAGTGAGGGAAATGATCGCGAATGACACTAAAATCGACATAGTTAATAGCATTGATAGCGTTACTAGTGGATTTGCAACTGGTCAGATTACTTTGGGAGAGGAATATATCTTCAGAATGTCCTTCAAATATATTATTGATCCTGGTTACGATGAGTCTGCGGTATGTTTACAAATTGATTTGCAGCCGTTCAATCTGCTAACTTAGTAACTTTAGGATGAGCTAGCGTACTACCTATCGATAATTCTTGGTTCTACTACAGATGCGGACTTATACGAACTATTAAACATTCGCGCGACGCAATCTGATGCTGTGCAATACAACGATTCGACAATTACTATTGAACGGAAGGTTCAAACGCCAGCAAATTTGTCTATCGACAATGCTAGCAACTTGAAAGTCACATTCCAAGCTTCACCTGCTTATCAAGCCACTTACCTCTACGCCTGGAATGTTGTAAAAGCATTGGAGGAGACGTGCTTTCAGCCTGATCCAGATTTTTCGATAGAATTGATATCACGAAGCGACTATTACTCTGAACTTACCGTACGCTCAAACAATCAAGAAACTTCTGTCTCAAGTGTTTCCAACGGAACAACGCTACAAAACACTTTTTGCATACCATCTGGTGCTGTCACCGATTGGCCACACTTTGACTCTTTTGATTATTGGACTACGGTTTCAAATGAGTATCGAAATAAGATTTTTACGTATGAGATGTTTAATTGGACTGATGGATCTGTTGGTGGCGTATACGCTGAGCCCATCACACCTACTTTGACTAGTAGCGACACTTTACTAAACTCAGTCGATATTTTCCAGGATAAGCAGTTGAACTACAGTACTGAGTACAAAGTAAGAATTTCATTTAAGATTATCTTGTATGATGCATACTGGTCCTATCCACTATCATCGCAACTTCCGGCTCTTTACGCATACATAAAACAGGGTGACGGATCAACCACGGACGAATCCGGCACTCTTCTTTTTGACTATACTATTAGCCAAGATGATATCAATTACTTTGGCCTGAATGATACGACTGTAACAGTTATCGGTAGTTTCACAACAATTGATGAAGATAGCGAATCGTCAAATGATATAATGCGGCTGCATTTGAACACGACGATTAATATGCAAGAAACATTCTTGTTTACAGCAACTATTTACACCGATATCCATAATACAACATGTGGATATACCGATCCAAATTACCCTCTTTCGGCAGTGGGCCTCGAACTACCAATTGGGTGAATAATGGGTTTAAATAGTCTACAATACAATATGGTCATGTATGCCAAGGCGATGCCAGCCCTTAGAGATCACGCTGTTGAGCTTCCTCAGGCCCGAGATTGAAAATTTACTGAGCGACCGTTTAATTGCTGCAAAGTGTCTAAGTTGGAAATATACATTCGCATAGATATCATTGTCGGTTTGACTGGTCGTTGCGGCTGTCATGCATTAATGGCACAAATCGGAGAATAAGTTATCGATGATTGGAAAGAAATGTATCCCGCGACATTGATGAACAGTAGCAGCTAACGTTCATTGGACTAAAGAAATACCAAAAATGCTTAAGTAAGACTGTACATCACTTTCTTCAGTTCAGCTGCTACTGGTTCTCAGTTATACAGACCACTGCGGTTCGCCAAACCGAGCTTCACCCTGAGATCGTCCTATGCCAGGATACTTGTATTAATCCCTAACCTTTTCCGACCGTCTAAGTGATTCTAATCAATCAATAACCAAATAAATGATGATTTATTACTGGTATTTTAGTAATGACAGCATTTCTTTCTTGAGACCGTGGTTACAATTTTATGGTATTGAGGAATTTGGCTACATTATGTGTAATGAGTGATTTGCCGTCAAAGCCGCGTGCGGCATTGTACCAACTGAGACCATAGTGGAGCCAAAATGTAAGTTTATAACTGTTTAGATTCTACAGCTTGCATTAGTTTTCCTGACTAATAGATTTAGCAGAATATCAATATCATTATCATTAATCTTGACAAGCGGATTCTATTTGAGAGTTAAAGCATAGCGTCCTGCTAGGGGCATGAGTGCTGGCTTAGAATTGCGAATGTCAGAATGGATAGGGTTTCGTTTAAGGGTTCGGTATTTAGCGCCGAAATGAATTCCTTTTCGAAGCGGCTGAGGCTAAGGTTTCTTTGTGTCGGGAAGCACGAATTCGTATTTTCTGTTTCTGCCTTTCACGTCGTTCACGCTTCTCTGTCCAAGCAGTCATAGCCCATCTTCAGTCTCGCGGTTCAAAATGGTACTGTACTACAAACTATAGTAACATGGCATAGTTGCTCTTCCTTCTCCTCGCTAACATGATATCTTCTTAGTCGGCGCCAGCAGACTACAACAACAATGAAGAGGTTCCCTTCGAATCTCTACCGATGGTGGACCATGATGCAATTGCACCCCCCATGAGAGACACTGGAACCGTGCCTTCCAGTTTACCAATGCGCGACAGCTCAACACGCGACATTGCAAGTCCTCTTATGAGCCCTTCTACCGAGAAGTCAAATTCGACCCCCGATATTGATATTGAAATGGCGAAGCCTGGTCCTTCTCCAGCTCCGATAACTTATCCGCACGCCAGCACAGCCAAACGTCGAATTTGCGGTTTATCAGTCCTTATGTTCTGGATCTGTCTGATAGCAATCGTGATTGTTCTTGGTGTTGCTCTTGGGGCTGGTTTAGGTGCGGGTTTGAAAAAGAATGGCGGTGACTCTAAGAGCTCCTCAAATAGCTCAGGTGGTGCTTCGTCGAGTTTTAGTGTTTCCTCAACTATCTCCTTCTCGTCATCTCACTCTGCTACTGTTACGGCATCTAGTGCTACTTCTTCGGAGTCGTCTTATTCGACTATGAGCGAAGAGTTTTTCGTGGCCTCCACGACGGCAGTTGCTCGAGAGGCCATCGAGACCTATGGAAGCTTGATGGATGCATTCTGTGTAGCTGACTCTAATCTCATTGATATTCCTATTCCTAATGCCGATGATTGGGCAACCGTGTCATTTGAGGACTTCCCCCTCTACCAGTTCTATACATCTACCTGGACTGATGGCTCTGAGGGAGGTGCGCTGATTCCAACGCTATCTGGAAACAACGATACCGACTACTCTACTACTTTGCCTTCAATTTCATACGACGGCTCGCTGACCTTGGGGCAAGCATACGGTATTCGCCTCACATTTTTTGTGTTTGTATTTGATACTTATGAGCCGGATAGCAACTTAACTGCTGTCCAATTCCGACTCAGAATGGGTGATTCCACTACCGACGACACTGTTACTATCTGGAATTGGCGACAAACACAGAAAGATCTGATTGACAATGGATATAATGACACAACAGTCACTCTAGAGGATGCTTTCGTTGTTCCTGCTGCTGATGATATAAATGTTGAGGACCCTACCTCATACCAATTGAGCGTCTTTGTAAGTCTCTTTGTGCATAGCATGTTTTTGTCAGATGGGATGGATAGAGCTAATTTTAGTATAGATGAGTCCTCTTTACCAGTACGGTCACATTTACATTGCCAATATCTATAATGCCACTGATTCTTCATGCGACGAAGGCGATCCAAACTTCCCCACGATCCTTAACTCTCTCTTAAACTCCGTTTCGTCTTCATCGCTCCAGGCGAACAACGTTTATAATAGCACCAGTGATGTTTCCGACATTGCTGAATCTTTTTGTGCACCTGATACCGGCTTATTAGAAGCACCTCGGTTTGACTCTGGAAACTGGTCATACACTTATGTTCAACGAGGAGATAGCTCCGACACATCTAAGAGAGGATTCATGCCTATTACCTGGATAGACAATTCTGAAGGTGGAATATATGTCAATCCATTTTCAGCTTCCTTGGTAGACGCGAGCTCAAAGAGTGCAGAGGCTGTCGCGCAAACTACCCTTGATCTGGATTTGGACACGACGTATTCAATCAGATTTTCTTTCAAGCCTCAGCTTCAAGATGAGTTTTATCCATCAGCGGTATGTCATTACTTCAGAATTCGTTGTAGTAATTTCCGGTTTCTAATTTTTATAATAAATTTAGGATCAGGAAGCCTTCCGAGTGCTTGTGAACATGACCGATTACTCTCAAGAGTACAATGAAACTACAGTCTATGAATACCAGATTTTTCAAACTGATTTATACAACTATGGATTTAATGACACTGTGGTGACCGTAACTGAAGTTTTCACTACACAGTCTGATACTGGCTACTCGGATGCTAACTCTACCACTATCTCAGTTTTTGTAAGCTTTATATTCTTTTTTTCCTTCAGCGATTTACAAAACAGAGGATGAAAAATTCTAACATTTATCATTAGGCCCAACTTAATGCGCAGGCTTCCTATGTTTACGTTCTCGATGTATTTGATTCCTCTGATTACTCCTGCGGCTACACCGATCCGAACTATCATGATGACGCGGTCGAGGAATTTGGCGACCTTCTTTAATTTTAATTTTTATCGCTGTAGTTTATCAGATCACGCATAGTACTTTGTCGCATTACACATTTCTTTTTGTAGTTTTCTTTTGTTTCCTGCCTTATGGATTATATAATGCATAGCATATTTAATGGCATTGTTGGATTCGAACACGTCAGAATCAAAGAGAACAGGAAGATTACAAGTCTTAATTTGGCTAGAATATGAAAGATCGATTTTGAATTATTTGCCAGCAGTTGAACTTTGTATTTCTATTATTGATATATATATATAAGCTAATATATATATATATATATATATAAGCTATTAGGCATTAAGGTTAAGATAACCACGATAGAATATTGCATGTTTCATACAATTCAAGTCTATGTAATTATAACTGACCGGTAGGTATGAGAGAGACAGCAACAGACCATGTAACCGCGATTAGCACTAATCAGATAACCATGATTTATGAATATATGGTACATAATTACGGCTCTCCATGGATACGCGAATATGTATCCATGGATCTTACGGATATGAATTACCGATTTTGATATTGACAAGATCTCGCCCACTGTTGAATAGTCTCTCAACATCATCCTCTGCTGCTGGAACAGCTAAATAATCGCGTGCAGCTGCTGCCATATGCGGATATTCATTTATTTGGCCTTTCCATCATGCATGGATCCAATTTCGCTTCTTCTCATCAAACTCAACAAGATCAGAGTTAAGGCATCGTACTGGAGGCTCAAGAAAGAGATAAATAGAGCCGCTGATGACTAAATCCGCAAAACTGAATCATTAGGAGTAATAGAACTACACTCTGAAGCAGAATAATCAATAGAGGTTTGTTCAATGTTATCAATAGCTTCTGTAGCCTGGCTTTCAATCTGATCTTCTACGTCAGCCTCGTCGTCACTACCATCATTTACAAGCTTCCAAAGCCTTGCTGGCGTGTATTCTGAAGATGAAGGCAAATAAATCCATTTATTGTACAAGGAAGGATATTTTGCAAGCCAAAGGCATGGGAAGAAGAAAAAAATGTTATCTCGGATATTCATGGAAAAGGAGGCAATACTTCTCAAACGCGTGACTGTAACAAAATATCCATAAATATATCCGCGGATCCATGGATTTTGTGGATATGAATATGGATTTTAGAAAGTTCCATCGATAATATCCATGGATATATCCGTGTGTCTTAAATTTCATGGATATGGATATGCTAAAAGTTTATGGACCCGAAAGCGGCTCGAATCTTTAAACCTTATAGTAGGTTCTGACGAATTCGTGGGGTCTGTAACCTCATTTTCTCAGTATTTGCGGCTGAAGCTTATCAACACTTAAATCCGACGTCCTTCGGGACCAGATTAGACTATTATACCACTTGAACTAACACGAGAATTGAATATGCAAAAAAGAGATTGTACAATAATGACTAGGCAGTCTTATGAAAGAGAATCTGGAGGATTCTAATTTTCGGATTAGTTCAAAACTGGCGCAGCAAGCCGAAAAATAGAGCTGTGCCAGAGGCGGACAGAAGCGGCTGAATATGACGAATTCTTATAACTTCACCACATTCTGATCGGACGCCATGTTCTTCCAAACCAGCAGCATTGGCCGACAAAATGGTAAGATATTCAAAAACTGATTGCTAATCATTGCTATTATGCACTAATTATTCCTCTCTCTGAACAGTCGGAACCTGCTAGCGACAACGAACACAACGAAAATGACGACGACAAAAATGATCAGTTCGAGTCGCTACCGATGCTCGACCACAGCGCTATTACCGCGCCGATGGTAGACTCTTTGGCATTTAATGCAACTAATATGCCTATGCGGGACTCTGCAATCATTGACGATCCTTCACCTTCAATGCTGGAGGATTCTGCGATAGACAGCTCGGACAACGAAAAGCAGCATGCATCAGCACCATTGATCATAAGAAGCAGCAGCGGGACTAGGCGACGTGTATGCGGACTATCCCTCTTATGGTTTTTGGTAGTATTAATTGGAACTATAGCTGTAGTCGCTGTTGTTCTTGGAGTCGTTTTGGGTGTGGGCTTGAAAAAGAGCAGTTCTGATTTGAACGACTCTGCAAGTAGCGCTGGTCCTGCGAGTGCCACTGCTGATTCAGGGAGCTCTACGACATCAGCAGCAGCTAGCACAGTAAGTCCTGACGATTTGTTTGTCGCCAGTAAGGCTGCGGTGGCTCGAAATGCTATTCAGACCTACGGAAGCATTGCCAACTCTTTTTGTGTTGCTGATTCTAATCTGATTGATCCTCCTATTCCCAACACGGATGACTGGGCAACTATCGCTTTTAATAGCTTTCCGCTGTACACATTTTATGGCACAAACTGGACTGATGGCTCTGCAGGTGGTGCCATGATGCCCTTACTCAACCCAGACGATGATTCGAATTTAGCTGAACTTTTACCCTCCATCTCCATAAACGGCCAGCTAGAATTGGGCAAGAAATACGGCATTCGCGTCTCATTCTACGTTTTTGTATACGACCATTACGAACCGGATAGCAATTATACTGCGATTCAGCTGCGATTAAGAATGGGTGATTCGACAACTGACGATACTGTTACTATATGGAATTGGAAGCAGGATCAGAAGGAGATAGTAGATAATGGTTATAATGGTACGACAATCACATTGGAAGATACATTTACAGTTCCTGCTTCCGGTGACATAGATGTTTCCAGTCCTAATTCATTCGAACTCAGTATTTTTGTAGGCTTGTCTTCTTTGCCAATGCTTTTGCTTCATTTTGATCTATCGGACTAACACCAACAATAGATGAGCCCAGTTTTGCAGACAGGCAATGTATTAATGGCAAATATCTATAACGCATTGGATACGTCATGTGACGAAGGAGATCCAAACTATCCGGTATTAGATATCAACAGTTTCTTGAACGTGGATGCCGTCAGCTCAATTCAGTCAAATAATGCGGAAGCTGATACGAACGGGGTTTCCAATCTTGCCGAATCCTTCTGCGTACCCGATAGTGGTACGTTAGCTGATCCTCGATTTGCAAACGGAAATTGGACCTATTACTACGCAGCGAGCTCGAGTGAGGATAGTAAATTCAAATGGATGGAGTGGTCAGATAATTCTACTGGTGGATTCTATTTGAGTGAAATTTCCCATGACAATGACAATTCTACATCAACATTTGCGAGGCTGACGAGCTCCGTAAATATGAATGTGAATGCGAGCTATGGTGTTCGATTTTCCTACAGACCCCAACTTGACTCATCGTTTGATCAATCTGAGGTTAGTCTTCCTTCCTACGATCTCGATGTAGATGTGCTATTTACTAAGGAATAATGAATTAGAATCGCGATGCCTTTAAGGTCCGGGCCGTGATATCAGGCGTCTCTACGGTCATTTCATACGTCATTGGCCAGACTGACTTGTACAACTACGGATTTAACGATACGGTAGTGACCGTGATATCACGATTCGACGCAATAGCCTACAGCTCAGATTCGAGTAGCTCTTGTATCATTGAAATTGACGTAAGTTGGGTTCGCGTTCGTATTTTTGCCTTTTGTTGAAAATCCTAACCTCTATGATTAGGTTCAAGTTGAGGAGCAGAGCACTTTCGGATATGTCTTTGACATATTTAGTGATGTTTCTGATGAATCTTGCGGCTACACGGATCCGAACTACGCAGACGATGCAATTAAGTCCATGAGTTCTTAATTTTGATGCCGGTTAATAAAATCGTCACGGCAAATATTATATAGTTCTTTTTCGCTTCTGATTACATACTTTAACTGTGCAATGTTGATTCTGTAAGAGACTGCGACTAGAACAACCACAAACGAACACAAAAGGATTGATAAGATATCCTAAGTTTTAACAACTGGCCAGGACTATGGTACGCTATTGAGAGCGAAAGGTTTCTTGATAATTTGAACTTTATTTGGTTTTCTAATAGCTAAAGAATAATGAGTCAATAGCTGCAGCATTCGATGTTGATATTCTGTTGATAGCGCCGATAGTTTCAACATTCTTGACCAAATTCTGACATTACGAGCGAGTCCAAACCGGGATATATATTATTGAGATGCATTGTGCTATTATAGATATGGCAGGAGGTTCTGGTTTAGGATATACAGCATGACTTTATGGAGATTGAAAGAAGTTGTTAATAGGGAACAACGTTACTTTTTTGTGTATAATATAATCTATAATACTACATAGATGTAATATTCAGAGTGGATTCAAGGAGATAATTCACTCCCGTCAGAATATTAGTTTTAACAGTTGTATGCTATAATGACACTAGTATTTGCTATGATATCCGATGATGATACACAACCCTGTAGCCGTATACAGGGATAGCCTTGCTCAAATAGCCGCACTCATGTAACGTTAGATCCTAATACAATAGTCTCATATCATAAGATATAACCTGATACAAATAATCTGATTTCATCGAGTGGCTACTGCTTGCATCCATGCAGCGGACTACTTTTTATGATTAATTCTTTGTTTCCTGGGAATCTACAAGTACATCCAGCTATTTAGGTTATGTATAGACAGAGTTTACTATTATGCTGTACGTACGGCAGTTCGTAGAGAAAACTGAATGGCATTCGTACGCATATTTTTGAGGCAGAATCAACCTCGATATTCCAATGCTTCTTGATATGCGTCTCTTCATATTTGTAATATACAAATTTTAACTTTGCTTTAGTTTATCTGTCTGCGTATATTTTAAGTAGCTCTTAAAGAACATAAAATGATACAATAGCATGGAGGTTTCTTTCCATGTGCTTATATAGTGTGAATTTGAACTACTGAATTAATATTCTGATCTGAGGTACAATTCCGGTTACATTTTTCGAACGTCAACCTGATAATCCAACTTTTCTTGACCACTCTGCTCATCCTCCGAGTGATCTCGCAATTCAGCAAGCAAATCCTCCCGATCCACTGCTAGGCCGAGTTCGTTAAGCACTTTTCCACCCTTCTTCACCTCCCATCTTACATAATACCAAAACATGGGAACAGTCAATAATGCTAGACCGTAAAACATGGCCGAAATTTGATAGCCGACAGGATAATGAGGAGCAAGGTTGGTCGGAAACATGACAAGCGGAAGCCAAGCTGCCATTGCGTAGTTGATTGTATTTCCAAAGCCCACAACAAGACCCCGAGTTTCAGCATCATCTTGAAATGCCTCTGCTGCCCACGATATGACTACTGGCTGATAAGCAAATCCGGCGAAGTTGAGAAGGTTAGCAGCGAGTTTGAATTTGTATGAGACACTCCAGACTGCAAGAACAATATTGCAGAATAGAGGAATCAATAGAACGCCAAAAACAAAAGGTCCACGGCGACCAGTAAGATCCGAAAGTAGTGCGCAACTGTATGTGACCACAATCGAAATCGCATTTCCGGCAGTCGGGAGAATATTGATCATCTCAACAGTGAACTTGTCTGTAGCTTTTAACCAAAGATTGAAATAGCTAGAGCTAGCTCCAAAGCCGCCGACGTTATAAGGTCCTTGGAAAACGTAAGGACGCGGAGACATGAAGAAATTCATAAGGCGCTTAGCGGTTAGAGGACGAGGTGGTTTGCGACCGATTTTGGCCATACGCTCGACAGCATATTCGCGATCCTTTTTGCTTAGCCATCGTGCTCTCGTAGTAGTAGGAAAGTCTGGAATACAGTAATATCCCATGCATGCAATAGGAATTGAGATGACTCCATCTATAATAAAGGCCCATCTCCAACCAGCAATTCCGTATCGGCCATTCATAGTCGCATACACGCCGGATTGAATATAGCCAGAAAACATCTGAGCAGCAGAGCTGGAAACTTCAAACAACGCCATTCGCTTTCCCATCTGGTCAGGATAGTACCAGCTGCCCAGGATCAAAGCAAATCCAGGGAACACGGTAGATTCTGCAAGTCCAGTGATAAAGCGAAGGCCATAGATCGTTTTAGCATTTTGCGCAGCTGCAAGACACATCACCAAGATACTCCACACTAATTCACATGTTGGAATAAACAGAGATGCGCGAGTATGATTGATGATAATCTGCGATGGCACGGATCCGATCAAGTATCCGATATTGAAGAAAGTCGTGAACAGATTGCGCTCCTGGCCCTGAAGATTTAGCTGAATAACCAAAGTTAGCCTACACTACTCACGATAGTATCGAAAACAAGTTAAAATATCATCCGTACGTCTTCCTGCATACCACTCACGTAGGCATTAGAAACATTGCTTTGATCAAGGTATTTGATAATGTAGCTCAGAAGTGAGTAGGAAAATATGAAGAAGTCGATGCGCTGAACAAAGCGCCGCTCCTCAGGCTCAAGCTTGAAGGAGTCCCAAGCATATGCCATGATTCTTCGCCATCTTGGCGGGTCGTAAGGTTTGCGGATACTGGGCATGCCAAATGCATCTTGATTCTCCAGCTTGCCGTCGGTATAGATCGCGACGTCAGTCTGCTGGATGTCGTCGCCGCAATCAGACACGGCTTCGGTGTGGATTGAGGGCAACTTCTGAGTGGAAGACATAATAAGTTATCAATATTATTCCGAGCGCAGCCAGAAGCTAGGTGGGGAGGAGAAATGGACTCGACCGCCATCCTTATATTCAGATGGATAACGATGACAGCCAGGCGATGACAGCCAGGCAATGTCCGCCGGGAGACGACAGATAGGAAGCATGCTCCGACACAGCTAGCGACAGGCCAGAATCTTAATGACATCCCTCCGCTTCAGCGATATTGTTAGAAAGTAGCTCAAGATCATTATCGGTTGATCGCTAGGCCCCTGAGCCCGGTCTAGCGTCGTTCCAGCTCAATAGCTAAATTAGCGCGTCGCTTGCAAAGCAGTCGAGCGTCCACAGATTTGATCCAGCACTTAAGCGATCAGACGTGAAAGAAGCAGCAATCACTCATTATAAAAATAGGGATACTAATTTGGGTCTGATCATTTCACCAAGTGGCCTGGTAATAAAGGGTATATGGTACGTACGCGTCTGGGCTCGGACCATGGTCGCAATGGTCGCAAAAGATCGAGGAAATAACGCATGGGTTATCGCTCGGGCCATTTCTCTCGACGCACAGATCGATCTTTAATATTTTTTCTGCGTTCAATTGAGAAATTGCAAGTTAAGCAAATATGACTGCGGCAAGCTGGATTGTAGGAGCTACTACGGCCTATTTTTTATATGGGACTCTTAGTTATCAAATCTATTTCTGCGCTAGCTCCGCTGTCGCCGTCGGAGCTGTCAAGTCACTATCGCTCTTATCGGTCGATTGGACCCTATAGGCCGGCCGCGACAAGTGTCAAACACTAGCACGAGCGGCCTTTCTCGTCAATTACCACTCACAAATCTGTTGATAGTCAAATAGCCGGTCCCAGATAATAGGGCCATGCCATAATATGAGACTAATATCGTCCATAATCCATGATTAGCGAACTGTATTAATAGCTCATAATCAAGTATAACCGTCGAATTGCCGCGTCTGGTGTAATGTGAAACGATTTGTTCTGGTTCCTGTTGATTCCGCTAACTCCGCAACCCAACCGATCAAACTGGAAGCATGTGAAAGGACTTAATTTAATACCATATGACAAACAACCACAAAAAAACGCGTAACACAGAGCACAAACATAATTACATGTATTTATATAGGAGAGTAAGCAAAACAGACATAGCGCCAACAATAATAATAGCAATAATAATAATAATAATAATAATAATAAATAGATGAAGCTTGCCCGAAAACTAAACTGACCCATATCGACACAAATGTATTATCAAAACTGACATAATTATCAACCAAGATTTAGACAGATGTCAAGTGAATGTACTTCATATTAGAAGCTTTGAGGCACTTGAGATGCAGGCTATATTGGATTGTTAGAGTTTTTCAGATATGATTATGCAAATTCAGAATGTACTTACCGGACTCGAATGCATTCCATTTTTTCTTTCGTATCGACCTCGCCGCATTTCTTGCTTCAGCGCCGCAGAATCTAATGGCTTAAGAAGCTCAAAGCTACACAACAACTCTTCTGACACCGACATTACTGCACCCCAATTATCAAACTCTCCGCAATAATTCGGTGCTGAAAATACAGTGACCAAAGTACGCTCATTGAAAAATTCATAGCCATCTTCAACAACCATGTGCGCTCTGCATACTAAATCAAACTCAAATTTGGCAAGAAATTTGTTGATTGCAGACTTCCCAAAGCAATAGGATACACCTCGCTCGTTGTCTTCCCACTCATTAGGTGTATCTGTAGGGTCGGACCAGAGAAGATCGTTCAATAACCCATAATCGGGAACGTCGGTTGGTCGCGCAATATCTCGAATTTCGTCCATCGAGTTAAGCACTGGCGAAAGCCCTCCATGGACGCAGAAAATTTTAGAGGCAACAATCGCCGCAATAGGTAGAGTGTTGAAGCAGTCGATAAAGGTTTTCCATACTTTTATACCACATCGTCGTTTGCATTCGTCATAAAATCCATAAACGCGGGTAACATTGGCGCATTCATGATTACCACGAAGCAAAAAGAAATTCTCGGGATATTTGATTTTGTATGCCAATAACAACAAGATGGTCTCAAGACCTTGCTTCCCTCGATCGACATAATCTCCTAAAAATAGGAAATTGGCAGCTGGAGGAAATCCACACATCTCAAACATACGAATTAAATCTCCATATTGACCGTGAATGTCTCCCACAATCTTGACTGGTGGCGACAATTCGATCAATGTAGGCTGAGACAGAAAGATTTCTCTGGCTGTTCGGCATATTACCTGAATCTCGGCATTTTTTAAGCAGATGCTTTTGGTAGCCTTTCCAGCATAACCAACATCCAAAAGACGCTGTATAATTTCGTCGATATCAAGCGCAGAGCTAATTTCAGGCCCGAATGGCGAACCAGGGGAGGCTGCGGAAGCAGATCGCAAAGATAATGCTTCTGTACCTTCCTCAATCGCGACTGTATTTATTTCCGGCATTCCGTTACTTCCGCGGCGCTGACTAAGACTTTTCTTTGCAAAGCCTGGCGAGAGAAGCTCGCTATCGAGAACCACAGCCGGAGCGCCATTCGAGTCAGAGCCAACTGCAGATGAAGCGCTACCTGATCGTCCATGTTGAGTTCCCGGCGAGCCATTCCCTTCGCTCGATAAGTCCAACGATCTCCGTATCAATATTGGCTCCTTCGGTTCATGAACTTGCATCGATGGTGGCAAGTAAGCATTATCGAATGAGGTCGTGGCAGGTGATACGGTTTCAATGCTTGTCGTTATCTGAGGGGTTGGCATCGATTGCGCGGTTGCCTCCGAAGCAGTAGATCTTGTTGGTATCGGTCCATCAGATGTTGATATATTGTTTAATTTTGACCGTAAAGATTTTATCGATTTGGTAGAACCCTGGGTATCTGTCCGTGAAAATGATGGATACGACTGCAAGCCTTCGCCACCTTTCTTTGACGGGGTATTGCCCATACTGCTATAAAGTGGCAGTTGTAAGTAAACTCATAAAAGGATGTAGCTTCATTAAACAAGGCAAGTCATACTCTTTGCACGATTAAAAGCTGATCTTCGACGTCAATCCAAATAGAGGATCACAGATAGGACCACAGATAGGAAGGTAGTCAAGGAGGGGAGTTTGCACAAAGGACAAAGAGCTTGTAAAATAAATGTCAGTATTTGCATTTGCCATTGGAATTCAATAAACGGTCCGATTCGCACAAATCGAGACAGAGAGTGTCAAGATGAAGACAGCTTGCGAAGCTAGACGATGCCATCAATGAAGGGAGAATCTCAGGATCTTAGTATAGTAACTCCCACATTGTCGAATATCTCTCGGCATTAGCTCGACGAGTGTCAATAATGTAACTTGATTCTAAAGTGAATCACTCCAAGACACTGAAAGATCAAAGAGAGTCGCATCACATCGAGACTGCATAGCCTTGGTAATACTCTGACTATCGCACGCCCCCTTCATTGACACCACGGATCATGACCGCAAGAAAGAATCCCATCAAGGGAGAATACATTTAAAGCTCACCTTTGCTTCAATTAACGAATGACTTGAAAATACGATTCAGATTTACGAAACGACGATGCAGCTATATTAATGAGATGGTGCGAGAGAGGATGTAGATGGTGATAACTCACTCGTGCACGGATGATGTGGACACGAATAAGAAATAAAAAGAAAAGCTTACTATAGCCATATATCGAGACTATAATAATCTTAGGAAGGCACTGTAGCAAAAACGCAACTACTGCAATGCAATGGTGGGAATGGGGGATTAGGGCGAACGACTTAGACGAAGTGAGGTACCGAAGGGGACCTGACAGCAGTACAACACCCAGGCCCAACATGCAGCGGTGAACTCTATTCGAAGCCCTGAAGAAACGTCCCCAGGAAAAAAAGCAAAGGCAAGAATATCGTTCTGCCGAAAATTTTGATACTTTAATTCCTTCATTGCAAATCTGTTACTATTTGTCGACTTATTGTTCTTTCTGTTTAGAATCACCTGCTAATTGATAATTGACGAGTTCAGGTATATTTGTGAAACACAGCAACTTGATGGTCATATCTCCGCGGAAGAGTTTGTACCGATGTCGAAGTAATTGCACAATTTCCTTGCAGTAACAACGGCCTATGTTGCCTGCTATCTCCTACAATTGAATGAAGTCATTGTAAGCTTATCTTGTGTTTTAAAATTAATCTGCGACTGGCTCTTCCTATGATGAATTCATATGCAAATTTCTCTGACTTCAATATGGAGATCGAAAATATGAATCGCTACTCTGACATTAGAGCAAGTCGCTGAATTATCAGTGTCATGATGATTTGGCAATACGCTTACGCATTCAAGTCATAGATTTATACAATAATACTATATGGTAAGACAAATAAATAATTTATTAGCAAGATTGGTTCTCATATCTTATATACAAACTCTGAAATTCAATGAATAAAACAGCACAACTAAGATGAAATCTGTACGTCATGGTCCAGCCTGTGTACATATATGGCATCCCTTTATTTTATCCTTTTCGAGACCTTGTCTTCGGCAGCGTGCTCTAGCTCCTCCAATCGATGTTCTGCATCTGCAATAACTTGCAAGCCCTTCTCGGCTGACGTGGCGCTAAACCACGACAAGAACGTATTCCATGCAATCGAAACGACATTGACAAACAGCAGCCGATACTCCAAAGGCATAAATCTAAAGTTGACTAATTGCACTGCAGGCCACACCAAGTAATTTCCCATCATCGTAGTATAATATTTGTCTTTTAGCTCTTGCTTAATGCTCTCCCAAGAATTGCCTTTCAGAACTCCCATGCTGACGTAAAATGAAGCAATACCAAATGGCGCCCAGATCAATTGATCAGCAGTCATGCGAGCTGCAGCTTCCGTAAATGGTCTTCCGGGGAAAGTAATCCGAGAGTTGATCAGTCGATACCACTGAGAGACCATCGGCGCAAAAACTGCCCCACCGTGAAAGCACATTCGAAGTGTTCTAACATAATCATATTTGCCGTTGAGATTGGGGTCGGGTGCGATAATCTGCGCAAGACCGTCACCTATTCCAAAGAGAGCCTGTTTCGAACCGGTTAGTTGTACTCTAATTATACCCAATTAGTGAGGAAGCATACTGAAGTCGACAAGCACTGAGTTAACATTGGACGAGTTGCCAGCCTCGCGCTATACCATTTGTAAAAAGAAGCCATTTTATGCAGTGAATATGTACCTAGTCATGCCAAAAGAGAGCGTCAGCTTGCCGTAATCACTTTGGCTGCTGGTTGGTGGTCATAACATAAATCGCAGATGGCAATAGATTCATTATCACGGACTTATCTCATCGTCCGCAGGAGTCAAATAGCACAAAGGACGGGGTCAAGCATACAAATAAATAATAGGAAATAGAAAGCAATAATATTGTACAAGGGAATTTTAGAGTACAAATGACAAAACCCTCAGGAAAGCAACAGATCTTGTTTGCGGATTGCAGTCGAGATCGTTCGGGGGATAGTCGATGACGTTGTGAGATATTTCTTATCTGAAAAAGTTTCTGAATTCTCATTGTTTAAAATTAAAACGCGGCCGACAACTACAATCAAGAGCACCAATACTAGAAGTTTTGATCACATGTACAACCTTATATAATTAAAACATTTAATTTTTTTATTATTTCAGTACAATTTCCTACGACGCTGTTTGCAAAGACGGGTCTAGTGCATATCTAGGTCAAATTACCATTATTATGATGAAGGGAATGTAAATATAAAAAAGCGCCGATATAATATATAAGCGAGAAAATCTAAAGATATGTACACAAAGCCAATCAGGCTAAACTGCTGATTCTACTTGTTTATTCGTCTGATAGCCACACGTACGGCCTGTAGAGAATGACCGGTTCATCCCCGCATTTTTCAACGCCGACAAAAGCGGACCATGCAACCTCCTTACCATTCAGTTTTGTCAATTCGTTGGGATGCAATGAGTCTATATCGATTTCACTATCATGATGTTTCATGTTCATGAGCGCATGTTCATATCGCGTGCGTGGTCCATAATACACTACCCTTATATCTCTGGACTCTCGACTCAGTGTCGAAATCAACTTGAGTATCTGCTCGATCATCTGCAAAATAGCATCGCTGTTGGGATTGAACGAGCTGTTGACATACTGTGCCATGGTTGATGCAAATGATTCCAGCAGCATGCTGCAATGCTCACCATAACCATTCGTATTCTCTAGGACGCCTCTAGAGTCTTGATTCGCACGCAGATCATCAGGTAACAGAGCAGCAACGGTCATGGATCTCCATCTCACAACTTCATCACCCGAAAAAAGCCTAATATTTTTTTCGACATTTGTTTTGAGCCACATAGAAGTCTGAACTTCGATAGCGGGATGCATATACGTTGAAAAAGCTTTGGAGACCCAATCAGCAATAAGGCCGCGCCCTATATCCTGTGGCCGCAATTTGGCGGGAAGGCTGGACTCAAACTCGGAGAGATTCCACGCTCCATCCCGTTTGATCCTCGAAGATAGCGACTCGATTGTACCATCAAGTGCTTTGAATTGCTTGGCGTATTGTTCGTCATCAAGGATGCAGCTTGCTGATTGAATGTTCTTTTGCGCGAGTTTGATGCTTAGCATTTCATTTTTGCCCTTCTCTTCAAGAAGATCCTTTCCAAGTTGAGCGAGAAATTTTTTTTGCTTGTTGTGCCGATGGCTATAGTCTCGAACAAAGTCGGCATACTGAGAGTTTGGATAGGCCGATTCCAGATTTTCTATGATAGTAGTGATGGTGACTTCTTCACTGGAAGTATGCGCTTCTCTCGATTTAACTCTATGCAGCGAGTACAAATTAGACGACCTCTAAAAAAACCATCCATATATGAACGATGTAGGAATCACAAGCAATACACTTACAACGCGGCCTGACTTGATTTAGAACCTCCATCTGTCGGAGACTTTTTCATGCTTTCAGGAATGATTGCGGCAGCGATGTATCCCGCCGAGCGAGGAACGGAACCGGTCGCGGCAGCAATTGACATATTTGCAGACTCAGTCGATTTCTCGTTGATAGTCTTCGAGATGGGGGGAGGTCGGGCCGCGACTGGGATCTTACTGCTCTCTTGAGGCCCATTGCGATTGGGTGCGGTCGAGCTCAAGGGAGGCTCAGATCCTGGTCCGGCCAGGAAGCCCCTCGAGGACGTACGTTCAGAGATTGGCTCCTTCCCGCTGACGGCAGCTGCATCGGACTTGCTGGACTTCTGCTTCCCTATCAAACCAATTCGTCGGCCAAAGGAACTACTCATTGTAATTGCAGTTGAAGGAACTGCCGCAGTCAGACACAATCTCAAATAGACCAGCCCTCAGACGCACACAGGATATAGAAACAGCTGCACAAGCAAATACGGCGAGGGACTATCCAGCCGTAAGCAGGAGTGAATTCAATAAGGAGACGGCTTAGGTGCGCGGACGGATGCTTGAGGATACACAAGCGGCTCAAAACCCACGTACTTGCGGATGCTGGCTCGTGGAGTCCCCTGGATTCGCTATTAGAGTTTACCGGCCAGCTACCGGAGCCAGGTGTGTCGGCAGATGCTGCACATTTTTTATTCCGCGGAATTAATTAGTTAAATGCTGATGAAAGTTCTTTATTGACCTACTTGACGGGTCTACCTCCTGTACGTCGCGACCTCCCTACTGCAGCAGTGATTTATGTATAATGGGCCGGTCATCTTGAGTTTGTAATTACATATACATATATTTGAGCGCATTGAAATATGGTCAACCATTAGATTCAGATTTAATGATGCATCAAACTAAAATAACGACATACAAACAATCAGCAATTACTTCTTAGCAGAACCCGACAAGTACTCGGAAGCCTGGTTCAGAGCATCGGCAGCGGATTGCTGAGCGCTAGACGCGTATCCCTTAGCAGTATCGACGAACGATGCCGAGTTCTCATCAGCAGTCTTCTTCGTATCTTCCGATCCTCCAGTAACGGTGTCAGCGGCGGACTGAAAAGTCGACTTGCTCTCCTCAGGCTGGACATCACGGGCAACCTTGTCATATGCGCCGGTAGCGGACTCCTTGATCTGCTCAGCGTAGGACTTCTGCGAGTCAGGTTTCAAGCCCTCGGAGATCTTGTCGGAAACAGGTTTTCGGCCAGCTAGAGCACATAGACATTAGTTTAAGATCCGCGCAAAGCCATGTCGATAGGACCAGACTTACTGTCAGTCATCTTGAATCGAAGTGCTGAGCGTGAGAATGAACGTTTGAAGGACTGAATGACAGGCAATTGGTGAATGAAAATAATCGAGATTGAATTGGAGTCAACGTCGATGTGTTAGAGAACCACAAGAAGCGGATCAGACCAAGACTTTATATGTCGAGAGCGGGCGACGTCATCAAGGGATCAGCAAGCAACATGGTCTAGAGATCGGCGCAATCTTCAATTGCACGTGAGAGCATATAACTCAATTCGCCGGACCTCTTTGACCGCGCCTTTCCGATGGGCGTTTGCAGAGACTCTATGCTCATAATTGAGCAAGCTACAAACTGCGCCTGTTGTAGATCCTGGAGAATCACACAGGGCCGTGCAAATCCTGTACTTCATCACTGCACTCAGCAGCGCAGCGCAGTTGGGAAGAGCCGACCCTGACGCAGGGCGTAGCGCACTATGGCTGATATAAGCTCAACCCTTACCCGAAATCTGGTGTGATCGACAACCGCCTTCCTCTTCAGAGTAATCCCAGATTCTCTTCCGGAGCTATCCTCGGTGGGCGCTGACGATGCATGATGTCATCCTCTCGCGGAATTGACACCCGCTCGAATTAGGCGCGGGTCGACTCTTAGATAGGGAGCTGAGAACACCCGGGCGGTCCCTGTCCATCCCAGCGACGGTGATAAGCTCGAGTTCCTGCTAGTTGCAAACTATCTACGTCAGATCGCCTGCTCAGATGCGATAATCTAGCTAAAGATTCTGATCGTGACGCCGTGTATAGAAGAGCCCGGAACTTTGATCTCGAATAGTGTACTATTTCGAGCTTAGAAATTGCACATTTCAGTAGCATGCGACAGCGAACGAACATTTGGTTTGAGACATAGGGTTCTCTTCACAGGGTTTTATGAATCTTAGGGTTTAAATTCATAGGGTTTTGGTAAGTAATGCAACCCTATAACTAAAACCCTATAACGAAGGAAAGAAAAAGCAAAGACTGATGATGCGGGGTTTGCAGTTCCTCGCCTTGGCCTCTGCCATTTCAATTTCTCCCATTCTGTTGCCATAACTAACCACTACTTATATTCTCTCTTATACTTGCTTTTCCTGTATATATACACCGATTGCAGCTCACTCTTTCTGCTGATTCTTTATCTGGAGGTGCTGACGTTTAATCTGAGTCAAGGAAAAAAAAGCAAGAGCGTAATGCTCGTCACTCGATGCTCTGAGATAGCTATTATCAAGCCTATACAAGATACACCATGAGTGGAGACTATTTAGATTCACTCTATACTTCTTCCTCTATCATTTCCGGCAGCAAGGATGCAATGCGGTCTGCAGAGCTCTCCGAAGTAAAGATTGAGCCTGAGGCGGGTATTATTAATATTACCCAGGAGTCTACCGGCAAGAGACTTGCCCTACCCGAGCCTTGGGATAACGACGATGGTAGTGCTGGAAACGACACATCGCCTCAAAGAAAGAAGAAGAAGGCTAAGTCTCGGAAAGGGCTCGCGAAGGCTTTTGCCTGCACCGAACCAGGATGTGACAAGAGCTTTACACGGCTGGAGCATCTCGGACGACACCAGTTGAATCGTGAGCATCATCTTGGCCGTTGTAGAGTGGCGATTATTGACTACAAAGCAGACGCTCCTAAGCAAATATTTACTTGCACATGGCCCGGTTGTGTAAAGTACTTTGTTCGTGAAGACTTGCGTGTTCGTCATCTTGACCGTCATCGTCGCCGAAATTCCAGCACTGATTCGAATGATCCGATTCATCGCTCATCGGCGTCTCCTCTGCCTGAGCTCGACGCTTCTCAATACCAATCGAATGATGCACCATCAGCATCTCCTAATCAGCAAGCCATATCATCAATCGAAATATCAGCGCTAGCTCCAATAGTCGAGTCGCCTGCTGGCTTTGGGACATTCAAAGAGACGAAATTCAAGCCTGATGCTCAACTTCCAAATCAGACTTCTTCCGCATTAAATATTGACAGTCCTTCGCAGGTTTCTGTGACCTCTTTTCAGCAGATGCAAACAAATTTTGATACGCCAGCAGTGTCGCCGACGCAGCTGTCAATGGATATGGACGGACGCTTATCAACCGAATTTAGCAATGACCAGGGAGCAGCAAATATAAATGCTACCGTGCAGTCTTCTTCAACAGACTTGATTGACTGGCTTTTTTCTGATGGAATGCTCTCAGGAAATCGCGACCTTTTTGCTCCAACTGACTTTAACTCGTTCCTCGAGTCTCCAATTATTGACATTTCACAGCTTTCGACTCCGCCTCAGTTTTCTCATTCAAAGATAATGTCAGATCTGAAACGAAATGAGCTTCTGAAGCTTGTTCCTAGTCTTGAACATGATCCTGAATTCTCAATTGAAAATATTCGGCTGTACATGGATCTATACTGGGAGAAATTTCATTTCCAGTTTCCTATTCTACATCGTCGGTCTTTTGAAGTTGATCATACCCCAGCACCGCTTCTTCTTTCTATGACTCTTATTGGAGGATCATATGTACGCGCTCGGCACTTTACTGAGCAGATTGCTGAACCTTTGAGATGGATTATTTTTGGATCGCCTGATTTTAATCCTCCCACAAAAGCATGGGTTCTGCAGAGTTTGTTGCTGCTCGAGATATTTGAGAAGATGCTCTCAACTCGGAAACTACATGCGCGGGCGCATATTCACCACGGTGCCACATTGCAGCTAATCCGCCGTGGATCAACATTGCACGATAGTTCGACGTCATCAGTTCCGGGAGACGGAGACGAGCATACTTGGAAGCGATGGGTGGAAGCGGAGTCAATCAAACGGGCAGTTTTTGTTGCTTTTATTTTGGACGTCACACATTCTATTATTTTTGGTCATAGTATTTTAATGTATGCACATGAGATGCGATTATCGTTGCCTTGTGACGACGCGATTTGGGACTCTACTGAAGATCAGCGGAAGCTGCTGTTGAGCAAGCCACCACTACCATTTCTCGGTGCACTCAAACGGATACTGAATCAGCAGACCGTTGAAGTTGATAATTTAGGGAGACATGTATTGCTGTGCGGTGTAATGTCTCTTGCAATTCAAATGTCACATCAAGCTCTGCAGGTTACTTCTATCGGATGGGGATCATTTCGCGATACTTGGAAATCTACACTGGCGCGAGCATACGATTTTTGGCTGGCCGACTATGTACCCCAACGTCATCAGCGACTTGCGACATCTGCAGTGTCTGACACGGCTAGTGTCACGTCGAGTACGCATGCGGACTCTGATATGGCACCAATGTTTGTTTCGCTACATCATATGGCTCAGATTTGTATGCATGTTGCGCGATATGACTTGCACGTCTTTTGCGGCGACAAGCGCGTTCTTGGTCGTTCAACTCTTGAGCAGGATGTTCAAGCGTCAAAGCGACACATGTATGAGTGGGCACATTCACCCAGTGGCAGCCAAGCAGCTTTTCATTCGCTAAAAGCGCTTCACAAGATTTTGCTGTTAGGAGACGACGCACCCGAGATATTCCAAATGACACCAGTTGCGGATTCTGCAGCGCCGTCAGGATATGCTGCCGTTGATGACGTGTTTGTGCATCGAGCAGCCATGATTTTTCATTGTACGCTAGTATATTGGGCTTACGCTTACTGTCGATGTGGACCCGAGTCAAAGATACCTACAGGTCGCCGGCGATCGTCGTATACCAATGGGATAGCATTAAAGGAGCACGAGTGGGCAATTGCGGCTGAATCAGGTCGAATGTTTTTAGAGCGAATGAATCGAGGCGCGATAACACCTTCTGATTTGGACTCTATGGATAACAAGCATCTGACTGTTGGTCTTTTGAAGTGGGTTATTTTGTCGCTGCAGGGAAGTGAATGGGAATTACTGGAGGAAATGATTGCGATCTTGGAAGGATGTGTACAGCGGAGTTTGGGTAAGGAAATGAATATGAGTGAACTATAGCATGCAGGGCTGAAATAGTCTTGTTACATGGGTATGTATTTATTGATTGTCTCTAATATTGTTGTATATGTGGCTATCACTTGTAATATTATTGGAGGGATGAATCATGCATGTTTAAGAATTGACGAAAAAATATACTATATTTATACAGAGAGCAATTTAGTTTTCGTCCTTCCTATAACCTAACATTCATCAAATTCTCCCCGATATGTATACAGATACCAGGTTAGTCGTCATCCTTCACCTACAAGGAGGTGGGAACATATAGTACGATAACCAATAATAGCAACATATCATAGTTTCTCCATTTTCCCAACTTTATATCTTATCTATCCGTTAATGTCTCAACTTTTTATCCTATACGAACCTCTTCGTTATTCCTCACTCTTCTAGTATCAGATGCCGGGCAGCGCGCTCCGAGTCAATGGCGGTGTTCGCTCGCGAGGCTAAATTGCCAAAATGCGTGCCTCTAATTTGCCAGATTAGGTAGCGCGTACACGAAAGAGGCAGCAAGAGAGCATTTCCCAGCATTTACAGGATTTACTGATGCGATAAGCTGTGCAAGCTGTGCAATGTACCAGCTGCTCTAAGGTAGTTTTCGGCTCCGTTTGATTCTTCATAACCAGAATGCGATAAGATCCAGGTAAGTGACAGTGACACGAGCTTGGTTGAATTCTGGTGCCGTCTCAAGAGCTGCATATACTTCGCCGTCCACTGCTACATCCACCACTCACGCTGCACAGTATGGAGATAGCCCAAACATTTTCAGTTTCCTGC
Source organism: Myxozyma neotropica (assembly GCA_030568295.1). Classification (NCBI taxonomy): domain Eukaryota; kingdom Fungi; phylum Ascomycota; class Lipomycetes; order Lipomycetales; family Lipomycetaceae; genus Myxozyma; species Myxozyma neotropica. The sequence goes on along the minus strand of JAJLTU010000007.1, from coordinate 418,730 downwards.
GCCGGCCTCATCAAGATCGATCATGTGCGTATTGTGGACGACGTCGACGATAAGATCTACTCCATCTTCCTTGAGCACATGGATCGTTGGATCTACGGCGACATCGTCGGCAGTGATTGCGCTGTGCCACGATAAGGACTACAGTCCCATTATCGCAATACCACTCCCGAATCTAACCCTATGGGCCTTGCGTTACCCCGGCGACAACATTGTCAGCTCCTATTGCTGGACGCCCTTGGACCCAAGAATCAGTCACCTCAATGGCCTGAGTTGGCTTAGCGAGAAGCCTAATCTTTTTGGCACCAATGAATACATGTAGTGGTGCGAGTTCCAACAAAATCACTTTCTACACTAATCTGCGTCGCAAGAACTGATGTGAGAAGACCTATAATGCCAAGTACTGAAGTTTGGGCAATAAAGTCGGAAGGCAGAACATATCTCAGCCGAAGGCTACATCAATAGGGTCCTTTCGTGGGCAAAATGCACTCAGATTGCTTAATCAAGCTGGTTGTCATGGAATTGTACTGGTTTTGACGAGTTCGATTATAATGCTGCTCAGGCATACTCTATCCATAGCTACACTTCGCGCGAGGACTACTACAAAGTGCTACTGGATCGGCTAGAGCTGAGCGTGGGATTCAGATCACTTAGCGAGTTGACCATCGCATAGATCAGTCTGTAGGCCTACGGTTCTGATGTGAAAATCTGATTTGGGAAGTGTGGGATCCCGTTAGTCGGATCTCAAACCACGTGCTTGACTCTAATAACGTTATATTTTGAGTTTCATAAGTCTTTCACAAGTAGCTATGCGGGGCTTCCTGCTTATGACGTAGTTTGTGAGAAATTTGGATCTAGCACAACTGCACTGGAATTCCAAGTGTAACTATAATAGCAGTAGATATAGCAGTTAAAAGATATATTACGTGAATAGAAAACAAATCTCGACGCCAAATCCGACCCAGTATCATATTTTCAAGAGCACAACCAAACTAATAACTAAACTTCAAGGTACAAATACGTGCATCATGAACAAATGACAAAACAGTAAAAATAAATGTACATTCTACTTTGTAGCGGCTCGTTCTGAATCGTCATGTTTGGCAGTCATACCCTCCAGCTGATAAGCAATTGGCTTCTCAGGATCAATAGCAGCCGCATCACGGAGTTGCATAGCAGTTTCGAGATCATGAAGTTCGCGACCGCCATGATAGCGCTCGGCAAAGTATAGATCAAGTTGCTCGAGAGTCTTACCCTTTGTCTCGGTAAAGAAATAGAGCGAAGGAACAAAACAGGCGTTGAAGATTCCGAGAATGACATAGTACTTCCATGAGATGCGCTCGAGAGCTGTAGGTGAGATCATGACGATCAAAAAGTTGAACATCCAGTAGAAGACTCCAGCAAGACCCATACCATGAGTGCGACCCTGGACAGGCAAGATCTCAGCGGAGTACATCCAGGAGGGACCAAGCCAGCAGGCTGAAAAGACGGCAAAAAAAATGAAGATGAAAGAAACGATTGCGATACCAAATGACTTTGCCTCGCTGGTTCCAGTTTCAGGGAGATTTGCGTAGAGACCTGCAACAATGAAGAAGCATACTGCTTGCAATGCAGCACCAATCATTAAAAATGGAAGACGTCCAAAGCGGTCGATAGTGAAGATAGGCTAATGATTTCAGAAGTTAGTAGTTATTCCGAAGCAGAGAGATGGAGGTGAACGTACAATCAAGGCAAAGGTAAGCGAAACAACACTAGTCAGACCACCAATCCAAAGTGAGTCAGAGCGCGAGACACCAATGAATGTGATGAGCAAAGTAGGAACGTAGTAAGTGACAGAGTTAACACCTGTAAGTTGCTGGAACATATTAATTCCGCATGCCATTGCAACACGACGGCCATTCTGAGTAGGACCTCCTCTGAACAAAGTCTTGAACCAGACCCATCCCGACATGTCTTCCAGTAGAGCAATTTCCTCCATTTCTCTCAAAGTCTTGACGATTTGTTCGTCGTCCGGCTTTGCGTCTTTCTTGAGCCACACTAGGATATCGGCCGCTTTGTCCATTCTGCCCTTGCCCACGAGCCAGCGCGGAGATTCGGGGAGGAAGGGAACAAGACAGGCGGTCATGAAGAAGAAGACGATTTGGAACAGAATTGGGAACTCAAACGCAGCAGCAGTGTCGTTAGATCCAAAGCCGTAGTTGATCCATTGCGAGAGCAAGAGACCGATAGCACAGAGAGTGAGTTCGATGGACATGAGCATGCCACGGTTATGAGCTTCAGAGGTCTCAGCTTGCCAGATACCGATAGTCGAAGTGAGTTGGCCAACACCAAGGCCACCGACAATACGCCCGACGAGAAGCTGAGCGATAGTCTTTGCGGTACCTTGCAAAACAGCGCCAGCAACACCAATGGTACAGCCCATGAGAATGATGCGCTTGCGACCAAGATTGTTGCCAAAGACCATGCAGGAAATGGCTCCAAAAGCAGCACCCACGTCATAGATGGCCGAGACGGTGCCGAGCAGGTCAGAGTCCGGGTTGTTGAAGGTTGTGATGAAGTAAGGAGAGACGATGACGCCAGAAAACACACCCTGGTCGTAGCCAAAGAGCAGGAATCCAGAGGAGCAGGCCATAGTAATGAGAGCCTGCAGCGGCATGCCGCTGACATTGCGAAGCGGGTTCCAGGAAGTAAGAGAAGACATTTTTGTGGAGATAGCGAGCAGAAGTGTTGAGGGAGGATCAGAAGCTGGTTTAAGTAGCAGATGCAGGAGGGGCTTGGGCGAGACGGTAAGAGGAGGTGGTCAACAGTGGGGACCCCACATAAGTCAGGGGTCTGCTGGGCTTGGATCAGACGAAGATGGATGTCAAGACTGCTATTAAACCGTAGCATTCGCATTACAGATGCCGTCAGCCGTTAAATACTCCTGCATCAATGTCGTCCAGGAGAAGTAGCGGTGGATATCAGCAGTGAGCAGGACCAGCCAACAACTTTGCTATCATCGCGAGAGCATCCACCGGATCAGTATGTTCGCCAGCGAAACCGAAAAAGACCCTGCTTGCCCTGCTCTGCGCCCCGCACATGAGGCGCGCACTCGACGTCTCTCTCAACCCCGCAAATCTGGCTGAGTTGTTGGTTATGTGGGGAAATCCCTAACCCATTTAAATCACGTGGTTCCCCACACGGCTTTGCCCAGACTGGCAGAGCCGTCAGAGCCTTCAGTGACGGCCGAGTACTCAGCGCTGACTGCCACAGGGCTAACTTTTACAATGGTAGAAATGAAAAATGCCGACGATTGCGTGTTCTGCCAGATAGTCGACGACTCGCCTCCAGGTGCTGGTGGCACTGACAGCAGCAGCAAAGGCAACAGCAACGTCTTCCTATCGACCTCCACCCACATCGCCCTCCTCGACCACCAACCGCTAGTCTCCGCTGCAGCCCACATACTTCTGATCCCCCGCACCCACGCAGTCCGAATTGCGCACGTGCCTGAACGCGAACTGGCCGACCTGGGTTATCTTCTGAGTCTGCTTGCACGTGCATTGTGTGACTGCGTTGGTGTCGCAGACTACAACATCGTGCAGAATAATGGTCAGCAATGTCCTGTCTGCGCTTTACTGTCTTCTATTGCTCTTCTAACCCACTTCTATTCTTCTGATTTATTAGGCCCGGCTTCTGGACAACTCGTTCCGCACGTCCATTTCCATATCGTCGCCAGACATGCTTCGTTCAATCACATCCCGTCTTATCCCGTTACCGACACTATGACAATGCGCGACCGCATTGCCTACTCAAGCACAATCTACGCTCGCGGCCAGCGAACTGATCTCGATCCCGACCTCGCTCAGCACCAAACTGCCCTTCTCAGAACATACGTAAACAAGCATTATAAGGATCCCGCAAAGCAATATCCGCTGGTCAAGCTGTAGCGCTTAATTATGTATTTCGTCGCCGTTGAGCCCGACAATGGGAATCCCCCACATCTCCTCCTACGATAGCTCAATTGATCCCCAGATGTCCCAACAAGTCCATCTTCTATTCTTACATATTTAATTTCAATTAGTGCATTCACTCAAAATATATAACAAACCAGCCGTAATACTAACACATGAAACCCGAAAAACAAACGAAACAATATATAAATAATAAAAATGAATGTAGATGCAAACAAAACAGAAACGAAACGGAAAAAAAATTCAAAATACCAAATTCAAACACGATAACAAAAACAATTTTAAAAGCAAAAAAAAATAGAAAAATCCGCTTCTTCATCCTTCCTTGTCCTCTTTTCTCTCTTTCAATCTCAATCCCAGACGAGATAGAATTATAGTCAAAGAATTATAGTCAAGATTACTAGTACTCAACCCTATAATTAATTAGGTATATCCTCTTTCAAACACAACACGTGCTAAATGTAAAATGAGCAAATAACGGAACACACGCCTACTCTTCATTACCCTCTTTCTCTACTCCTCTTCTACTCCAGCAGTCTCCTCCGCAACGGACGACATTCCGACATCGGACGGTAACGGATGTTCTTCAACATATCTCTTCGCCCATTGCCGAGCAATAATCGACGCTATATATCATTATGTTAGCTCAATCACCGTCGTCATCATCATCGTCAGCATCATCGTCAGATAAGCAATATACATACCTTTCAAGAATCGCTTTCCAGCATACTTCTTGAAAAATGCGTCGTGCTTCACCGGTTGCACAAGATAGTCAATCATCAGATTGCAAACCGGCACAATTTTCTCCTCCGTATATCCTCCCGAGTAGTGTACCAAATTGCGGTCCTAAACAGTTCATATAGTCAGCCAACCTCACACTCCATTGTCCGTACTTTAACGAAACAACTACTTACCCAAGGAGGACGCTCCAAGATCAGCCTTGCAAGGTACATAGCCGTCGCAGCAACGTGCGACGGCAAATACTTTAGAAATCGATGGTCAAGTAGTCCAATTTCCATCAAATACTTGGCCACCGTTCGCGTCTGGATGTCATAGTTGTCCGCCTTTGAGTTTCTACGCAAAAAGTTCATCGGATTAGGATACGACAAGTCGTAGTTAAGAACCTGTAAGATGAACGTCTCGGCCCGCAAAATCTCGTCCTCGGTATAGCCACTATCAGCAACGTAAACAAAGTTATTGATCGAAGGCGAAAAGACCTCCTCGTACTTTGCAGCAATAAACATGCCGGTAATACCAACAAGCTGCAACTTGTCAAGAGTCACAATCCTTAGCGACAGGAATCGGTCGACGATATTAACTGCTAGAAACAGCGTCTCCGGAAGTAGTCTGAACTTGACGTGAACCTCAACCAACCAATCTATCAGGATATCTCTCATCTTCCACTGCAGATCCGTCTGCTCGTCCATGTACCGCGCATTCGGCATCGTCCTTACTTCCAGCTCAGCCATATAATCAAAGATCTCATTCACGTACTCGGCAACCATAGTCGGGTCATCCATCTCCTCCGCATCTAGATCGTCCCAGTCTGGTTCAGTCTCAGCAAGAGCTGCTGGTCTTTCCTGAGCCTCAACAAACTCTTGCTCATCCGTCGTTGAGGAAGTAATAGCTAACCTTTGAACTGACGAGTTCGGATCGCGATTCTCTTTGTTGGTCTCCATACTAACTTCATCGTCTTCATCTTCTTCAAGCACAGACATGCCGCGTGCACCGCCCACTCTCGAGCTAGGCTTTACCTGGGCACGTTGTGCGACAGCAGACGCATCGAGTGTCTTCAACGGAACACGCTTCTTGCGCACAGCAGTATTGCTCACAGCAGCTGCTGTCGTTTTCGGCTGCAGAGCAGCAGCCTCTTCACGCGCTGCCCTCGACTTTACATTCGTCGCGAGTGCGGTCTTTGCAACCTTGACTTGATTCTTCATGCTCTCGGCTCCACGTCCATCTTTGTGCACATTGCTGACATCTCCTAGAGCTGAGCGCTTACGCGTGTTGGCGGCACCTTGCTTTGACGCGAGCGCGGTCGAGAGTTGCTTGGTGGGACCATCGAGCGCGGCAGACTTTGCACGCGTGACGCGTGTTGTCGTGCCGACCTGATTCTCATCTTGAGCGGTTGTGGCGGACATTCTTGTTGATCGTCTCTGTAAAGATTGTTGTTAGTAGTTGTTTGACGGGTGACGAGCGCATTATTATGTGGCTAAGTTTAAGATCGAAGCAAACATTGAAATCACACCCGCGCCTTGCAAAGTAGGAAAAACAAGAGAAACATACTGTGTTTGCCATGTTCTGTATGAATTAGATCGTGACTAGATTGTATAAATGAATGTGGATGGCCGAGCTGATGTGCTCAGGCAGTGGATGCACGTTGCGAAGACGTGACTTTGAGGGACGTGGTCAACCGTACTGCAGGTGAGAGAAATCAAATACTGTAAATAATTAATATTCAGACTCAAGTGTAAATTTGCAAGGAATCGCTTTAATATGCAAAATATATAGCAATAGCAAAGACTCACCAAATTACACGCTGCCAAAGTTGAGGGTTTTAGACTTTAAAGAAGCAACAAAATCCCATTCGGCAGAGTAGCAGTATTTTCAACTGATAGCCGATTTAAAATAACTTGCTCAGTTATTACAATCAAACAGCTTTGCTTGTAGGTTGCTAACAAAGATTGTGGTTGTTGTGGTGCTGTTGTGGTGACGGGTTTGGACGTGTGAAAGAACGAAAGAGTTTCGTACTTGCGGATTCCCGGAATGTTTGGGCTCGTCGCCATGCCAATCCTGCATCTGTTTATTGCGCTCCCAATCAGGCCTAGTGCACGCGCCCTGCTGTGGCTTGCGATAATGGCTGTGATGGGGCGCGTTTAGATCCCCCGAGCCGCACCCGATATTAAATAAGGTTTAAAGAAAAAAAATTCGAATTTCTGATTTTAATTCGCTATTTTTATTTTACTTCAGTTTAGTTTAGTTAAGTTTAGTTTAGTTTGACAAAATGCCGGAATACCTCGTGTTGCTGGCTCAAACGCATGAATCCTTTCGAAAGGCAGAATTAGAAGCACTTGCAGTGCTTGAAAATATCGACGTGGATCTGAGCAGCCACGACGAGAAGGTATTATTGTTCTGACTTAACAAGCAGTCGTGCGAAATGCTAATTGACATTAGACTCCCTTCCTATACCTTACTCTTCAAGACGATGAGCAAGCTCGAAGACTTGTACGGAGATCAATATTAGCGCGTGCAGTCTATGAAGTATGGGGTAAGGGAGGCTCAGAAGAAGCCATGCACGCCGACGTCCGCCAGCGGTCGTCTTCAAGGTTGGAGAGTACGTTGCGCTTCTGTTCTATTCTACTTTATTGCACACATTCTAACAATATTCTAACAGAATATAAGACTCCATCGTTTAAATTCGACTTTATAAGTCATCGTGGATCGCGAACAAAGGCCGAACAACGCAAAATTTTTGAAAGCTTTGACTATCTAGGCTTTGACGGTCCGATCATGATGCGCAACGCCGACGAGATATTTGCCATAATTGAAGAATATGAACCAGCTCATCACTCTAATACTGACCCTCCACGACTTTCGCATATCGTTTTTGGTCGATTTTTGGGTATTAGCGAACGCGATATTGTCGATAAGTATGATCTAAAGAAACGAAGGTATATTGGTACAACATCATTTGATGCAGAGTTGGCGCTTATATCATGCAATATCGCACTTGCGTCTCCAGGTACAATTGTTTATGATCCCTTTGCAGGAACGGGTAGTTTCCTTGTTGCTGCTAGTCATTTTGGTGCCATGGCACTCGGCTCCGACATTGACGGTCGTCAAATCCGAGGAAAAAAGTCGCGGAATATCATTACTAATTACGACCAGTATGATCTCAAGAGCTTTTTCTTGGATACTTTTGTTGGGGATTTTACACATAATCCTATTCGTGCTTCGTTTAAACTCGATGCGATTGTTTGCGATCCTCCGTATGGCGTGCGCGAAGGTCTAAAAGTACTTGGATCGCGCGACACAGAGCGCTATGCAGATCGACTGCCTACAGTACTCCCGAGCGGCGATTTGTCACATTTACGACCGGACTACATTCCGCCTAAAAAGCCCTACCATTTCGACGCGTTATTAGATGACTTGCTTGAATTTTCTGCACAGAATTTACGCGACGAAGGAAGATTATGTTGTTGGATGCCCACTGCGAATGAAGATTATGGGGAGCGAAATATTCCGGAGCACGAGGAACTGGTTTTGATATCTAATTGCGTGCAGGAATTTAATCGGTGGTCGAGAAGACTGTTGACGTATGTGCGACGGCCGAGGACGGGTGAGGCGACTGTATCTAAGAAGGAGAAGAAGGTTTATGCGGATGAGCAGTTTCGTGATAAGTACTTTCGCGGGTTTTCTACAAAGGCCAAAGAGTGATATCGCCGATGTTTATGTTTGCTCGAAAGAAATGTGGGTTTGGGTGGAGTTAATGGAGAATCGTTGTTCATCTGACGTATGCAGCAGCGCCTGATCCAGAGCCGGGACATTAATCGTAGAGACTATAGTCGAGTATCTAAAGCGAACTGAGTAGCTTGGGTCAATATTAATTGCTCGTCGGAACATTTCTGCGTTCAGTAATCTGCAGAAAATGCTTGCTTCTGCGATCAGAACCGTCTTCAGCCGGCGACTTGACCGACGCGTCTTGCCTCGCTGCTGCCGCTCGGTCGGCGATATCTCCATCTGAACACCACCCCGCCCTTAGTTCCCCGCAATTTTCCCCCACGCTTCTCCTCTTCCTATTTCACAATACCTGCTGCCACTCAGAAACATACAATGAAGATACCGAGATCCTTTGGTGACCTGCCTTCCTACTCAGAACTGCCCAACAAGCGCCGGTATTGGCCATACGCCCCCGGCTCGGCGCGGGAAGCGCAGGGTATGTCTGGCCTTCTGACGCCGGAGCACATTGCTGCATGCGCTGCAGCTGAGATCCAAACTGGTGAACGTGCGTGTGTTAGTTTACCTCTGCAAGCTGTTACGCATCCATTGTTTGGGCGACCGGCGTGCAAAGTGGATATAGACTATGTTGGATATCCAAATGTGTTTGACGACGAGCTCACGTATAACCCGCAGGCGTCGTCGCAATGGGATGGTTTTCGGCATCATTCTCAGCCTGTTGGAGAAGGATTTACGCTTGGGATATCAGATGCAGAAGTAGCGGCTATGCCTGAGACTGAAAGATATCAGTGGTACGGCGGTACTACTGCGAAAGAGATTCTCCAGCCGGGAAGTACGCGCATTGGCATACACCATCTTAGCAAAGGCATAATCGGTCGCGGAGTCCTGCTTGATTATGCTGATTGGGCTGCAAAGAAGGGAATCAAGTATTCGTGCTATGGCGAACGACATGAGATTCAAGTAGCTGATTTAAAGCAGATTGTTATTGATTATGGAATTGAGTTGAAAGCCGGTGATGTTCTCTGCGTGCGAATCGGTGCTCCGGTGGAGTACGCTGCTATGAGTGCAGATGAGAGAAAAGGACTTGCTGAGCGACGGCCTTTTGTAGGGACTGGTGTTCAAGTTACTGAAGAAACTCTCGAATGGATCTGGGATAATCATTTTGTAGCTCTTGTTGGTGATTCGATTGCCTTTGAAGCATTTCCGCATTTAACTTCTCAGATGTCAATTCATCATGTTTGTCTTGCGGGGTGGGGAATTCTTTTAGGTGAGATTTTTGATTTAGAGGAGTTATCTGAGATGTGCAAGAAGCATAAGCGATGGTCATTCTTTTTCAATTCGGTGCCGACTCATGTAGTTGGTGGAGTATCTTCCGCGCCAAATGCCGTCGCAATTTTCTAGATTCTATCATGGAGCAAGATCTTTTATTAAATTATATAACCCTTAAGTAAACAAACGCAATATCCCAAAAACTCCGGTTCGCAATTCCTAACCATTTTATTTAATAATTCCTCAGAAATTGGCTTTCAAGTTTTCATACACGAGAAAGATAATCGCACTACTAGGCGCAGCTCTCGCGACCGTCATTCCGCATCCTCTATAAAGTACTTTTATCCCTCCACTATCATACATACTTTTCGCCACACTCCAGAATCCTCGTTGAGTAGAATTTGATGCTGAAGAAAGAATTGATTCTGTTTGCATTCGACTTTTGACACTATCGGCTGGGAAAAGAGAAATGTTATAAGCTACGCCTGCACATGCTCCAGAGATCATTGCTTCAAATTGGGTGTTGCCTGAGTCTATGCTATTATTACTGCGACGAGATCTAAATGTCTGAGAGGCCAGTTCATAAGCGCCGAACCAAGCAGCCGACCCGCCAGTTTCACGAAATAAAGTGCCGAGTTGACCGCGCCAGAATCCGGCAATACCGCGTTCACGATAAACTTGGAGGACAAGGTCGATAGCTCCTGGAAGATTTCGGTGGGCGGAAGTGGCTATTGATCTACTTTGAACTGTTGGAGTTTTTCTCTGTGATGAAGATGACGATTGGGAAGATGAAGATCGCAGCGGGCGTTGGTCGTAAAGAGCCAGATTCTGCACTTGCATTTTGCATTTTATGAGTTCGATTGGTGTCAAAATGAATGAAGTAAAAGCACCACTAATCGCTCCGCAAAGCAATAATGCATGAATCGGTAGCCTGTCGGATGGGGAGTAAGTAGGATAGGCTAGGGATCTGATCGATTTTTTTGCAGCTTCGTAGCTAACAAAGAGGGATGCGTTTTCTGCTGCTGCGCCAAACAGCGGAGAAGAAAGTCCCTATAAACAAAACTAAGCGAGAGTTCATAGATAGTATAAACAGAAAAAGGGAGATGCATGTATATACCCTATAGAAACCTGAAATACCTTCAGTTCGCCAAGTTTGCTTAAAACAATCAACCGGACCCGCGAACTGCAGTGGGCGGCCATCAGGCTGTGACTGCAATCTGACTTTGACAGTATCAAAAGGATATTCAAACAATTTGCCAACAATTCCTGAAATCTATAAAAGATGTTAGAATAAATCGTCGGTTGAAATTTGATGACTTAACGAACCGATCCGAACAGAATCTCTTTCGCCGAGTCAATCAACGGCGCTGTTTCGACCATGATTATATTTCTTTCTTATTTTTTTGTTTATTATTTCTTCAATGAATCTCTCCTATATCAAAATTTGAGAACATATTTGTAGTGCTGAAATAAGAAAAGCTGCGGAAGAAGACTGACGGATTTTTGCTTTTCTCTGGTCAGTTTTTTTTCCTTGTTCTCCACAAATGGGCGCATTTGCAAGGATGGCTGGGACTTTGCGTCATTCTCGGAATTTAAATTCAATAACCAATAAAATCAATACATTTACCTATTATCTTTTGTTGTTGTTACGAATTGTACTCTAAGGAATAAATTATTATTAGTTAAGACGAATATATATATATATCGACCGATTTATCTAAGCTAAACAGAAATAGCGAGGTCTCGGAGCTTTCTCCGGCTGCGCGATTAAAACAAGATTGTAATCCCCGGTAACCCCAACGTACTCGATAAGTACTTCTCCCTCCCTCCTATCGCAATTCTTCTCCATCCTCAAACCAACATGCAATTCCCGGAATCCAACCGCACGTATCAAATCCTTCAAGCTGCCACGCGTGGAAATTATGCCGTTCCGGCATTCAATGTGTACAACACTGACGCACTACTCGGTGCCATTCGGGCTGCCGAAGAACTTCGTGCTCCTTGTATGATTGAACTATTCCCATGGTCGTTGCATTTTCAAGGAGGTGAATTTATTAGATTTGCGGCTGAAGTGTGTCATAATGCTTCGGTACCGATTGCGGTGCATTTAGATCATTGCTTGAAGGAAGAGGATATCGAGATTGCGCTTGAGTTACCGTTTGATTCGATTATGGTTGATGCCGGATCTTCAGATCCGGAAACAAACATTGCATTTGTGAAATCCGTTGTCGAAAAGGCCAAACTTAAAGGAATAACTATTGAGGCAGAGATGGGGCGAATTAACGGAAGTGAAGATGGTTTACCGTTGGTTGACATGGAAGAATTATATACTGATCCCGAGTACGCGGCCGAGTTTATGACCGGCACTGGAGCTCACTTCTTGGCTCCTAGTTTTGGAAATGTTCATGGTCCATATCCTGAAGGCGGTCCGCTGAAGTATTGGCAACTCGATAGGTAATGCATAATTTATCTACCCGTCAAGAGAACGGCGCAACTAATACGGCTATTACAGAATCGCGAAGATCAAGGAGCTCTGTCCCTCTGAAATCCCACTCGTTCTTCACGGTACAAATCCAATCATACAGCCATTAATCGATAAATTGATTAATCTGGGAACTCGAAAAATCAACATGAACAAGAACCTTTATGTTTATTATCGCAAGTTTTTAGCTGAGAATGCGGAGACTCTCGAAATGACCAAATTGCAAGAGGGTGCTGTGGATGCGTTTAAGAAAGGAGCTATCGAAGGATTGAGGATTGCTCATTGTGATGGAAAATTTATAGAGTAGAATCATTATTATTAAGCGTATTAAAACTAACTCCGTCAACAGAAAAAAAAGTTAAGCAAAACATTAGACACAAAAAAAATTAATATCATACAGCTAATCCGTTACCACCTCTACACCATCTATACAGATTGAGCAATCCTCTACGCCGTCGCTTACTATCTTCCATTTCACTCAAGACAACTTCTTCTGGTGGCGACCCTCCATAGAGATGATTATGAGGTACATGGGCATGCCTTCTTCGTTCTTCTAGGGCATCAATCATTTGTAGTGCTCCGCGCATGATTTGCCTGAAATTGCGTTGATACTCAGTATTCAGAGTAACGATGCAAACTTCATGAGCCCGAACGATTGTCTCGCATGCAACATGAACTTCTTTATCTCCGAGTACGTCGACTATGTAGAGCAAAGTAAAAGAACCCTGCAGCAAATGGATTCCAAAGAAGAATGGAATCGTTCGTAAATCTTGATCGGCTTCGAGGATTCGTTTTGTGCATTTTGCAAAGTCGAGAGAATGCTGAATCACGTTTACAAAATCCGGGTCAAGAACCATAGTCGGAGGGAGCGATAGCATCTCAATAGGATCCCAATATCCGGATACTAAAATGTGAAAAACATGCGCAAGACATCTGCAATATTCTTTCCATACTGATCGTGAAGTCAACCGCTTCTGCTGCTGCTGCATTGAACCAGCAGATGTTACACTATCTGGACTCTTGTTTGCCTCGTCATCGGTTGTAACGCTACCGCCGCCGTCTAGCGAGTGAGAAGATGCGCCGTGAATAGCAGCGCCATTAGCGGCATCATATTCATCAATACTCCTGACAAACTCATCTAATCTCGCTCGTAATCTTGCGCGTAGAGGTTCAGTGACTTCGCTCGTAACAGCCAGAGTGTTATTCATCTCAAGTTGATGCAGATCCACAATACCTCCCAACAACGTCATTAAAGGTAGAAAATATCCCCAAACATCTCTCCCTGTAACGCGGTAAGTAAGTCCCCGTTCTCTTCTAGGCTCTAATGATGCAGGCAGAAGGTCCTTATCAGACTGCCAAATCTCATCGCGACATGGCCTATAAAGTGAACTCGATTCATGATCTAGAACTGAAATTGGGCGATTATAGCATAATCCAAGATGTCTATCAACCAAGAAAAGCAACCACCAAACTCTTCTTCTCTCTTCACGACTTTCTTCTGATAGAGCTGTTGCTGAAGCTGCTAGTAGTTTACTCGAGAGTGAAGTACCGTCACTACTATTTCCAGTGCCGTTGGCATTTCCACGAGAACCAGATGGGCGCGGAACCTCGATATTCAATTTCAAAACTCGAGCTAATCCCCACGCAGCATGCCACCATCTTAAAGACGCACCTTTAAACTCTGACGCGGACGAGATAATACCGAGGTTGATATATGTCATCACGTCATCGATCGAACCGTTCTTGTCTGCGTGAACTAAAGGTTGCAAATGTCCGAATGTAAGATCGAGTAATCTGCTAATGATATCGGTCCGTGAAGTCGGTGTAGCAGTCATATGCGGATGATCAGAAACATGAGCAGCAACATAAAGAAACGAGTAAAGTAAAGCCCGTGAACAGGTCCTCGGTTGGCGATCTATAGCCAAGATTGAAGATTTTCGAACAAAATGACCAATTCCATATATTGTATTTGAAAAATAAACCTCGAGTAAGTCTGCAGCTAGCGAGGGAGATATGAAATCTAATGAGCTTAGAATGGGAGCTAGGACTGGGTACGCACAAGTATTGACCCCCATTTCTTCGGCATGTTGAGTACGCGGAGTTCCTGGTGCCGGAGTAGCAAACAGGGCAGATAATGAAACAGCAATAGGAGATTTTATATTTAACCACCGAGGTGTTGCAGTTCCGGGGGTTTGAACGCATATAGCGGCAGACCCGGAATCAGCGGAGCTTTCGGCAGCGGTCGACGAAGAGTGGCGGATAACGGAATGCCCATTGCTAGAGAAGATTTGGTTTACATCCGAGACCATGAGTTCATCCAGACCGTCGAGGTAGGATGGAGAGACCTGAAGTTCCTTTGCGGCTTGGAGATGGCGGAAGAGATACTCTGAGACCTCATTGCTGTTGGCATTGCTGTTGCTGTTGTTACTGTTGCTGCTACTGGCGGCAGTAGTAGTCGTTGCGGTAGTAGCGGTAGGATCAAGCCGGGAGTCTACAGAGCCAGATGAGGAGCCGGGTGAAAGATGTGAATATTGCTGTTGGGGAGGAGGCAGTATGCGCGGGGAAGTCGAGAAAGTGAGACGACGGGAAGACGCGACGGGGGAGGAAATTGATGCGGGAGGACCAAGAGGTGGCTGAGGAGGCTGAAGAGTAGGAAGCTGTTGTTGCGGTTGTTGTGGTTGTAGTTGCTGTTGCTGTTGTTGCTGTTGTTGTTGTTGTAGTTGCTGTTGCGGTTGCTGTTGAGGAGGAGGAGGTGGTGGCAGAGATTGCTGCTGGCCGGCGTTTGCTCGTAGAGCAGAGGCGTTGAATGCATATCTATGAGATCCCTTTCCTCGCTTTTTCATCTGCCGCTGATATTCGCATGGAATGACCAGATCTACTGAGAATAATTAGAAAAGTTCGGTAATGAGAACCGTTGGAGGACTTGCTTGAACAGCGCTTGCACGGCTGCTTGCCATCGCACCTGGTCCTGAACTGGTTGCACTGATCGCACGCCCGTGAGATGCGCCTGCGCTGCGACTTTTCCCCGGTACTCATTTCCGCCTCTAAAGAAGAATGCTGCTGCTGAGGAAGCATTTGCTGCTGCTGCTGAGTCTCACGCTCGTGGTGCTCGACAGGCATTCGCGGGACGTGGTGAACGAGCGAGTCGACCGAGAAGGTCGACGGCGAGAGCTTGACTGGATATTGAATTGTGAAGAAGCTGCAGACAGCGTCCGCATGTGCTTGGGGGGGCGGCGACGGAGAGGATTGGTCTTTCAGCCTGGTGACCGCGTCCGCTTCGTCCGGAGTAAACTGCGGGGAGAATACCGATTCAGGTGATCCAGATTGTGCTGAGTAAGAAATGCGGGATTATGCGTAAGCGGGGTAAATTGAGAGGCTATTAAAACTGTAATTAGACTTTCTAATATAGCAGCTGCGTTGGCTTACGAAAAAGAGGATATTAAAATTAGTTCTAAGAATACAACAAACAACATCAACCAAAGCGCAATCTAACACTAATCTTCGATGTCGAGGATCATGACCTTGACCGAAGCACTCTTGGGATTGCCGCTGGTCTCGAAGGCTCTAACCGCGTCCTCGATTGCGAAGCGGTGGGTGATGATTTTCTCGATGCCGGCCATCAATCCGGCATTGACGAGACGAATGGCCTTCGGCCACTGGTTTGCGTAGCGGTACTGGAACTTGATCTCGATCTCATTGACGGACAGGATCATGAACGGTATGGACTGCGTGGAGGCGCCGACGCCGATGCAATGGCACACGCCGCGGAACTGCAGCGAGTAGATGCCCGCGTGCAGCGAGGACTGGACACCGGTACACTCGAGGCAGACGCGCGGCCGCAGGCCGCCGGCAGCAGCGACGATATTTGCGGCGGTATCCTCGGCTGACTCGCCGCGGCCGACGAGGACGCAGCGCAGAGAGGGAACGAGCGAGCGCGCAAAGTCGAGGCGGCCTTGGTCGATGTCGGTGAGGACGATGGGCTCTGCGCCTGCGGCGCGTGCACAGAGAGCAGAAACGATGCCGATGGGGCCCGCACCGCAGATGACTACGGGGTCGCCGAGGACCACGCCAGCAGTCTCGATGCCGAAGAGCGCGACGGATAGCGGCTCGAGGAGAGCCCCGAGCTCGTAGGACATACTGCCTATCTTGTGGCACCAGCGCGCCGGGTGGTTGACATATCTGCGCAGAAATCCGGGAACAGGCGGCGTAGACTTGAACTGCACGTCCGGGCAGCCGTTGTAGTGGCCGGACAGGCAGACATCGCAGGAGTAGCAGGGCACGCCAGGCTCGAGAGCGACGCGGTCGCCGACCGCGAGCGAGGTCACATCTGCGCCGACCGCGACAACCGTGCCGGCGGACTCGTGGCCAAGGATGTGCTCGTCGCGGACGACCATGGTCGGTCCGATCTGGCCGTGCTTCTGGAAGTGGATGTCGGACCCACAGATGCCGGTCGCAAGGACGTGGACGATGACCTCATCCGCGGCCGGCGCAAGAGCATCGGCCGCGGGCTCAGCGGGCGCGATGTAGAGCGCGTGCTCGGGGTTGGTGTAGACGCCGATGTTGGGCCGGACAGAGACGGTCATTGCTGTAGAGGAGGAGGAGGATGAGGAGAGAAGAGAGGACGAGATAAGAAGAGGGCGAGGAACGCGCGGGGCCGGCTATTCTGCCGCCAGGCGCGTTCGCGCCTTCCCACCGCCCTCGAGCTGCCCAAGACGCGTTTCGCGCCTGCTGTATTATCACAGTAGCTGCTATATCATGTATCTGCCCGGCTGCCTCTGCTCTTCTGTTCCCTGCGCAATCCCCACGGCTGGTTCGTCGTCTTGTCTCCAGTATCAGATGCGGCTAAACCCCGCCAGACCCGACTGAGGCTATTTCGGCTCATTCAAACTCCCAACCCGCCCCACGTATCCGCGGTGGGTCTGGCGCAGGCCCATGCTTGCCTCCCCCCGGGACTCTTCTTTTCTGCCAGAAGTTGCTTCAGGACAGCATCGCCAAACGCAGCATGACGGAGATATTCTCGCTCAAGAACAAGGTCGCGCTCATCACCGGCGCGTCGCAGGGCATCGGGCTCGCGGTCGCGTCCGCCTTCGCAGCGGCCGGCGCAGACATTGTGCTCGGCTACAACTCACATCCCTCCGCCGAAGTCACTGCGGCCAGTCTCGCGGAGCAGTACCAGGTACGGGTCATGGCCGTCAAAATCCCGGTCGCGGACGTGGCTGCGGTCGATGCCGCCTTTGACTCCGCGGTCGCGAAATTCGGCGCGGTCGACGTCGTGGTCTCGAACGCCGGCGTGACCTGGACCGCAGGCGCGTTCCTCGACCCGCCGACCGACAGGGAATGGCGCGAGGTCATGGCCGTTAACGTCTACGGCAGCCACAATGTTGCTCGTGCAGCTGGCAAGGTCTTTCGCAAGCAGGGCCACGGCAGCCTGATCTTCACCTCCTCCATCTCGGCCCTCATCGTCAACGTGCCCCAGCGCCAGGCCGCCTACAACGTCTCCAAGGCCGCCGTCACAGCCCTCGCCCGCAATCTGGCCATCGAGTGGGCCTCGTTTGCGCGCGTCAACAGCGTCTCGCCCGGATACACCATTACGGAGATCACAAAGTTCGCGGACGCAGACATGAGAGCGGACTGGGCGAAGCGTACTCCTCTCGGGCGCGAGGCGAACCCGTCCGAGCTCGTCGGCGCCTACCTCTACCTGGCCTCGGACGCGTCTTCGTACACCACTGGCGCCGACATTATCGTCGACGGTGGCTACACTCTGCTGTAGGCCGCTTCTTGCTCGTCATCCTCAAAAGCTCACAAGGCACTTTTTTTGTTTTGTTTCTTATGTAATAATAACGTAATCTATCATTGAACCATCACAAATGCACTTTAAAGTTTCGAGGTGAGCCGCAGAGCATTAAGTCCCATGTGATTGCCACTCATCCCGATATCAACAATCACCACTTTGCCCATTTTTTTTACCTGCAGCGCCATGTCCGACAGTCCGCGCGCTCTTGTGGCCGCTTCTGTCCTTGCGCATTCCGTCATGCCCTTGTCCGTCCTGTCCTACGCTCTCTCCATCGTCCAGCGCTCCGGCAAGAGCCAGCAGATAGTCGAGTACGAGGACGTAGACCGGCAAGCAGCAGCTCTCGACGCCGAAAGCAGTCGTCAGAAATACGCAAAGCATGGCCACAATCTTGTTGCTCTCGCTCTGGATGAGCCTGATCCCCTCCTCAGCCGCCAGCTCTACGTCCACGCACTCATTTATCTGCTCCGAGCACTGCCTGACGACCTCGGTCAGGTGGAAGTCATGGAGCTCAGCAAGGCACTACCCGATGCCGTCGTCACGCCAGCCGATCCACAACTCCTCCTTCATTCAGCTGACGACAGCAAGCTGACATCGTCATCATCATCCTCCCAAAACAAGCTAGAAGATGCGATCGTGCAGGCTGTCCGCGTACTCACGTCATATATCTGCCTGTCGCTGCCTATCGTCGTCGCTATAGCTCGCAGACTTGCAGTAAAAGAACGAGAATACAAACTCGCAGAAAAGTGTCTTGCAGCTGGATGTGTGGCCTATGATCGACTGTCGTCCAGTCCGCTTGGTGCGCGAGTCATGGCCGCCAGTATAGGCGTCGCCGGTGCGGCCGGAAGGGGCCTCGTCGAAGGCCTTGCAGTGCTTTCTCATGAGAAGCCCACAAAGATAGTTACATAGGATTCATAGAGGTGATAGAACAGTGAATATGCAGTGTACGACGGTTTTAGTTACATAGGCGTCTGTGATTAGGATTTTGATTTAGGAGATAATTGCTTTAGCAATACATTGGGTGTTTTGGTTAACTAATACAATATTTACGACCGCTTCCCGTCTAATGTCCCGCCAACCGCTTCTCTGTAGCATCCTTCACTCCACTCTTGATCGCTCTCACATCTTCTTGTGTCGCATTATATCCGACACTGACCTGGTTAAACGGATTGAGCTCGCTCTTGTCAAACTCCTTCTTAATCAAATCCTTCATCTGGTTTTGTCTCAAGCCCTTAAACTCCTCCTTGACCTCTGGCATTCGCCGCTCTTCATAAGCAAGTAAAGCCGCCTTGTATCGTCGCTCGGGATGTCGCTCGATTCCGCCGTTCGGACCCTTTCCAGCCGTAGCAACACCCGACCCAGTACTGATTGAAAGCGCATCCAGAGCGTCGTCAATGTTGCTTGCGTTGAGAGTGATCGAATCCTTCTTGGCCATTAAGTCCTCGTTCTTGTTACTCTTCTTATTCGCCAGCTTCTCAGCACCGCGACTGACTTTTGGCTTTGAAGGAAGCGAGTCCATCTCTTCTTTTAGCAAAACCTCGCGCTCGGCTTTCTTGCGAGCGGCCTCAGCTTTCTTTGCTTCATCTAATTCTTTCTTCGCATTGCCTTTCTTGGAACCTTTTTCCCATTCTATGTCTTCTTGAGCTGCGATCTTTGCGTTAGCGCTTGCCTGCTTTGCGTTCGCTGCCTCGGCCTTGCGAGCTTGTCCTGCGGCCTGCAGGATTCAGTCAGCATTCGCTATATTCTTGGCTAAAATATATCAACTTACCTTCTTTGAATTCTCAATCTTCTTGCCAGCCATTTCCAAAAGTGTCTACTTTCACAGATAGATGACGGAAGAAATCATGATCTAGAATCATGAGCGCTCGTAGTCTAGAAAAGAATAAAATCTGCCGTACGGGGTTGCACTATGATAAATGCAGGTGCATCAATACCCAACATAGTCCATACTAATCCACCATCGCTCGACGTCATTGCAGCCCATCGACGGATCTCTATATCAAGACAAGCAATGACGGCCATGGAAACCTCTCCTACGCGCAAGTGCGTATTCTGAGAATTTATAGAGAGTGTGTAGTTGATGCTGATTTCGTGATATAGGACCGCGCTCAAACGCATCCTCGCCCGTCCCGGCCCCTTCGTCGAGGAACTCAACCCCGAAGCCCATGAATTCCTCGCAAACATGAAGATTCTGTAGGTTTCCTTCTTTCTGTTCATTGTAATTTATTCATTTCTGATTCTTTTTTTTAGCGTAATTGGAGCCGGTGGCCTTGGTTGTGAGATTCTAAAAAACCTTGCGCTATCAGGCTTCTCTGATATCCACGTAATCGACATGGATACAATCGACATATCTAACCTCAATCGACAGTTTCTCTTCCGCGCCTCTGATGTCGGCAAATCTAAAGCCTTAGTTGCTGCCGAATTTGTCATGAAGCGTGTTAAAGGCGTTAAAATTACTCCTTATTTCGGAAAGATTCAAGATAAAGAAGAGGCGTATTACTCTCAATTCGGAATAGTTGTCTGCGGCCTTGATTCTGTTGAAGCTCGGAGATGGATCAATGCAACTTTAATCGATATGGTTGACCCTGAAAATCCTGAAAGTCTTAAACCGCTTATTGATGGCGGCACCGAAGGATTCAAAGGCCAAGCGCGCGTAATCTTGCCTACTCTTACAAGCTGCTATGAATGTTCTCTTGATATGCTTGGATCTCAACAAACATTTCCGATTTGTACTATCGCAAATACGCCTCGATTACCAGAGCATTGTATAGAATGGGCGCTTGCATTAGAATGGCCTAAACGGTTTCCGGATAAAAAGCTGGATAATGACAACCCTGATCATATTCAATGGCTTTTTGATACTGCGCTTGCTCGTGCTTCTGAATTTCAAATCGGCGGTGTAACATACTCGCTAACGCAAGGTGTTGCAAAAAATATTATCCCTGCAATTGCTTCTACTAATGCGATTATTGCTGCAAGTTGCTGCTCGGAGGCGTTAAAGATCGCTACTAGCTGCAATCCTTACTTAAATAATTACATGATGTATTCAGGAAATGATTCTGTATATACATATACTTTTGAACATCAAAAGAAGGAAGATTGCCCAGTTTGTGGCGTTATTGCATCGGATTTTTGGGTAGACCGAAGTTGGACTTTGGATGAGTTTATGGAGAAGCTGACTGCTACTCAGCAAGTGTACGCTATCTCTCTTTTTTTTTCTACATCTATGACAATATGAGCTAACGGAAGCAGACGCATCAAAACTCCTTCACTGAGGACATCTGATAAGAATCTCTACCTGCGCTCGCCACCTCAACTCGAAGAAGCTACGAGACCAAACCTATCAAAACTTATCACTGACCTTGTCCAGAGCGGTGAAGAAGTCAGCGTTACTGATCCAGGTCTTCCATTCAGCATCAAGTTGCGAATTCGCTATTAATTTAATATCAGGCCCTACCTTAATATACTGTATTTGTTGTGATGCATTAGAATACGATTAATAAATAGAAACCATTCAGATCTTTACTCTACAGCTACCGACACACCACTTGGCGTCATATCCATCGCCAACTTAATAATATCCTTTCCATCAAGAATTCCCGTCGTTAAAATCAAAATCTTCCTTCTTTCACTCTCTTGGTTCGCGATAAATCTCAACGCTGCAATTTCAGTAAATGTAATGCCACCTAAAAAGAAAATCGCAACGGTACGTTTAACATCTTTCCTCGCAGCTTGTAAAACTTTAGTTTTGATTGATTTTTCATCTGGCTTTTGAACTTGATCAAATATATCTCCAGGAATATTTCGCAAAATATCTTCAGCTCCTCGCCATCCAGATCCTCCTAATGTGGATAATTTTGTACCCAATGCTCGTTTTTGTATAATATATTGAACAAGTCTGATACTAAGCGGCGCATAACCTGAGTATACGTATGCAATATCATCAGGTGCCTGTTCATTTACATCATCGACAATCAACCTCATACTCTTTCTTAAACTAGAAAATTGTAACGTTGTAGCATTTGCACTAGCTTTATTTCCACGAGAAAAGATAAGATCGAGTTTAGAAAGAGCGTTGAAAGTTAGGATATGTTCATATCCATATTGAGCAAAAATCAATTTCTTGAAATTCGCTAGCTCTTTTTCTTTCATGCCTCCACTTGTAAGGCATTCTATCGCAATTAATCGCAGTGTAACTTCCAAAGGTACACCACGAATGATCAATTCTTCGATAGTAAGATTAAGTGCAGCAGTATCGAGACCCGATGCGACTAAATTCTGCTGAACTTCTAATGCCCGATTAAAAAATTCAGTTTGGGTTCTGCTCATAATTTCTTCCGCGAGATTAGTGTGAAGGCGCAAAGACTGGTGCTCAGCTTGTAAGCCGCCTAACTTCGAAACAAAATCTTTAATCTGTGAAACTGTTTTAGCTTGATGACGTTCTTCATAATCTTCATTTAATTTCCGAGCAAATTTATTAAGCGTAGTACCAACGACTGCAAAATTAAGATCACGAAGTGAAGCGTAAAGACTATCGTGACCATCCAGGATGACTTTCCTAGTCTTTCGTTGGTCTGAGATTGGAGTTGTTGAGATTGTTGGTGCAGCAGATGATGCTGATGATTGAGGAAGCTTTGAATTTGTAGCCGTAAAGAGCGTAGAAGGAACTTCAGCCTGAGAATTTTTAATGCCAAAAACTTCATCAATTAATCCTTCATAAGTAAGTTGAGTCATAAGTGGTGTAACCATATCAGTTGCACGTTCGATAATCACTAACTGATCAAATGCTGAGGCTTCTCCTTTTGCCCATTCATTTGTTGATATATCGGATGATGATTGAGATTCGGTTCGCATACGGAGAAGTTGGTCGCAGAGAAGTTTTGCCCGGGTGCCTTTACCGATTATGCGAGGGTAGATGCCGTATTGCTTTTGTAGAGCATTGAGAGCGACCGCCGAGAAGCTTACGGTTGTTGGTAGGCCATACTAAATCTGTTAGTTTTAGACTCAAACAAAAAATAACGAGAGAGAAGCCATACAAGATACATATCCTTAAATCCAGAATCAGGAAGCTCGATACTCAATAAATCGTCCTCAAGCGGAATAAATCCCAAATTCCATTCACTAATCGAAACATCACCCAACACACCTTCTTCCTCGAATACTTTCTCAATCGAGAGCATTTTACGAGGATATAAAATCACATTGAAATCAAATTCGATTTCAGAAGTTTGAAGCAATTTCTTTATTTGAGAGCATGCTATTTGAGCATTCTTGATATCACCCCGGATCAGGTATACGATATTCCGCTGAGCGGAATCTTTCTGTGGACCGTCGTCTAGCCAAAAAATATTATCAACTCCATGCTCCTATTATATTGCATGTCGATTAATAATTTACTATGTAGGGTGTAGATTGCATCTGTGAGAGATTACCTGCAGAACTGAGAACCGCGCGATATGGCTGAGCGGAGCAGATAATGTACGGTCTAGAATTAACGATTTCTTTCCTCGCGCCTAATTCAAATGTTAATATAATATCCCCATAAATAACTCATCTCTATAAACAGAGATAAAAATATAGCACGTACAGATTCGAGTAATGTCAAGAAAGACGCTAGCGCGTCGGCCTTGAGCGCCTTTGGATTGACTGTCGACGGCGGCATCGACATTATTAGAATTATTGCACTCTTGTTGGAGTTGGAAAGACGAGAATATATCTATATTTCAATATCTCTCTTTATCAATCGTCTAGATTTGCAATAGATAGTCGAAATGATGGAAAAGTGGTTATTATCAAAACTCGACGACAGCAAGCTCATCTCGAGCCGTCCTTTCATATCGACGGCCGGATCCATCGAGTGGTTTAATTGCTTACATTTGATATGGGTCTAGTATATTCTACAAACCCCGCATAGTTACGTGTTCTGTGCGGCTTGGGGTTGTTTACGTGGGCATGGTTGTCACAGCAACCGCAACGCGCCGCAAAACGCTCCTCCTCGCTAACTCACTTATTCTTTTTAGTATACCATCTGCATTCGAGCGTTGATTCACAAACAGCAGCCGCAAGTTATATCAGCTGCTGATATTTATCATCAGTAATGTCTACTGAAGGTGCAGTCACAGATCTTTCACTTTCCACAAAGCTTCAACTTGCCGCCGACCTTCAAGCCCACAATCAGAACCCGATCTCACCATTTCCTAAGCCCACACAACAATCCCCAGCAAAAAGTAGCAGTAGTAGTAGTCGAAAGAAATTTGGTGATATAACAAATATGGGTGCCACTGCTACTGCTGCTACACCTAATAATCATGTTGGTACACATCCATTGCGTGAATTTACACCCCTGCTCAAAAGTGCGTTACGACGGAAATCAACGCCTTCGACATCAACGTCATCTGGGGCTATCCCCCCGTTACCTAATTTTTATCAGCGATCACCTGGATTACCTGATAATGACGAATACGGAGATGGACCTGAGTTTTCTGCGACTATGGATGACACGGATGAAACTCGGACTAGTATTAAAGGTCCTGGACCAATTATTGAAGATAGCCGGACTGACACGCCTGTTATGAGACGGAATCACGTCACTGGTGATAATATGCTTACTTTACGCGAGCAGGAAGCTGTATTGTCCTATCTGTGCTTGTTTACTAATTTGAAATTTGGAAGCTAATTCAAGATTATGACTCTAGGCTATTAATGAGATGCAGAAGGAAAATTTTGGACTCAAACTCAAGATCTTCTTTTTAAGTAAGCAGCTGAAAGATACTACTCCAGAAGGTATTCATCAGACATTTGAAGAGGTGCGCTCATCATCCTTATTATATTCAAAGAATTAAACGCGTGCTAACTGCAACTCAAATACAGAACGCAGAAATGAAAGCGGAACAAGTTAATCTCCGCAACGAACTTTCAAAATTGCAGAAACAACTCGAAGATTCTCAAGGCAAAATTAATGAATTGACCGCAAACGTTATTGCTGATTTGACGCGTGATAATGATCTAACTAACGAAGAGCGAGCACGAATTGAAGAGTTAACTGCTGAGAATCAAAAGGTTAATACGGCTTATTCCGACGCTCAGGAGGAGATTGACAAATTACAGAAGGAGATGGCGGAATATCGTCGTCAACTGGAAGAGTCCGATAGCGAACAAGGTGATCTTCGAGAGCTTAACCGCATGCTCGAACAACTTGAAGATGAATGCGAGAGACTCAAGGAAGAGAATCGTGTGCTGCAGAGCGAGGTAGAGATTAAAGATGTTGAATTGGAGAAGAAAGATGTTGAGATTAAGGAGGCCAATTTGCAAATTGAACAGCTTGAGGATACAATTGAGACTATGAAGAATGAAGAGGAGGATGCAGGTGAGAATGACATGAAGAATCAGATCAAACAATTGCAGGCCCGACTTGCGCATTCTGAGAATGAAACTTTGGAGTATAAGCATAAAGCAGACCAAGCAATCAAAGATCTACAAGTACTGTTGAGCGGTGGCAATGAAGATTCAGATGGCAAGAATGCTCCTGCTGCACAGTTAGCACCATTGCAGACAAAGGTAAAGGAACTTGAGAGATCACTAAAAGCAAAGGACAAGGAGATTGCTAAACAACAGCAGTCCAGGCTTGAGAACGAGAGCTACGTCGATCAAAATACATTCCAGCAGCAACTTAATGAAGAAGCTGAGATGAAAGAAGACGCGCGGCATCGGGCAGATGATTTGGCTAAGAAAAATCGTTCTCTTAATAAACAAATCTCCGACCTGAAGAAAGATATTCGTCAAAAGGATTCAGAAATTAGAAAACTTTCCAATGCGCAGAATGATACGAATACGGCGAGGAGTGTTCTTGATCATCTACGGGCACAATTGAAGGCTGTTCAAGTTGAACTTGAAACTGTTCAAGGAAGAGAAGAAGAGTTGCAGCAGTCATTTGAGCAACTACGCGATGAGCGCGATAGCGTTCTTTCAGCACTACATAAGGCGAAGCAGGAATTTGATATTTCGAAGAATTTGTTTAAACGCAAGATGACTGCCGCAGCGGAGCAACTGCAGACTGCCAATAATAAATCGAAGACACAGCAATCGAATATTAACGATCCTGCACTGGCTAAGAAAGTTGAGAGTATGCTTGGTGAGCGCGAAAAACAGCATCGGGCAGAACTGAGTGCGCTGGTGTTGCAGATTAGATATTTGCGATCTAAGGTAGATCGTGAGCAATGGTTTAGAAGTGACTTTTCTTTTATGAAGAAGTTCTTTTTGATGCAGATTGGTAGCTTTGAGACTTGGTATGTTTAATTTTCTCTGTTCTCCATCTTGTTACTTTACTAACGTGTTGGAAAATTAGTAATCAAGCGAGCTTATTTATGTTGGAGCAGATGGGAATCTATCCTGAAAAGAAATTCCGCAATAAGCGACCAACGCTAAAAGCGGTTGGGACTATGTTAATAGCTACAATTCGGATGCGCAAGTTGAAGGATGAATGGGCGACGCAGCTGAAAACCAAGAGTTTACTGGCACGATCATTGGAGGAGAAAAGACGGCATCGAGATTGAATGAAGTAGAGGTGTTTTTGTAGTTTAATTTTCTGATTTTTTTTTTTTTGATAAAGGGATTTGTATCTGTATATAATAGGTGAATTTTTTCTTAATGGTTTTTGTTAATCTCGTTTCTTTTATGTTTGTTTCTTGTTTAATAAGTTGTCTGATTGTTTGTATCATTCTTTTTATATGTAATTATTAACTATGGCATCTTGATGAATGTGTAAGCTACCAAAAATGCACAAAAGTGGTCAAATAATTCGCCAATCTAGTCTACATGCAAATAGCCTTAAGGCTCACTCTTTGTGAGATACTCCCACCACCGCCCATGATTTTGAGTAGCCAGTGGTATACTCTTCAAATATGGATCTGTCATTTAATGATACTTACGTATACATTTATATGTATGTACAAATTGGAATCTCTTGAAGATTTATTCCTGTGCACTTTTAGCCACAGCCACATCGTCAATAGCATCTTGCTCTATTTTCTCCATAGCATTCGCTTTCTTCTCCTTTTCCTCATCTTT
The DNA here is from genome assembly GCA_030568295.1 of Myxozyma neotropica. Taxonomy (NCBI): domain Eukaryota; kingdom Fungi; phylum Ascomycota; class Lipomycetes; order Lipomycetales; family Lipomycetaceae; genus Myxozyma; species Myxozyma neotropica. The sequence goes on along the minus strand of JAJLTU010000007.1, from coordinate 391,717 downwards.
AGCTTCAGCTGACCTTGAATGAAATATCTGTTGCAGATTGTATCGTTTAAATTTCTCGAAATCATCAACAACGCTCATTCCAATGATATTCTAAAAACGAAAAGTCGAATTTGGTAAGCAGCTTAACAGCATCAGACAAATGAGTATCAAAGTAGAGAGAAACTTACCTTGAATGCTTCGACTAAGATCAGTTTGTCGTAGTTTACAAGATCGACTGTATGTGGAGGGCCGACTGCAGTAGCAACTAATTTGATAATCTGATCGCGTTTTAGAGTCGTATGATTCCGCGAAGTAGGTCTAATGGCAAACTAATATTTAATCTCAGAATTAGCATTTGCAACTCAACCTCATGTAAAAATTCGGCGTTTGCGACATACTTTAAGAGGCTTTTGATTTTCAGCATGAAAATGAGGAGACAAGACCTTTTCCGCTAACTTTTGGAGTTCTTCTTCATTTGCTGATGCGGTTAATGTGACGGGCGATAATCTGAGAGTGTATCGAGTATCTTTTGTATTCTCATAGTAATACCTTGAGCAAATATTATGTACAAAGTCGACTGGTTGTATTGGCTTTCTTGTTCGCAGGAATATAACTTTTGAGAGAAACTTAGCATCCATCTGGGAATAGAGTAGAAGGTGCACATACCGCATTCGCAACCAATATCAATTGGTGTGAAATAACTCTTCTGCTCTTTCTTTTCATTAATCTCGTCCAGTTCTTTCGCTACTTGCGTTGCAATATCGTTGTCGTCCTCATCGTCGTCGTCGTTGCCGTCATCATGAGCGCCTTCGCTTGGTAACTGCTCGATGTACTTTTCCGCTTCCTATCAACCCAATTTCTCAGTCTCAATTCTAGATCTTTATTAACGATTAAAGTAATTATTTACCTCATTAAACATTCCCATTAATTCCTGAGTACATTGTCTCTCTCTATGTCTGTCACAGGTAGCAAAGATGCCACTGGTACCAGGATGAATTGTCGACCCAGATGTTTTGTAATACTGCGCTTCGCGGTAAGTATTTTTGCAGCGTAGCATTGAAACGCTGATTAATCATACCATTGCTTTCTTAGACTTTGATCCATTCGCATCGCGATTAGCTTCTCGCTTTTGTCCAGCCATTTGTCGCTACTTGAATTGGTGTGATGATTGGGGCAAAATCAAATGAGATTGAGAATAGAAAAATACAAAGCTAAGAGCGTGCGGCTCGGTGGAGGAGTTCGTGAGGCCGCTTTTACTTGCTGAAACATTCATCCCTCTCTCTTTTCTTCCGGCTTTCTACTGATCAGTCCCGCGAAAAATCCTTGTACTAGTAATCATGTCTACTTCTCAGCTTGGTGGATATTTGGCTTGGTTAGTTGTTCCTCGAACTGCTTCGTCGGCGTTACAATCGGCCTGCTACAAAGTATTCTACAGCAATCCAGCGACTATTCCGCGGCCGGGTTCAGCAAAGTATGCTCGAGATCACAGGATATCCTACGCAGTTGTTATAGCAGGCTACTTGGTTTACACTATTTACAAATCAGTTTTTAAAGGAGTTCTTGCAGGAGGTAATTTCTATTCGTTACTCAAAGTTCGGGTTGATGTTGATATCAAGACTGTCAAGCGCGTATATCGCACACTCAGCGTGCAATTTCATCCGGATAAAATCGGTCCTGGAAGTGAAGATATATGGCTGTATTTCAAACTAGCTTCTGAAACTTTATCGGATCCATTATCAAGATTCGCTTATGATCGGTTTGGAAAGAGTGCTTTGGCTTGGCAGGATTGTAAGACGCAGATGGATTTCATTATCAAAGGTCTAATGAGCGCCGCACCGCATTACATTATCAGTGTCTTGATTCTCGTTGTCTTGTCATTATTTAGAAGGAGTGGATTTGGCAGTTATGTAAGTGAGCTTGGTTTTTTTTGTCATTTGATTGCACATGCATCTAACGCCTATGCTCTTTCTTAGTGGAGATTCTATGCTCTGATTGCTGAGTTCGTGATTGAACTTTACCTCGTTACTCATTCCGGCATGCAAGAAATGCTCTCAGATTATATATCATATCCAATCACCATTCGCGAATTGATTATGATCTCGCGCGAATTGCTAATCACAATGACAATCGCAGCTGCACAACTCGGTCCCATATTTTTCCCATCACAGCCTGATCTAGCTATACAGCTTACTAACGATCATGAAATTATGGAAGCTATGATGAATAGAATCGGTTCTACGACCACGCACATTGATAAAGAAGCTTCGGCACTTTTCACTGCCCAAACGCAGCCATTTGTTGTTCCATCGCCAAAGGGAAGATCGAGCGCGGCTGACGAAGTATATTTTAAGAGGCAACTGCATCAATTTTTGATTGATCAGAAACTCAGAACTCAGCCTGCTGTAAGAGAGGCTGTCAAGAATGCAGTTGAGACGCGAACTAGCGCTATTAACTTTGCCGCGAGGTCGTCGACAGCTGAGTGAAAATTATTACTCTGTGCGTATGTTGCTAGCGGCATATAGAATATATTCGAATCTCGGGATACGGTTCGTAAAAGAAATTACTCGGACATGGATCAGCAGGAACATAAGAGTACAAAAATTTGCTTGCCGAAAGATAACTCTCAAATGCCGCGATCGTATCTTCGTTTCTGACAGTCGCAGAGATGATAACTTGTGCTGTAGGATTTTGCTGTTTGAGCACGGTCAAAGAATCGACTAGTATTTTGCTTCCGTCGGTATCGAATGTCTGTTGAAGATATCATTGTATAATTAGCATAGAGAAAAGAGTTGTGCTGCGCGGCTTTCAGTAGTATTGACCTACAAGATCGGCCCCAAGGATTAAATCAACAGGATCACTGTAGATATAATCAGCTTCTCGGCTTTCTTTCTCGAGTGCATGACCAGTATCTATGCCGCTTGAGTTTCCCCATTTGTAAATTCTCGTCTCGACAGTATCATTCACGCCGTTACTATCGAGAATGCGGCGCATTCGAAGTACGACCGCTTCATAGCCATCAGTAGCGACAGCGATCTTACATCCTAATTTGCCACATAGAATACTAATAAATCCTGTTCCAGCACCAAGTTCCAAAACTCGCTTGCCGACAACTTCAAGTTTGCGTTCATATGGCTGCAGCTGCTGAGATTTAAGTATGAACTCTCCTAGTGCGAGAGCTGCTTCCCATGTTCTGAATCCGGTTGTTCCGAATCCTGATATAAGATTTCGAGTTTCGGTAATTGTAATACTTTCATCGGTGTCGGAGTGTGTGAATTTGTATGTGACGGGACCGGGAGTCGGGACGGATGGTGTAGGACGTTGTAAGAGATTGATCATTAGTAGAAAGATTTCACCGTCAACTTCTTCCTGTACCAATGTTCTCGTCAATAACTAACGACTTTTATATAAAACATTAAACAAGCAATCTTCATACATACTCCTAGTCTTTCAATTAAAGAAATCATTGCTTTGACTATGGCAATTATATAAGAAGGCGCAATCCCACGCCCTTCAGCAGGAGACAGAATCTGAAAATCAATTTTAGTTTTTCCGCCGTGTTGGTTATCTATCATTTTCATAATTATACCTCAGCGTAAATCTCATGCTGAACATCCGCGTCACAAATGGTATCAAACCGTTCTAAATCATCGACTAGACGCGGATCGGATAAGCGGTCGGGAAGAGTGAATTGAAACTGAGATGCAGGTACCAGTTGTAAAAATTGACGCTCAATTAATGATAATGTTGATGAATAGTGATCTTTTGTCATGTTTTCTATTCGAGATATCGGAATGTTGACGTAACTAAATTGATCATCGTGAATTTTACAATCAGCTTAAAACCTCCCAAAACTTTGTTTGGTGGACCAAATGAATATTTTTGATTTATTGATAATTATCCTAATCGCAATCCGATTTACATATAATTCGATATCTAATGAATATAATAATAATTCATTAACAAATGGAAAAATTGAAAAGATTAGAAATGTGACTGTAGATTGAGCTATCAGTAATTGGTGGTTCCTGGTCGCTGACTTTTGTTTGTGGCCGGGTACGATCCAATGACCAATTAGTGAGGTTGATGAAGGTTCGCCATAATGAAATACTCGCACCAAAGATGAGCGAGGCTGTATTAGTAGATTGCTAGCAATTTTATGTATTAAAGTAAGCTTATTCGGCAGTAAGCTGTGGAAAGCGACCGTGATTTATTTTATATGCTTTGTGCAAGGAACTTCCTCTCTAAGTAGTGATATAAACCTTGACAGTTTAGCGGTTCTACTTTGAGAATCAAGAATGCTGCAAGATGCTCAGGCGAGAGCCCAGTAATGAGCCGATTTAGTCTACTTCTACCGAGCTTTGCGATTGGAACACTAGTAGTTATCTGGTTGATCCTGCCATAGTCATATGTGCTTATCTCAAAAGATTAAACCAGGTAATTATAAGAATAAGCAATTTATGCAGTAAAATTGAAAATGACCGTCAGGTGGCATGTATTTGGTTGGCTTTGGATGCGACAGTTCATAATCCTTTCAATTATCGATAGTAAGCTTAGCAACCATATCTTTCCTGGCTCTATTCCTCCGGCTCATTCTATAGCCTCCTTTATTTCCCTCACCCGAAAGCGACATATTCGGATCCTGCCCAGGAGTATTATCAGAATTTTTTTCCCGCCAGTTTGCCAAGCTGTAAATGGCGGCGGAGTAAGATCATAGCCGTGAATTTTCCCACGCTTGGAAAGGGCAATGATTTCAAGGTCGGCAGGCTCTTGGAGTCCAAGGTATAAACTGTGAAGTCGTAATCTTTGAGCACCACGACGGATTATTGCGTATACCATTGTACACGATGGTTGCCAAGAAGAACCTAGCATCTACTCGTTTCCATCTCAGTATGCGACATATTGAATTGCTCCATAAGCATTTTGAAATTGACAAATATCGTCGTATCGTGATATATTTGGGTCTTCATAGCATGTAAAGAGATCTAGTCGATTTGTGTTTGCAGCGTTGAAACAGGTTCCCGGACTTAAAATGTCCCACTCAAGGCCACACGGAGTAGTTTTTAGTCTGTGCTCTGTAGGTGGATTATGTCAAAGAGAATTGTTGCGCATCTGACGAGCAAATAATCATGGATATTAACGTTCCAGTCGTCTATGAGGCATCAACATAAGTTAGAATATGAACAACCAGCTTGACGGCTGGTACCATACTCTCATCATCTTTGAAAATCAACATCGTCTCAAGTTTCGAGTCAATCATATCTCGCCAGCATCCTAGCGTACTCTCTTGAATTCAGGTGCGTCATCAGGCTGAACTTCTTCGTCAATCGAACCACCGTTGACTCCGGAAATGAGCCACAATCTGATATTACTCCATGACGAGAGCAAGTTCATAGCATCTTGTCTGTCTGTGCGTTTTGGTGTGCTGAGGTATACTATGTCTCCTAATCCAAGTGTCTCGTTTTGTGCTTGTTCAGCTCGTTTATGTGAGGATGATAGAGTTGCGGATGCCGGCGTTCGAGATTAAATGAGCACAAAAAGTGCAGCGGATACGGTAATTGCCGCAACGACGCAGACTCGGAGGACGCGAGGAGTAGGGAGACCTTTCTCCCGCCCGAGCACGGAGGAAAAGACAGTGGAGTACGTTATATATCGATCACTAATCTTACCCACGGCATGGCTGCCTTACATATGACCACCTCTGATTGAGAGACAAATCTCGAGCAAGACCAGATGTGGCTGGACCCTAACAGCCTTGTTCTCGAACAGACTTTGTACTTAAAGATAGCCAGCCGTGTGCGGCTGGACTGGGCTTTGTCTTCTCAGTTTCACAGTCGCATGTAGCATCACTTACAGCGTGCCTAAATTGAGTGGAAAATTGTCGTAAGCAATTGTCTCGTAATTGTGAGTCAGCACCGCTCGTCCTCGACTAACACAATTTATTTCGCCAACAATCAATCGAACTAACAAGAAACCAAGTCAGTAGAATCATATAAGCAATATGCTGCAACAAATCGCTCTTTCGAATCCCGAGTCGACGGTAGGCACCTAACCTAACTAAAATCCGGCGGAGTTACTACAATAGAGATACATCGGTCATTATTACCGCGCCCCGTGCGGTATATTTCTCGGGCGTCGACTTGCGGTAAATAAATTGAACCATTCGATATCTTTCAACGTTCGGCTATGCAAGAGTATATAACCTTTTCTGGTTTCCGTTCTGCTTCCAGATCGAAGCTGCAGCATCAGTTCGAAAGGTTACGTTGGGTAAGATGTGCTTTGAGTCAAAAGTTTAGCGAGCACGCGCATATCAGTTTAGAGTTAAACCTTGTACCTTGTTCACATTACGTCATGATATGCCGTGTCTTTCGTCGAAACACGACTATGGCTCTCAGAGGGCGCGTGAAAGATATACGAGCAGCTCATAGAAAAAAGAAAGATTAAAAAGATTAGAGAGACCTCAGTATAGAGTACTGCAGCTGACTCAGCTAGCCACTATCGATGGCAGGTGGTCTGGCAGAGAAGCTATAATTTAGAGGATCATTAACAGCCACGCATATTCGAATCAGTCGTGCTACCGATTTTTAATTCCTCGATAAAATATTGGCGTAGAAACTTTACGAGGTTATGCATGATGCGTTGGAGAGCAAACAAGCTGGCCGTGATAACCACAGATTGTGGTTTCTAATTTGTCAATGTGTAGGATTAATGGACGATGTGATCAATTTACATAAACTATCACAGATTATAGCTAGCTGTTCCATCTGCAATAAGTATTTGGACAGACCTATACCAATAGCAAGCACTCTGTGTCGACCTTGTATGCTAGAGTCTAGATACTAAGTGGGCCTGCGTTATATATTTTCACGAGAAAATTGGGTAAAGGCTAGTTCATTAGTAAACTCTAAACACAATCATAAAACCCTCAATGAAATATAAGTAGACATAGAAATAAAGATTTAATCGATAATAATTCGCTTAATTACTCCTCGTCTTCACAAAGAGCTGGACTCTCAGTTCATCATCTGGAGGAAGGGGATTGCCTCTTCTGCTAACACCTGCGCTGTCAGGACTTCAAGTTTGAAATAACGTAGCAGAGACTACCTTACTGCACAACAAAGGAAGAAGACTTCCAGAAGGCTAAAGCAGCTTTTTCGGCGAGTGCTACCTGGTTTTCCGGAAAATATAAGAATTAGATAGCCGAGAGCAGACCCGTTTAGGTTACCAACACGCGAGCTAAATTTAAAGCTAAATTTTCTGCTTGCCTATTTAAAGCATGGCTCGTTCCACCAGCAGGTGTAACTTAATTAGTCAAATTTGCCTTTATGATTGTTCTTGGGGCTGCTACTAAAGATATATCATTACTAGTAGTTGAAGCGCATGATGCTGTCTATGGCGGCAGTCCTGTGCAAGTACAAGTAAACAACTTTACGGCAAAAAAATGTTAGAACATGTATGTGTACATTGTCAAACCGAAACAATTAACTAGGCAATAAAAAAACAATACAATTCTATCTCAATTAATCTAAAAATGCGCCTTCTCATCAACCTTAATTGCTTCCTTCTCGGAGTCCGAATCACCGCTAATCATCGATACAGGTTCAACTCCATTAATCACCTCAACGCCTTTCTCTCCTGCAGAGCTAATTTCTCTGGTCGAAGTAGCGTATAAACCTTTTTCTTGATGTGCAGCCATATCTTCAGGACGAACGGTTCGTAATTGAATAGCATCTTCAGCGTCGACAGCAAGACCGTATTTGTTAATGAGACGACCTTTCAAGCGATTCTCACGCTTCCACATGAAAAGCATGAACAAAACACCCAAGATTTCGAGAACCAAGAGACCTGACACGATCTGGTAGCCCTTTCCAGTCTTGTACTGAGGAGCATGCTCAGTTGGGAAAATGACGTTAGGAAGCCAGGCATTGATTGCGTACGCGATTGTAGATCCGACGGCAGGTAGCATGCCACGCATTTCGGCATCATCTTGGAAAACTTCAGCGGACCAAGCAAGCATCATACCCCAAGAAGAGTAGCCAATGTCAGGACAGAAGAATGCAAAGAATTTGAGGCCGTATGGGATGTACCAGAGAGCGAGAAGGAAGTTACCAAGTAAACACCACGAAGCGGCATGGATAATAAATGCCCATCTATATCCGACACGATCAGAAATATTGGCAGACAAGTAACCCATAACGAGAGAAATAGCATAGCCACCAGTAGGAATCAAATTAACCTGCTGGACAGAAAACTGAGGAAGAGTGTCGAGCCAAAGCGTAAAGTATCCGGTAGTATCGTTAATACTGAATAAACTCCAAGGCACAAGGAAACCATATGGACGCCATGTCTTGAACATATCCATTAATCGACGAAGTGTAAGCCTCTTCGGGGCCTTTCGGCCAACCATCTCCATCCGTACGTAAGAATATTCTCTCTCCAACTCTGAAAGGTAAAGAGAGTGATTGTTTATGGGGAAATCAGGAATTGAGTAGTATCCAAGCCAAGCAATAGGGAAAGAAATAATACCATCGATAATAAACAGCCATTGCCAACCCTTGAAGCCGGCCAGACCGTTCATAGATGTGTAGACACCAGCCTGAATGTAACCAGAGAACATGGAAGCAATAGCCCAGGCAGCATCATAAAGTTCCATTCGTTTGGAAAGTTCAGACGGACGATACCAAGAGCCAAGAACAAGAGCGAGACCGGGATAGGCAACAGACTCAAACATACCAATCATAAATCGAATACCATAGATCTTTTGCAGCACCTATTAGTAAGGCTCACATTGGCTTGAAAAAAGGAAGCAATAGTACGTACAGGTTTGGGACTGCTGCAACCAGCGATAGACATGACGAGACCAGACCAGATGAATTCGCAAGTAGGAATCCAGACCGAAGGACGAACACGATTAAGAATAAATTGCGAAGGAACACAGCCAATAAGATATCCACAGTTGAAGAAAGTAGTAAACAAATTACGCTCGTTTCCGTACAAGTGAAGGTCCTCCTTCATACCGGAAACATAGGCGTTGGAAATATTAGAGTTATCAAGAGTCTTGATAAAGAAGGAAAGAAGAGCATAAAGTAAGATATTGGCATCAAGCTTCTGCATGTATTTCCGCTGCTTAGGAGGAAGACGAAAAGTGTCCCAAGCTTGACCAAGCGTTCGCTGCAACTTGCTGGGCATGTACTCATCCTCGTCGAGGTCGATAAGATCGGCAAACCGGACCTTAATCTCATCCATATCCCAGGTAGCAGGATCGCGACCGCGGAAATCATCGGGGCCGGTGACCGTGACTTTGGGTTGAACCCAGTAGGCGAACTTGGCCCACTTCTCTTTAATTCCCATGATTAGATGTTCACTAGGATTTCACTGTAAGAGGGGAGATATTGATGCCTTGAGATCTGTCATAAAATGCGAGAACAGACAGGACTTATATATTCTCGAGGACGGATGCGAGAGTATCGGTTAAAGAATCGTGATCACGGTACCACGGACGGCACGGACCCATCTTTTACAAATGGCATTGCGGAAGGTAATGTGTGCGCGATAGGTAGTGGCAGTAGCCTAGGTTGGACGGAGACCGCTGATAGCGAGTAATCGACTCGCGAGTGTCGAGGTGGAAGAATGCGGGCCGGTACTGATGCCGGCACCGAAGCGGTGAGTGAGTACTCGCTCGGTGGCGCCGCGGCGATGACTTTCCAAGACTTTTCATTTCTTTCTGGTTTCGAAAACAGAGAAGCAGAATAATAGAAATACAGATAATTGTCTGTTTTCCCCCAGACAGTTTGCGGCAGTAGTAAGCAAAATAGAGCACAGTCTGTGCGACGTCAGTGCAGTGTATCTTTGTGCCGGTAATCAGAGCACCGTGCACCGGCAGCGCTTAGATGTGTCGAGCGACGCAAGATAGGCTAGACTGGAGAAGAGGAGGGATGGAGCGCGGTACCTCCCCATGCAACCAGTATCACTTTGGAGCCGCGCCAGTTCGCAAGCCAGTTTCGCTGCTCGCAACACCCGGCTATCCCGAATGCCCGCACAGACCCGTAAGCAAGAGTCATCGCCGGGGGCTTAGAAGTGCCACAAACAGTGAAAAAATGCCGTCTGAGGGGAGGAGTAAGCGCTGGATTGGTTTTTACCGACTTCCGTTTCGTGCTCGGCAGAGGCGCCCGGCGTAAAGGCCCGTCTTGGTCCGGCCGCCAAGAAGTCCTCGGCATAACTGATTTTGTGCGATGCGGGGTCTGTACTTTGATTATCTAATTTCTAAATCGATAACTAACCTAAATGTTTAATCACGTGCTGATAGCGTAATTGGATGGGGCCGTGCGAGGTTAGGATATCAGACGGAATCAGGTGGCCAGAATATCGAGAGAAAAGGCACGGAATTTCTTGAATTAAAAAGCGAACAGTCAATCAATCGACTCTAAAGTGGAACCAGTCATCTAGCACCAGAAGATACGACGGTGCATTCCTAAGCTCTATCCAACCAAACGTGATCCTCCATCTCAGAAGCAAAATAGGAACAGGTCGATATCATGAAGGAAGAACTTCGATCGTCATTATTGATGGAGACGAGGATGTTGACGCGGCGGATGTGAAGGCTGCTTTTGTAGACGCTGATTGAGGATGCAGAACGGCCATTCACTAATCAACAGGGGTGGATACAATATACGAATATTCTTTATTCGTATTGGAAAAGTCAAATGCGATTATGATAAAATGGCAAAACAACTTTACAAATTATTATTATAGGGTTGGATACGAATATTCGTTATTCGTATTAGACATCTCGAATACGATTACGATAAAATGGCAGGAAATCTTTACGAATAATTATATGAATAATAAGCTGGTTATTCGTTACTATTCGTGATATATCGTATATTAATGCACGTGATTCCCAATTTCCATTAAAAAACTTATGGCTTTGGACTCCATAGAATGCCGTCTTAATCCAAGCAATTCTCTAGCGTCACTAAATAGCCTCTCGACTAGTCTTAGGGTTCAGCCATAGGGTTTTTTAAACCCTATGACGAGATGACTAATATATGATTATCTGTATAATTTACAACAATATATGAATAAGCTGAAATTCTATGAATGCGGACGAATAATACAAATTATGACAATATTGTAATTGTACCTACTAATCAACTCCAAGTCTCACAAGTCTCGCAGCCAAAGCCGGAATAAATAGTCAACTCAAGGGATATTTTTATTCTATCTCCCGTCAACAGATTATCGTGATCTGCTAATTGATCAATCGCAGTCTGCTCATCTCTGAAGGCATTCAACTCGGAATTAGAGCATCATTTTCTTCTGTGTGTATTACATCATTTATTAGTAATAGAGACTTAGAGTTTAGCCGCAATTGGGCAGCCCATCGCAGGTGATTGTTCAACTTCAGATTCTTTCGTAAAGCTCGTGCTGCTGTCCAGATATACATATTCAATAGTAGGATTTATAGTAGTATTGCTTTGATTATTGCGCTCATATACAATTACAATGAGGATCCGAAAGAGCTTTTTAGCTAGTACGTTTTGTTTGCTACTCATTCGCCGACGGTGACTGGTTCAAGCATGATCTAATCTGATTCAACATCTAAGCTAACATATTTGTCTAAAATAGTATTTATCGTGCTTTTGTTTATCACTTTATATCTAGGATTTGCACCGATCAAACTTGCTGGTGATAAATATTTGCATTTCACGTTCTTTTTCTTGTTAACGGTTCGTCGTCCATTCCAAAAATCGACCGAGATCAACGTTATGCTGATATGAAGTGCATTGTTTAGACATCGTTTTATTGGATTGTTGATACTGCGAGGAGGAGATTGGTTAATGCTACTTTTATCGTTTGTATTTTGATTGGAGGAGTCGGATCGGAGTTCGTACAGTCATTCGTTGTCCCTGTAAGTTATTGCAATGGCTTGTTCCATGAACTGAAGTGGTATTAACTAGTATTTAAGACGCGAATTTTTGATTGGTACGATATTTTGGTAAGTGAATATGAATTACGCGTGAAGTCGTACTAGAAACGGAGTTAACTGTTTGGATAGGCAAACGTGGTTGGTTCGTCGTTGGCACTTTTATGCTCCACATTCTATCACAAGCGTATGACCCTAACACCTTACAAGTTAGACAGCATAAACTAAGATCGAATAACAGGATTGCTCGAGCGGAAACGAGCGCAAAAGTACTCGCAGCTTCATTCGACCGAGCCAACTGATTTAGAAGCAGATGCTGGCGCAGAATCGATTGTTATGGAAAATCTTATGCCAGAAGCACCTGTCGAGACCACAACTGAGACAACAAAGCAGTAAGATTTCTATGGCAGCATGTGACTTATTTAATTTAATTATTCCTATTAATTACAAAGAGAAGCTAATACAAGAAAACGCCATGTAAAAATGAACACACGACAATCCATCCTAAGTGGTGTAGGCGATTTGCCGACCCCGATCCCAAATCACCTGCTAAGCGGATGTGTAGTTTGTATTATACTCATCATCATCATCAAAGTCGTTATTGTCATGCAGATGCAGATGCAGGATGTAAAGAGATCTAGTAGTTACTATCCTTGTGTCTGCTTATAATCGGCTGCTGGAAGGGCGTCCTAACTTGAGAAGGATCGGCCGACGGGATCGGGGCGAGCGAACGACGACGTTCGCGGGGATGCGTCGAAACCGAGGACGCGGTCGACATGCGACGCTTGTCGAAGGAGGACGAGGCGGTGGAGCGGGAGGTCGAGGAAGATAAGCAGTTTCCCATAGCACAGTTATTGTGGTTGTTGTGAAATAGACCGCAGTAGTCTTAGCAGTTGTTGATATCCGGTGATCATGAGCAGGGCAATCGCGTCTTTATACCAGAGATCCAACCAAATCACTTAATTTATTTATGACACTATGACGTAACGCGATTAACGTTTCGCCATCACCTGAGCGCTTGGCCAGTGCACAGCCTGAATGATGATGTAACGATGCGCCGTCAGCACAGTCAGCGGAGTTTGATATCAACGGTGACTTCGTCCTCCAGTTCGGTATCTCTGATCAAAGCCGTCGGCGGCAGGTCATCATCGTCGAGCGAGAGGATGACATGCTTGCTCGCGGCCGCGCCTCTTTTGCTGCGGTAGTAGGCGATTACGTCAGCGACCGACGACTCCGGGCGCACACGCAGCGCTATCTTCTCGCCTTGTCCGTCCTGCAAGTAAATCTTCAGCCCGGTTGGCGACGAGCCGGGCGCTGTGTTGTCGTCCGTGAAATCATTATCATCAAACTCGAGCTCATCTTCGTCGTCAAGCTGTTCTTGCTCGAGTCGCATCCTCATAGCGCATTGTAGTTCATCAACTTCTTTGTTAAGAACCATAATAACCTCCAAATCCGGGTTTTCCTCCTTCACTCCTAAATCCAAAGGCGTAGTGCTGTCATAGACGCGTCCGAATGTTGCTTTATCAAGCAATTGAACTCGACTGCCATTCATTCCACTTCTCTTACACCACGCCTCTTTGGTGCGTCGGAATGGATGCGTGGATTTCATTTTAAACGTGATATTTCCGTTAATTTTGCATTCAGCGCCATCCGTCAATGCGCTATTAGCATCGTCAATCGTCGCTTGCGTAGTTCCCACGCTGACATTCACTTGAAATACTTTATCAGACTCCAAAACTGGGGCCGCGATATCAGGTTGTGCCTTAGCTAACGCAGTTAGTCTAGCTCGTTCTCGAACTCTAGCTGCAATCTCCGGCAATAAATCGGCAGACTCCTCTCTTTCTTCTCCACCTCCTTCCAGTAACGCTGCGCGTTCTTGTCGTCTCTTCATTGCAACCATTGAATCACCGGAATCGCCGTCATCTGAATATGATGCGCTTCTTTTACCTCTCCGAGTTGGAGAGGTAACTTCATTGTCGTCTGCTAATAATGTTTTTCGAGCCTGGGCAAGATATACGCGGGATAATTTTGGAGGTGGCGAAAGTCTCGCAGCAATACTTTTCTTTGGTGGTGATTGATTTGGGAATGAATTAAGAACAACTAAATCTGATGAATCTGATTTTGGACTTGAAACGTCATGAGAAGCTTCTCTCGATATCGGTGGATCAAGCTCAGTGCTAACCTTTCGTTCTCGATCCTTGTCCCCTTTCATTTTCTTCATTTTTTTCTTCTTTTTCTTATTTCTTCGTTCTTCCTCTTCTTGTTCGCGCAGTTGCTTCGCGAATAAATATCTTGTATCCCGTTCATCGTCGCGCTTAAAAAATGTATCCGCGTCAAGATGCCTTCGTTTGCGTACCGGTCGTGGATTTACTCGCGTTTGAGTAGAAATAGCAGTTCTCTTACTACCATCAATTATTGCGTCCTCACTCGCTTCCATCTCTCTTCTTTCTCTCTCGTTTTGGGCCTTTTGGCTGTTGCTTTTTCCAGTGTGCTGATGAGTGGTAAGAAGGTCTTGTTGCGCGTTCGACAAGTATGGAAATTATCCGAGAGTAGACGCGACTGTGGCTGTTGTGGCGGTGAGTTGCACTGCCCTACATGCGTCCATATCTAGTCTCATTACATTAATTGATGGTGGTAACTTATTGATAGTCAGTCTAACAGCAGATATGCAATCATTTCCGAATTACAAATGAAGATGCTACGATTTAATAGTATGATATCTGGTTAGAATTCACCCTGTTGCTTGTCAGACTCCATCTAGTTCATAATTTTAAAGTAGTATTAACAGTGTACTTGAATTTATATTGCCATCTAACTTGCATATAGAGAAACTATACGCTAAGTTCTACAGCAAGCCAGTCGAAATCCTCTCAAAAGCAGCCTGCAATAAATGTAATACATCACTGTCAGCTTTACTAGCAACAATACTCTTTGAAAGTAACGGCACTAATCTCATCAACGGTCTATAATTCGCATTCGTAACTTGTCCATCCTCTTTCTCTTCCTCAACTTTCTCTTCGGCATAAGCAGCAGTAGTAGTAGTAGTAGATCGTGTAGTTAAATCGAGTAAGCGTGAGAGAATATACACTAATTCTTTTTGCTGTAATCGAGGTGCTGGAATTGTGCCACGTAATGGTTGATCTGCTGCAAATTTATGAAGTACAAGCGCACATCGTAAAAGTAAATATGGTATAGCTGATTCTGCCAATCTTCTTCGTTCAGGTGAATCTAATAATGCCGTCAGTATTTTTTTCTTAAACTCTCAGAATTAAATAGCAAGTGACTCACCACTCGATTCTACTCTAGAAAGAGTAAAGAGACTTTCAAAGCAGACATAGCTCATATTCTGTCTCGGTAGTACATCCAAAGCCTCCGTACCACCCAACAAAGGCTCATTAAACACATCCGCAAGTCTTATATTCACATCCTTATCCCAATCCTCAAGCATTCCATACAACACATACAAGAACGAGCAATCATACAAAGTACGAATATATTCAACTACTAATTCATCAGGAACTTGTTTATCGCCCAAATAAGGTACGATAAATAATTCAAGTTTCCTAAAGGATTCAATATCGAATTTTTCATCGTCTTTGATGGATGCTCCCGTCTGTGGTCCATTAGATCGAATAACTCCTGTCGCACCGCTAACTATTTGCCGCCATATTTCAACTTTTCGATCCACGGCAAGATTCGTTAATTCGGTTTCAATTTTAGTCACAGTGCGTTCGGAGATTGAAATGAAAGCATTGGAAGCTAACATCCATAACGTTAGTTGGTTATTTTCCGAAGCTATATATGCTGGACAGTTGTATTTCTCATGAATCGGAACGGTTAACATCTAATTTCTCCTTTGTTAGCTTCTCGTCTGAACTTTGATTAAAAATGAAAACTCACTTCCAATGTAAACGCAACAGATCCATCTTCAAATAATGTCTCATCATCCAAATTCGATCTGAATACTTCAAGCACATATTCAAAGCATTTTACTGCCACAGCAATAAATGTAGGCTTCTTTGCACTCTTGCTCTTTCCAGCTGGAATTGCAGTTAATACTTGCTTTCTAAACGCAAAGCTGGCAAATTCAGCATATGTTCTCAAAACAAGTGAAGCTGAGCCGGCGACTACCATCTCGCTTGAGTCGATAAGTTTAATGACGTCAATAATCGTCATTTGTAAAGGCGTTAGATAATCGACATCGGTGAAATATGGCGGTAGTTCAGGAAACAATAGACAACTGCGCATGATTCGTAACGTTGTCGTAATCTTTTCAACATCAACTTGAGCAAGAGTATAAAGAGGACGATAAGCTCCAACATAAGCAGCTAATGATTCCTGTGTCATAACTCCAGAGTTTTTCTTCTCGGCTTCATTAATAATACTTTCTTGACCTGCCCAAAATGTCCACACTTCTTCGATTGACGAATTCGAAAGCTCAAACTTGTTTTCAGTAATTGAAGTCAAGATATCAGTTAAGGTCTTGAACACAGATACTATAACTTCAGGTTTTGCCAATCCAACCACACCTTGGAAATATTTTAATAATGATCTCCAAAGTGCTTCGAAATCATGCTGTCGTACAAATGCATAAAGAAATGTAGAATAAAGTCTACTCATTCCGGACAAGATTAACGACATTGTCTCAGACCATTGCTTTTGCTCAATGTCAAGCGCTCGAATCATTGATTTATCCGCATATGCAACCGAACTAAAACTCGGTGGCGGTCGAACTTCCATCACAGTATAAATCACAATCCATAAGCATGCACTCCAAGAATTCACTCCAAGTAAATGTCCATAACTATCAAAGATTCTAAACAAAATCTGAATCGCTCCATTACGAACCTCAGGTCTTGAATCTGAGCATATAACAGTTAATCGAAAAAGTAGAATTAACCAAAGCGAACTAGTTGAATCTTGCAAATTGCCACTCTTTGCCATGCGAAGTAAGTCCTCGCGCGACTGTAGAGGCTCACTTAAATCAGAGTTCAGACCACTATCAGTCAATTTCGTGCGCAAGAAATCAGAAACTGTCCAGAAAAAAGTAATAGTCGTAAACGAGATATTTAAATCCTCAGGTTGATGACAGAAATAATACAATAAATCGATTAATTCAATAAAGCATTCCTGGGGCACTGAAGCTAAAAAGTCATTACAAATTAGCTGTAATGAACCAAACGCTGCTTTAACCAATTTTGAAATTTTTTCAGTTTCGGCCTTTGTGGCTTGATTACTGCTGTTTGTCATAGTGCTAGTTTGACCATTTGATGCACTGTGATGTGATTCTGAAGCTGGAATTTCGACACCTTCACGGACACGCGTGGTAGGCAATAAACTTCCTTGATGATGCATTACGAAAAAGCTCGTAATGACACTAAATACAATTTCCCATCCATTCGTCAACGAACTTCCCGTTCGATCAAGAATATCATGTAAAGTATTCAGCGTCGTACATTGAATCTCAGCTTCGGCCATCTTAGTCGTAAGTTCCATATCAGTTGATGGTTGACCTTGCTTTATGCAAGAATACATCTGCTCTTCAAGAGCTACTAAGCATCGATTCTGGATAATTCCTAATCCATCGGCTTGATGCTCCGCACTCGCCTCGACTATTGCGGAGAATATTGTAGTATTGAGTACTTCAGCTGCACGCATGCGAATAGAAGGAACGAGATCTCGACAAGAAAGAACGTCGATAAAGTACTTTACAAACGCATCCCATCCATTTGCATCCGGCGATGAAAAGACTAAGCGGTTGATATTTAACTCTGCAATCTCACCGAGCTTGATTAGTGCAAATAAGGAATCCCCATGAGTTGGTTTGATATTTGATATGCTCATCGAACGAGGCGGAGTAGAAGCCGGTAACTGTTCAGACGACTCCGAAGGCGTTGGTGGAGTGGATGATTTAGGGATCGATTGTTGGGGGAGATTAATAGTGCTTGCCGAGACTTTACAGAACGCATTCACAAGATCGAGGAATGACTCATCAGGAAAATCTCTTGTGCATTCTAGTAATTTTCTAATCGCGTTATCAACCGCACCAGTTTCTGTAGTTAATCCTGCAGGTGCCTGAAGGTCGGCTGTAGGAGAACTGCTGGCTGCAGTTGAAGCATTCTGCGCATTAGAACCATTCCCTAAGTCTTTCTGTCTCGCAAACCTATATCCTCCTGTATGCAGAATCATATCCGCCTGTTGTAATGTTTCGATGACAATCGTCCAGCTACTCTTAAGCGTAGGTCCAAGAGCAATAGCAAGATTAAGCAGTGCACGCAAGCAGAGTAAGTTTCGAACGTGAAGCGTTCCATACAATCCATCCGCATTCGCAGAGCTACTTTCCTGCCTAGTGGAACTGCTGTTTGCCACAAGTGATTCCATACTAAGACCATTAAAAATTCCATGTCGCTCAGTAGTCGGCGAAGAGCCAATAGTCTGACTTCCTGTAAAAATATGTGACGGCACAGCCACTTTACCAAGGGTAGTCAAGAATGCATCGCGGGGGGTCACAAGTTGCAAGAGACCCGCACTCTGTGTGAATTTTTGAAACGAACGCACAAGATTATGGTATAAATCAGAATCGAGCTTCGCGTACAGGAACGTAGAATAACAAGCTAGCAATGGCGGCCAACAATCTTTGACAATTTCTGCAGTGACAACTACATCAGTGTGCAAATTATGGTCCTCCAATGAAAGCGGATTGATTGGTGCACCGCGGTACCTGATCGCACGTCGCTTTTTACCCGATGCTGGAGGTGGAGATTCTTCAGTCGTAGAAGTCGCTCGCTGACCCTTCTTCTTTGTTGTCGAGTTGGCATCTGATAGGGAGAGAGGGAGCAAAAACCGGGTCATTCCCTCTGCAAGAGAGTTGACACAGTTCAACGCAAGAAAGTAAAGATACGTATCTGGCAATGCCGGAGGATCATTCTTATCGAGTTGATCAATGCAAAGTACACGTACTGACGACGTCTGTACACTCAATCCAATAGTATCAGCCGGTCCAGAGACGCTAAAGAGACCAGCTACTGTGCTAGTCGATGGATCTCCAGCCAAGTCATCCCCGAAGTCCTTTCCAGGCTGCAAGAACGATGACGAAAGTCTGCGAAGTCCAATAACTGTTGGTTTCTCACATGAAAGCTTATTAATTGCTGTCACTAGTCTGTGAAGAACTGGCTGTCGGCCTTCTTGAGAGTCGTATTCGGAGTAAAAACGGTGGACGAGAGCGTATTCTGCAAACACGCCTTGAAAGACTTCCATTACAAGCACGCGCTTCCAGTATGAGCCTATTTCTGCATCAAGGGTGTGGATAAGTAGCGTTAGCGCGACTTCGCATTCGACTGGCACGATGGGTAAATGGCGACGCAGGATAAGGTAAAGAATCCGAATAACTCGGACGATAACTGGGAATTCTCGACGTTCAGATAACGATCTCAGAATATATGGAAAGACATAAGTACGCAAGATATATGTCTGCTCGGGATGAGAGTTGAAAATCGTGGCATGATTCGATATTATGCTTTCGATAAGTTCAAGCCCGAAAGTTTCAGATATCTGATGGACATTGAGAAACTTGGGCTTGCTGCCTTCGGCGAGAAAACAGATATCTTGAAATACGCGGAAAGCATCATATGCTGCAGGATGAATCTTAACTTCAGATTTGCCATCGTCGATAGGGACTGTGAATTCGGGTTCAGATTCGGTTGCGTGAGCTAAGAAAGAAGCGTTAGCCTGATCTAATTGAAGAGGAGAGATCCAAACACAACTTACCATCCTCAGTGATGATTTCGTCAAATACGGCAACGCACATTTGCTGCAATGCTGCAAATATTGTTAATATCTTACTTTCAGTTCAATAGTTCAAGGAACAAAAAGCGTAGAAGAAATCAAAACTTACTAGCTGCTGCGGTATTTACTACAACTTGGATCTTGCTATTCTGCATCGTCGAGCAGAGCTGGATAGCTTTGGCCAATAAACCACCCCTGATAAAAACTCCATATTTTTCGATTAATGGTGGTAAAGTCTGGAGAATTTTGAGCTGGATTTCGACGCCGAGATGCTGTGCGCCCTGGAACGCATTGAGTATATCTTCCAGATTGTTCTTCAGAGTATGGGGTTAGTATTGGCAGCAAGCGAAGATAGTGAAAGCGTACCTTATTGAGACTGCTGTTTGCGATAAGACGCTGTATGCTCTGGATCGCGATTGATGCATACTTTATGTTCTTTGCCGCACAAGCTAGCAGGAACGGATTTGCGAAGGTAGGCGATGATGCGAGGTCTGAAAGCAAGTCAGCAATCAGATTCTGTCAAGAATAACACAAAATAAGCAGCATACGATCTAGTATCTCAGCCTCGTGCTTTCCGGATGACGATAGACCCTTGATTTCTGAGATTGAGGCGTCGCATGCCTGGCAGACGCCGATAAGAGGAACAGGTTAGCACGTGAGCAAGGTGGACAGTTTGAGGAGTCAAAGTGAGCACAACACACCTGGCGCAATTCGGTCTGTCTGCGCTTAGTTTCGGAAAGAAGACTTGTGAGGTCGGAGGTGAGCAAGGCGATGGAGCCCATGTTGGTGAGTGCGACTGGGGAGTTCTCTCTATCTGGTGGTCGCTGTTGAGTGGTCGGGCAGATTGCTCTGAGGAAGCAAATCTCTCTCACAAAAATACAATGAATAAACCGGCAGTTCAGGAATTAGACAACAGACATTTCACGAGCTCTGATGCGAATTGCACACGCAAGAACACAGGCAGTTCGTCGACTTATTTTGAGAGCGGCAACTTCCCGGCAGCTGAGCCTAAGCCTGAGCGCCCTTTTGCTTTATCTGCGGCTGCACGTTGCAGTTAGCACCATAGCTTTTACAGACTATTATCGGGCTATGCCCCTAATAACCACTCTGGTCTGCCTCTACCACTGGTCTCCATATTATTCACAACAAGCATCATGAGCGCCAAAATGTAGCTTTTCTTTCTCTATTCTAGTATTATCGCTGTGATCTTCAGTTGCTAATCTTTCAGTAGACCCCGCAATTTCCGCCTGCTCGAAGAACTCGAAAAGGGAGAGAAGGGTCTCGGTGCGGAGGCCTGCTCATACGGTCTTTCAGACGGCGACGACATTTCGATGTTGGACTGGAACGGAACCATTCTCGGACCTCCTCATGTGCGTATTCTGACTACTTTGTGCTGCTTGGCTTGCTTGTTAATTGGCTTCTAGAGCGCTCACGAGAATCGGATCTACAGTCTCAAGCTCACTTGCGGACCAAACTACCCCGATAGCCCTCCAACCGTTCAATTTCTATCCAAGATCAATCTGCCCTGCGTGAGCCCTGCTGATGGAGTGGTACGTGTAATTGCCTTATTATAATTGGATGTAACGACCAGTGCTGATCCTTCGTCTCTTTCTAGGTCGACAAATCGAAGCTCCCGTGCCTCGACAAGTGGAAGCGTGATTACAACATGGAAACAGTCTTGCTCGAGTTACGACGGTGAGCTCCGTCTTTTATTCATTATATACAGAATTCACAATCTAATTACTTGAATTTCAGGGAAATGGCATCTGGCGCGAATCGCAAGCTCCCTCAGCCTCCCGAAGGTACAACTTACGAATAAATGAAGCAAATCATCCACTCGCATCGCATAATTACGTCCCCTTTAAAGGAAGAAACTCAAATCGCCTTCTTTTTTTATCTACAGAGATATATTTTTGTTAAATACTGAATATACGGTTGGGCTTTTTTTGTTTTGTGTTTGTCTCGTTTCGCTTTTGCCTTGATGAAGAGATTATTGTTCTGCGTAAAATCACATCAGATAACGGCGTTTTGATCATTAATTTTTTTTTCTTTTATTTCCTTAATTCTTACAAATATTAATACAACGAATGCTGAACCGAGCATTCCAATATCAAATAAATCAATCCACTCCAATATCAAAAAAAGTCAATCCAAAAACTCCAAATTTATGCGCCGTAACTTCGAAATTCTGTTAAAAATTCAACGTTTTGCCCGCCCTTTCTTCTTGCGTGTCGGACCTTCGTTCGTGGCTACAGTTGCGGTTCCTTGTTGCACATCTTCCTCCATCCCCTGGAACTTTTGCTGTGCATCAAGATAAAGCATGACATCTCTCAGCTGCTCTCTTAACTCATCGATCTCATTCTCTTTCTCCTGCTTTTCTTTTGTCAAGAATTCCAGTTTCTCAACCATGCTTTCATTCATACTCTTCTCTTCTCTCCATTCTTTCTCCAGATTCTTAGATACAGCTTGCAAAGCTTCAGCCTTGCGTTTCATCTTTTCATACTCCTTCTCGGCTGCTTTCAAATTCTCATTCTCTAAACTTGCTTGAGTTAAACGCGCATGGGCTTCAGCTGCCTCTCGCTCAGATATTTCAGCTCTTGTTAATGCAGCAGAAGCTTTATCTGCCGCTGCTGTGATCTTGTCCTCGAAATAAGTGCGCTGTGATTCAAGTTGAGAGGTAAGTAAGTATGTATATTCCATTCCAATACTGTCCAGTTTCTCTCGCGGTACGTAATCTTCGTCTCGTGAGCCCAATCGGTGTCGGTTAGTGTTATTATTGCTGCTGTAGCTTTCCTGAGATGATCCTGAAGGTAATTCTACTAACTTTCCGTCTGCCTGATTCTGCACTAGTCGATGCACATATTGATCAGCTGCATAATCCCATACACGCTGACTCTCGATATCCATTGCGTATACATGATCGCTCGCCATATAATGTTGAAACGCATGAGCTTCGTCATATCTTCCACATCCTATATTTCCACATATCAAACAAATCCAAAGATTCTCAGTTGCGCCGCAGTGACCGCACTGATTGTGAGCCGAGACCTGTTGCTGGTCTTTCTTTTGAGAGTAGCGGCATACTGGGCAGCTATTATCTCCCCATTTAGACAAACATTGACAGTGAAATGTATGCTGGCAGATAATAGTTAGCAGTCCTGTCACCGACGAATCCATGCGTTCAAGGCAGACTGGGCAAGTAGGCAGTTCTCTAAGACTGCGAGTTGGTGGCGGAGTAGGTTTTGTGAGGACCATCGATGCCGTGCGTTTCTTTTTGCCTTCTGTAGTCGATGAAGTAGATGCCACAGATGGATCAGCCAGCGGAGTGAAATCATCATCTAGAAGGTACGGAAACTCAGGGAAATTACTGCGATGAAATCTGATCGAATGAATGTAAACTACATGACAAGTCTCTGGTTCCATCGAATTAAAAGCTTTGCGATTATAATTTGCGTAGAAGTTATCAGCAGAAGTTTGCTCGCGGAACTTCATGAGAACAAGATATCGATTCGGAGCAGCTGATCTCAGCATTCTAAAATGCGAAACCGCTTCGCGTGCCTCTTTACCCACAAATCCAAGAAGATCGGAAGCAGTCATGTATCCTGGAACAGCGAGAATAGCAAGTACTTTACTTCCGGATTCTGATTCCCCGGAAGAAGAAGTTCTAGTAGCAGACGACGAAGCACCTGCTACTGCATTTGTTTCCGCTGAATCGAGGTTTTCGCCTTCTCTGTAGAGATGGACGACGCCGCTGCCGAGGAAGCGCGCTCGTGGCGATTGCATTAGGACGGTCGAAGGAAGGTCGATTGGCGTAACAATGATATCTCCAAACCGTTTATCAACACTCTTAGCAAACTGACTACTAGTTTTTCGTTCTTCAAGAGATAGTTGCGCTTCTTGTAACGTTAGTTCAGCAGTCGTCGTGATGCCAGCACTGGAATCGTAGAATAAATCGCTTTGCTGGACGACTTGGTCGATCCACAGATCTTGATGAACAGCGGTATCAATAGAGCTCGGAAGCAAATCAAGTACGATATGGAATTTGTATCTCATGGGCATATATCGGCTGTTGTTGCACACTAGACTTGCCGATGCTGGCGCTAAAAGCTCGCGAAGTAATCCCAAAGGCTATCAACGATCTGCATAAACGCGTAAACCACATGCCTCGTCCCAACGTGCACCGTCGCCTACGCGTTTCCCGCGGTTGCTCATCATCCACATCAGCAATAGCAGATGCAATATAGCGATGTACTCTTCCAACCACCAAACAATCGGTAGCAAACTGGCAAGTCGTCGTCGGAATTTATCACCTGTTCCTGCTTCAGCTGGTGCTGGTAGTAATGGTGCTCCTGTTGCTGCTGTTGGTGCCGCTGTGAGGAGTTCAAAGCGGAGAGAACTGACTGAGGAACAGCGACATGAAATTGAAGAAGCCGTATGCAACCACGAACGATGGCTATTATATGGTTTTGGTGCTTGGGCTGATTGAAGATTGTTTTAGTTTCGAATATTTGATATGGACGGCGACGGCAAGATTGACTACCACGAACTGAAGGTACTCCAATCCACTTACCTACCACATATCACAACTCCAATTTCATAAACTAATCAAAGAAAATATTAATCTACAGGTTGCAATGCGAGCTTTAGGATTTGAGACAAAGAAATCTGAAGTCGCTGATATTCTTCATGATAATGAACGCGGCACTCCAGGTTATATCTCCTTCGACTCGTTTCTACGCGTCAGTACGTTCTCTCTCTTCTTTCCTTCTTTTCTCTAGATTATCATCAAAAAATCAATTAACTTCTTTCTTTCGTTTCCACAGTGTCAGAAAAAGTATCTTCACGAGATCCACTAGACGAAATCCGAAGGGCATTCGCCTTATTCGACGAAGACCAAACTGGTAAAATCAGCCTTCGAAATTTACGAAAGATTTCAAAGGAACTTAATGAGAATTTACAAGAGGAAGAACTTGAAGCTATGATTAATGAATTTGATTTAGATGGCGATGGAGAAATTAGTCTGGATGAATTTATTTCTATTTGCTCTGACCATTAATTTCTGACATTTGTGTCTTCGCGCTCTTATTTTGTTGATTGTTGGTTTTTTTTTGTATTTCTATTTGTATTGTATTTCTATCGATTTGTATTTCTGTCTCGGCCCAGGTGTATTTTTTTTCTGTTTCTTATAATGTACCAATTTTTACTATGTACTACTATCACATCTCTAACACATGAATTCGGTAGGACGTAATTACACTAAGCAGCGATAAATCACCATTATATCTGACAACTATTCAAAAAATGTTACGCTTAGAACAAGTGTTTTTATAAGTAAATATACGTCTGTTTCACCAACTTTTCATTACTCCTCCAAACCTAAAAATGTCTATAATTTTAAAGAAAAAATAAGAAATTTGAATATAGAAGACGATTGAGCTAAATAAAATAATAGAATCTGCAAAAATATACACCCAAATATATTTAAAACATTTCATTCATCCATTACAACCGGTATTTCCGATCTAAATTCCTTACCAAACCCCTCTCTAAACACTAATAATATTTTGATAAAAAAAAGAAAGTAAAAATAAATATCTATGATCTATGCAATTTCTAATTGAGAAACATATTACATAGCAGGCTCCTCAAGAACGGTCTTGAAGTAGAAAGGCTGGAACGCAATACCGTCACCAATGAAATGCTTGGACATAGCCTCGACCCAGTGGAGACGGAGCGAGTGAAGCATAGCAGAGGTACCCTCCATAACAACCAAGACAGCAATAGTAAGAGCAAACCAAGCAGCGAACAAGATGAATGCCATAATAACACCCAAACCACCCTCCATCTTGAAAGCACGCTCAAGGGTCATAGACCACAAGACAGTCGACAACTGAGCGTGGGCAAGGGACAAAGCCCACAAACGCAAGTACGAAGCAGTGTGCGAAACGCAGTTAAGGCAGAACTCAATGGTGTGGATAACCTGGTGGATCATAACCTCACCGAACTCAAACTCATGCTCCTCGTGCATCTCCTCCATAACGACAGGAGTAGCAGCCTCAGCCTCCTCATCGAAAGAGAGACGAGTGACTTCCTGCTGCGAGAGGTTCTCGTAGCCAGCACGGGTCTTGCGGTTGTTCTCATAGCGAAGGTACAAGGGCTTAAGAAGCAACATCCAGGGAACGCAGAAAACGGCAAGCAAAACGAGAGCAACCTGAACGGTCGGTTGGCCATCGTAGAGCAAGTCAGTAACGTTACCAGGAGACAAGAACATGTCGATCAATGTGTTCAAAAGACCGGGAGCAACCTTCTCGTTGCCAATCCAATCGTAAGCCCACTTGAAAACAATGATGAACGACAAGTATCCGAAGATGGAAACCAAGAAAAGGAAACCGGGAATGAAGTTTCCAACGATGTCAATCTTGGACTTGTAAAATCTGGCGTTGACAAGCGAGAAAAAGAGGGAGTAAAGCATGTGGCAGAAACCCATGACGATAGACAACTTCATCTTGTACGAATTGTTAAAGATCAAATTGTTATCGGCACCGTGCCAGGTAGGGTCAATACCGAAAGCATAAGTGCCAGTCGAGTTGGCCATGATAAGGTCACCCTCGTTCCAGGTATAAGGCCACTCCCATCCAACGGGGAAGATGGTCATCGACTTGGAGAAGATATCGTTGTAGATCAAACCAGTGTACATGGAGAAAGCACCCATGAGCAAGATAATGTAACGACCGGTGAAAGCCATGTCGAAGATCTCGTCCCGCTGGGCGGCAAGCAACTTCTTCTCATAGATAACCATAACAAGACCAACGAGGAACATAATTGCTCCGTGACCGAGATCACCGAACATAATAGCGAACATGAAGGGGAAAGTAACAATGGCGGGAAGACCGGGGTTGACTTCACGGTACTGGGAAACACCATAAGCATCAATAATGTTCTGGAAAGACTCGGTAAACTTGTTTGTCTTGTAGTAGGTGGGGGGGGTCTTGGTAGTCGAAAGCTCGTTGACAATCGAGGGAACCTGGAGACCGGCACGCTCGGTGACCTCAGCGAGGGTTGTCTTAATGACAGGGAGGTCATCAGTGGCAATCCATCCCTCAGCGATAAGGGACTTGCGGGACTGATCGTAGTTGAACAAGTTAAGAGCAGCGTAGATAGCCTTCTCCTTCTTGACGACAACCATCCACGAAGCAATCTGTTCGGCAATAGACTCGAGCTCAGTCATGAGAGTAGTCTCGGTTGTGGAAACAACCTCCTCAACATCGGCAATCGACGAGTTAACCTCACGAACCTGGTCACGACGAATGTTTGCATCCTCATCGACAGCGTAAAGGTCGGCATCCAGAGACTCGGCAATTTTGCGAATCTTTGTCAAGATACCGGCACCGTGGGCAAAAACAACGAAAACATTCTTCTCGATGGCCTCATCGGTCTTGGCATCCTTGATAGTCTCCTCGATCTCAGTGCTGTTGAGGAAGAGATTACCACGGAGCGAACGCCACAGGATGCGCTCGAAAGTCTGCATCTTCTCACGAGGGATAACACCAGCAACGAAGCCAATGTTCATGACCGAGAAGGAAGTAGCAGCGGACATATCTCCCTGCTCAACATCACGGTTGAGAAGAGGTGCGTTGTCATTGTCCAAAGAAGCACGGAGTTCTTCTGGGACGTTGTGAGCACGGTCGAAGAAAGATCCGGCCTCGATAAGGACATGGCGGAGCTCTATAAGCTCAACCTGCTTTCTGGTCAAACGCTCATGGGACTCCATGAGCTGGTTGACACGCTCCTCAAGATCGTCAGTGCGGAGAGCAAGCTGATCGATCTCATTAGAGTGAGGGGCGGCGGTAACGTCGGCGTAACCGGGAACAGCCTTGACTTTGACACCAGCCTTCTCAATCTGAGTGTTGAAGAAGCGGAGCTGACGCTCAACGTTGTCAAGACGACGGATTTCCTTGACGAAAGTACGCTGAAAAGAGTTGACGTCGGCATTAAGCTGTAGAGTCATTAGGATTTGTTCTTATGCAATTGTTCCTGGCTCTCTCTTTAACTCAAATGATGAATTTCTTAGAGAACCAAATCCCAAGAAGTAAAGACTGCACTTACATCGCGGAACTGAAGGGAGCCTAGTTCACCAAGGGCAGCAACAACCTCGCGACCGACTTCGGTAGCGATGTAGAGCTGCACCAAGGACATCTCCGCGGAGCCTGTAAAACACGCATTGTCAGTCACCGACAGGCAGGAGAAAAAATAATACAACAAGAAAACATACGGAAAAAAGCCTGCTTGCCCATCTTTACTGTATTTAAACAAAAGGGATGAGAAAGAAGGATTTGTTTTGGATTGGGTCTAAGGGGGAAAGGGAGGAAGGAGAGGAGGGTGACAGAGGAGTTGTCGTGGCGGGCGGGCTGGCCGCACAGTTTTCGCGACTGATTGGCCGACAAGATAAGCCTGTGCTGAGGAGTACGGTGAGGCAGTAGTATATTTCAGCACCATCTCTGTATTCCGCAACTGCCACTATTTGCTTTGCCGTTTTAACAGTTTACATGTGTCTTTTTCGCTTTATATATTACTAATTGACAACTATTCTTACTGCGTGAAGCTGTCTCCATGTACCGTAATATAATTAATCACGTGATTCATCAGCTAGCCTATCGTTATCTCACTCTCTCTTTCTCTATGTTATAAAGAATTGTAATAATTGAATTTGGTGCAATTACGTAACTATTTCATGATATAATATCGATCTATATTTCCTAATTGTGGGTGGTATTCGTCGATACTCGCTCCGTCCTCAGTTCTCGACCTCGAAGCTTCAAAACTCTAATTCAGTACCCCGAAAATTTGTGACAACCATCTATTCTCGCGATCAAAACTAGTTGCTCTGTCTGTTATAAGTCAACCATTTATTCAGTTCTCTACCACTGAACAAATAATAAACAAGATTCACAATGCTGCGATCAGCACTTCGAACGCGGAGGCCACCTGTCAATTGCATGTTGTCGTCGCGGGCACTGGTATCGGTAAGGGCGTGCAAGAGTGCCGATGCTAGTCTTTGCGCCAGCCGAACCTGCGAGTTTAGCTGGGCTAGTCGTCGACCATTCTCTTCATCGCCTTCGAACTGGGAGAATAATTTGAAGGATATCAAAGAGGACGATACAGACGATTTGAAAGAGGAGGATGAAGAGGGCATGCAGTTTGATCAGGAGTTTGATGAGGATGAGGAGCACGACAAAGAGCACGATAAAGAGTACGATGAGGAGAATGGCGAAGGCGAAACCGAAAGTCATCAAGAATCCTATTACGACTACACTCCTGGCCCAGCAGCCGAGGAAGTTGTAAATCGCCTCGAGAACAAAGAATGGAATAACTACACACTAGAAGATTATATTACCATGAACAAACTCGAGCCTCCCACGAATGAAGATGAAGCTGTTGAGGTTTACTCCAAAATCATCGATCAAGAATCGAACTTTCTTTCCAAGGACGAGCTTTTATCTAATTTACCACTGGGATACGCTTCTCCCAATACACTCATGTCTGAAGAAGATTTGAAGACTATGCTCGAGACCGAGGGTAGCACTACGCCGAAGGATATTCGACATGATTTCTTTTTGGAACCGCAAGAGGAAAGAGGTGATTATTCTCGTTGGACTGAAGCTGCCGGTGAGGACGCGTTTATGCATTCAATGGCGTTGAAGCAAAATGCGACTATCCCTCCGTCAGTCAAGAAGGCGATGTCGGACTTGATTAATGCGGCTACGGCTGCTAAAGCTAGAAAATGATTGCTTACAAAAGAGCAGTGCTTTTTTAACCTAGTTGTTTGTACATATATTAATGTTGTGTCATATATTAAAATTATCATTATCTGTAAATACACTACATTTACCCATTGATCTCGTCTCGCTTTATATGCAAACATTTACTTTACAAAACGCCTTAATTCAGCTCAGAATCTAAATGCCTTCTCTTTTGAATCTTTCTCTAGCGGGAACAAATATCCATACAGGACACTATATCCCTCATCGGCGCATGCAAAATCGCACTATCTATATCCTCGATTCCGATATTGATCAGAACCATGTCTCCTATCCATCCGTGATGGAATTCGCTGATTAGTGGGTTTCTGCTCTTCTTTGCAATATGCTCAGGCTCTGGCGGTGCAGGTGGCTCATTGATTGTGAGGTGGTCGGCGACTAAGCCAGTTGTATCTTGGTGTGGTCGAGCGATTTCTGCTTCGTGTGCCTCGAGAATTGAATCTCTTGCTGCTCCTGCAGGTGGTGCTGCTGCTGCTGCCGCAACCTGAGCCACCATCGGAGCAGGTGCTGCGACAGGAGGAGCGGGCTCTGCAACAGGAAGCACAGGTTCTAGCATAGCCGGAGCCTGGCGCTTCCTCTTCCCATATCCGCCAGTAGTCGGCATCTCTGCAGCAACTGGGGCAAACCCTCCATCTGTCACCGGTTTCGGCAGAGGTGCCGGTACAGGCTTAGACACAGCAGGTGCAATTGCATCCGCATTCGGTAACACAGGTTGAGGAGGAATCGCCGTTGCAAGACTAGGATGAGAAACAATCTCACCACTATGTTCATTCACAATCGGTCGTTGCTCTCCTTGTCCCGCATTCCAATCCGGAGTCCATGGAATATAATCCTCAGGTAAATCAGTCGCGTCATCCCATTCTCGCCGTTTCTGGAAATGTTTATCCCAGGCAATTGATACGGTAAACAGCATATCTCGCTCGTCTGATCCGGCATACATGAGGTTCTTTGAAACACCTACAATCTCGTACGGTGTCGTGAGATTCATGAAAATCATATGTCTGCGGTAATATGGTCTCATTTCAAAAGAGTATTTAACGTGAATGATAGCTGCTGATACAGTATTGTGGATCGTCGGCACGCAAGGAAACTCGCAAAGTGTGACACGGAGGGGATTCGAAGCCTGATGAATTAGCGTCCAGAAACGCGGATCTTTGAACTTCTTGAGAAGTGAAGTAACGCAGGTTGGTGGGGTTTGCTTGTCGATTCGAAGGAGATTCTGACCAGCATGTGGGCCGTCGATTGTGGCGATTGAGCGGGGGAAAACCTCGTGGTGTACAAATGGAGCATTTTGACCATCGTACAGCACAAAATAGTTTTTCTCAATTTCGTGCAAGTCGTTTCGGGGAAGCTCAGTGAGCTCTTTGTAACTAAGAAATAAATATATCAGCTATGATCTTATGCAAATACTCAACTAAATATAATACATACACTATAGGAACATGATCCAATTTCAGTTTACTGTTCAACTCAGGATGGACAACTCTAAGATCGATAATATACTGCGACAAGCAATTCGTCTTTCCATTTGTGCCAACAATCATCAGTGGGGCACCATCAGGAGCATAAAATACTCGAGGGTCAAGATGACCTTGTGGAATAAGCAAGAAATCGGTCTTGCATGCGTCTTTCGACGATTCCCATTCAGGCAATTTAAGCTTGATAGCGTTACCTTTATCGACGCATTTGAGGATCTTGCGGTTTGTAACCTTGATATGGCCCCATTCCATTTCACAAAAGACTAACTCATGATGCAAAAAGAGTGCGTGTTGCTTAGTCTGTCGTGCAATACCAAAATACGGATGTTTATATCCAGCAGGAAATGGTAAGACGTTTGGGTTATACCTGTACATGCGCTTATTACCTTCAAGACCAAACTCCATTCTGCTCATCGTCCGTTCAGGATTGCTGTAAGAAAGCAGCATATTTGCCTGACCTTCCACGCGAACGTCTTCGTCGTCACAGACGCGGAGGAGCTCGAGTGGACGCGGATGAGCAGCAAGCTTGGCCTGAAATAGTGTAATGTTATCAGTTTCCTCCCGCTGTAACTGCGCCTCCTTTTGCTGACGTTGAAAAGGCGTGAGTTGTTCGTCATCGTCATCAAAATTAAGAGCAGCGGATAAGGAGCTGAAAATCTCGCGCTTGTTGGTGCTCGGCGCCGGTCTAGCGAGGAGAATAACGACGGCGATAACATTGATGGTGACGAGGAGGAAGACAATGCGCTGACGGCTAAATCGCCAGATGACTCGACCGGAAGGAGCCCAGAGAACCATGGCAGGAGGTATATCTTAGTCTCTGTCTTGCGCTATTTTATAATACTTCTGGCAAGTTATTATATTCAAGCAAAAAGGAGTACCATGAAGATGGGACACTTTCAAAGTTTGGCTGCAGCACGACCCGGCCGACTCTATGCGGCACCGACTCGAGTAACTGCCAATTCTTCGCAGATTAAATTTTATTTTTTTATTTGTGACAATTAAACTTATTGACGAAGTGTTTATCTTCGTGTTTGATTTTCGAAACAGCTCACCCTAAACTAATCTCATCTGCTACGAGAATGGTATCATACGAACATCACTCACCTCAATTCGTACTGTGCTGTCCGCTGCACTTATATATTCTTATACAGCTAACGGCGCCACAAGCAAATCTATCGCTTTTTTCCAATAACCTGCAGCCATCTAACTATGTTTTGGCTCGATATATTTAAAAAAAATTAGAAGAATGATGTAAAAAAAATATTTAGCCTGTAATCCAACTCATTAAGTGTTGATGGTTTGGAACAACTGCTAGGAGCCAGAGGCGGCACAAATTGCCGGCGTGTCAGAGTTTTTTACGCGAGCGGAAAACCTCATCAGAAATTGATTGATCTTGCCCGCAGCTTTAACAACTGAATATAAACTCGTCTAGACTTTTAAGCAGTCATTTATTTCTGGTGCTTCATAACCATTCATAATTATTAATATTGCTATTATAATTATTATTATTATTACAATGAACTAATTCCCGTAGTTACGCTTTCAAAACTAACAAATAGTACTATATTGATCTAGAGAACATTAACCCCAACAATTAGAAGAAAACTACAAACAAAAGTATAAAAAAATATGATCTATAAAAGAATGGTGCTAAGTATTAATATGACCCATGGTATTCTTAACAACAGTCTCACCATTCCAACTTCTACCAAGCCAGGAATAGCCTTATCCTTTAAATATATGCATCATCCAGCAGCCACCCAGAGAATCGGGCAAAGTAAGATTCTTACTGATTTCTATTCTCTTTTCTGGCATACCGGCAAGGTTCCTCCTGTTCACCTAAATAAAGCCGATGAATAACGCGAACTGTATCCTTGGCTGGAACAGATACCACATCAATCGCATTTCCGAATTCATCAAGCTTAGCAGATCCCTTAAATTCAAAAACATTCGTTAGCAACCACTTTTGACCCAATTCAATCTTGGAAAAATTCTCAGGAAGACAACTGGTTTACCTTCATGATTCCTCTAGTAGGTCGCGCTGACTCTAAATTGGCATCTTTCTTAGCAGCACTAGCTTTCCTCCCGGTCTTTGCCCCACCTGCAATCGCAACTCGTTCAACAAACGAAATTGTTCTTTCTCGCGCTAAAGGACTCTCATATAACCTCTTCCGTCGCTTATCAATCGGCGGCGAATCTGGTCTTTGTGCTTCAATGCGATGATACTGTGGTATGACATTATTTTCGTAACCATTATTAAGTCGCGAATTAGTCGCAGTTAGACGCGTCAATGGCGCACTACTTGCCGCTGGGGCAGTGGTTGATGTTGTTTTTAAAGTGGCCGGCCTCGGAGTATCAGGTGCGCGAGTACTTCCTTGACCACCTGCGCGAGAACGAGTAGCCCGAGTAGCCCGAGTAGCTCGAGGAGTGGCATTCTCGTTTCGTGAAATTACCACCGGAATCGAACTAGCGTCAGCCCTCCTACTCGCACGAGGAGTCACAGGTTCCCTCTTTCTCTGTGGCTTAGGGGGCAATAAAGGAGGTTGTTGCTGGCTGTCAGTAAGAGTAGTTGCCGAACTACTGGATCTCGATTTCTTCCTGGGCCTCTCAGGCTCGGTCGTTTCTTCGACAGATTCGGCGTTATCTAAAACTGGCTCATCTAGTACGACGCATTTGCGCTTATTAGATTCAGCCCATCGGTCAAGACTGATATTCCAAGGAAGAATCGAGGTATAGTCGACATCACAGACGTCACCTTTGGCTGGCGACTGCTTGGCTGGAGATGATGCATTAACTTCCTCCTCTTGACTACCGTTGACAGTTCCCCCAGAATCCTCTAATGCATTCATAACAATATCGCTCTCCTCGGATTCTGTCACTGAAGTCGATATCTCGGACGCTTCTGGAGTTACTTTAGCTGTGGGAGCATTCTCCTCAAGTTCTTTCTCATCCGATTTGTCATTTTCCACAGACTCTTGTACTCCAAATGCTGAGCATTCATGAAATTCTTCACTTTGGATACTATCCTCATTCTCAACAGGTATTACCTGCTCCTCATCTTGCTCCTCTTCAGCAGCCGACTCTTGAATCTGAACAGCTTCAATGTTGCATTCGTCCTCCTCTGCATTATTTAAAGATTCTTCTTCGCCGCTGGAGTTGTTCTCTTCGGCGCTATTAACTATAGCTTCAACTTCATCTTCGTCAACATCCATCTCCACTTCTTCGTCAGCATCTTCATCATTTATGGCTGATTCAGGTACGATGACGTCCTCGGCAGTCGCGACTTTCTCGACATCCTCCCACTCAGGCTCACCAGACACAATTTCCTGATTAGGGAACTCCTCAGCAGACGTATTCTCGACCGCGTGAAGAATTTCCTGCTCATGATCATTTTTGATTACTTCTGAGCCGAGAAAAGCTTCCTGCTCAACGGTATCCGTTTCGATAGCCGCAATATTTTCGGCAGCACTCATATTAATCTCCCGAGAAAATTCGTCATGTGCTACATCAGATTCAGATGTCTCATCAGCAGCTTTATCTGCGCCTTTACAGCACGTCCGATCAGCGAGCGGACTGTTCTGCAACACTTCATCCTCGAGGACCTCATTTTCCACATAATCAGCCTTTTGAGGACTAACCGAAGAAGCAGCTGGCGACGAAGTAACCGAACTTTCCTTTCTGGGCGACGTAGCTTCCGCAAAAAAAGCGCGAGCACGAGCTGGAGATCTACGAATTGGTGAGATCAAGCTAAGCGCCATTCTCAAGGCCGCTGATCCAGCAGTTGAAATTTGTTGCTGTTGATGCACTGATTGAGATGTTGCGGAAGGTGTATTAACTGCTGATTCAGTCCAAATACCTTCTTGTCGTCGTAATTGACGCTCCCATTGATTAATATGGTCTGGTAACATATCTGAAATTTCGACGTCGGTTATGCTTGGAATGGTGACATCGGGGCTCGCAGGAATTGGAAGAGCTTCGACGAATACTTCGGAGGCCTCATCTGTTCCTGCTATTGACGCATCTGGAGATTCAGAGATCATGGAAGAGTGTGCCTCTTCATAGATCTCTGTGGTCGTTTGAAAAACTGCTTCTGAACTATCTGGGTGACTCTCCTTGGATGAGACAGTAACTTCCGAGGTCTCTGATTCAAGAATAGTCGAAACATGTCCAACTGAGGCAGACTCGATAGCAGTAGTAGGCTCAAAAACTCTGACATCCATTTGCACGATCGACACATCCTGAACAGATTCCGACGATGCAACACCGGCTGATGAAGGCGGAGACATAGTAATAGACTCAACAGTATCTATAAACTCATCATTTTCCGAATCAGATTCAACAACGATCTTCCTCGACCAATTCGCAAGTGGCGAGCGCGTAACGGCAGGCGATGCTGAAACAAAAGAAACAGGAGACGACGCTCCACATTCTGAAGTGGCAATATCAGATGTTGAATCATAGTTCGTTCGCGATACTGCTAATCTTGATGGTGTATTTGGAATGTGGGCAACTTTGAAGTCGCGCTTTAGACGGTCGTAGTAGGCGTGCCGATGAGCTGCTGCATTGTCTTCGCGCGTTTGACGACCGGGAGTTCTAACAAACTCTGCAAACCATATGTTAAAAATACCGTCTTGACTAAAAGTAATACATACATCTTACTGACCACTACTAGGCGTTCCTAAAGATTCCAAAGACGGCGGTAGGGGAGTTACTATCGGAGATTCCGGAATTTGTGCGCCAGACTCTCTCTGATTTCCTAAAGCCGAGACATCTGACTGAGCTCGAGCTGTAACCAACGAAGGCCATTGCTGAAGCTCTGAATTGACATCCAATAGCATGACTATTATATTTTTAGTGTAATGTCCAAAAAATTCATTTGAAATCAAAAGCATACCACTATTCAGTATCACGTCAGGGGAGGACATCGCTGGGGACCCGGAAGCAGGGAATGGGAAGGGTAATACTGTAGTAGTAGCAACTGCATATCTGATTAGCATAATTCTATCATAGAATATCACAATAATAACACCAACTGACCTGTATTAGGAGAGACAGGAGGTGAAGACAATAACACTGGATCGATCATAGATGTCGAAATCGAAGTTGGAGAAGAAGCAGTATAGTTGAATAACTGCTCAGTGTATGGCATTGACTGATCAGGGTCATATTGGCTTGAAGGCTTTGGCGACTGCGCAGCACGCACGGGACTACCTGGTGCAGAGCTGACAAAGGAAGGAGCAAGCGAAGGATCGATGAACGCACCTGGAACTTCAAGGACCACAGATTCATTGGGATCCATCTGTTGAAGCGGGACTCTGCCATCCAAGTTGACAAATGGCTGATTTGGCAACTTGACCGGAGGTCCAACTTCTTTCTCAGGACGAGCAGGGGATGGCAAATTTGGGGTCGTCTGAACTTCTGACTCTGACGGCGCCCGAACATCCTCGATAGTTACCGCTGACTCACTAATTTTAGTACTTTCTTTTGCAGAAGTCTTTTCAATAGATATGGCGTCTTGTTCAAGAATTTGGGTTTCTTTCTCTTCCGAGATTGCATAAGTGAAAACATCATCGGCTACTGCTTCGATGGGCGCGACGAGAGAAGGCAATAGTGAATTGGCGATATTCTGAGGGGCTTTGAAATTAATCAGCGTGGAGGTCGATTTTCTTGGCGATGTTCGAATCTGCTTTACAGGTGATTTCTTAAGCAGCGTATTAGTTGATTTTTTGAGCGATGACTTTGTGGACGAATCGTATATAGATGGCGAGCTCTGATTCTGAATCGCCAGACTTTGTGCTTTCAACGGACCATTTACGTTTCCCTCTTCCGCTGTATTCTCATGTGCATCACCCAAATCCTCGGCATTGTCAGCAAATATAAATTCTTTTGAGTTTTTTGCTAATTCAATCTTCCGTCCTCGCTTCGTTGTCCGTGCTGATAACGGACTTGTTTGTCGCTCATTTCCATCGCCAGGAGTCGGAGGCACTCTAGTACTGCGAGTTCTTCTTTCCGATTTCGCGGATGCAACTTCAATAAAAATATCACTGCTAGTAGTACTGGATGTGGTAGAAGCTTTGCGAGCTTTTCGAGTAGAGCTTTTAGATGGTGATAGTTCTTCGGTTGGTAGTGCTGCAGGATCAGTAGACGCATCAGTCTTAGTATGCGATCTTAGAACTCGACGGCCGGTTGTCACAGGTTCTAAATCTCTATTATCAGGTGGAGGTGTCAATGCCCGGGCAGACCTACGGGTCAAACGAGCCATCTCGTGCAGCGCTTTCAAGTACTGCGGGCCTATATGGTACTAGGAAGTGAGTAACCAGCTGCAGAACATTGATGTAAATTGAAAAAGTTCACAAACCTTGCGTTACAACTTAATTTCTAAAGAAAGCACCTTCTTATAAACAAGTGACAAGAAATCAAAATCTGCGCGCAGAAATAAAAAGAACTTGAGCTGTTGGAAAAAGGACCAGATGCCAACTCGGATGTATGATTGTGGAAAATCCAAACCTAAGTTTGTTATTGTCTGCTGCGGCTCAGTTGGTACGGCAACAGCTCTGTAAACATACATTACCAGGGGTAACAAGTACCCACAATATTCTATTTACATACTATAGCAAATTTCTATAAACTTTAAATAATTATAAATTGTTGTATGAAAAGCAAATCATAGCTTGATGTACCAAAAAATTCTTTTTTTCTCTGCGTGGAAAGACTAAATTAACCAAATTCTTCCCAGTTCCCTAACCCAGCGACAGTCTTTATTAGAGAGTAGACAACCGTACCTGGCAACTGCTCCAAGGGGTTATTGGTATAGGGGTAGCATACCTGCTTCGGGTTATCATGCCCGGCTTAGCAGCTGAATCTGCAGGAGACCCCGGTTCGAATCCGGGATGACCCCACTTTTTGCTTCTCAATCTAAGTTTTATTATTTTTATTTTGTTTCTTATTTTTATTTGCTAATTTTTTAGATACATTTGTTTTCCAAAAACGGAGGAGAGCCAGCTGCTGATCGCATGCATTTGTAGTTTCAGACATTAACGTCCCCCAGCTGTTCAATGGTATTTACTATTTGCATTTTAAGGTAATTGAAAGAGTTTTACGTCGAAATGCAGTCGTTACTACCTAAAAATTTGAAATTTCCTGTGGGTGATCGTATATGTCATGTCGCATGCAGCTTGTAGCGCGTTTTTGTACATGTCGCGACAGCCAACTGTATATATAACAATGACATACGTATTATCTGTACGCAAATCGTAAGTCATAATATTTAAGTAATAAATTTTGAAGAGATTGGAGTCCAAAAGCTGTGAAACTGGTCTAGGCAATGATGATGATTATAGATATTTATAGACAAGTAGATATGTAACATAAAATCCAAGAGGCAATTGGTCACGTGCAACAGTTCTCCATGTGGCTTCCTTCAACACAAAAGACAAGTAGACCATTAAATAGCCATCCCGAGCGTCCACTAAATTCTCTCGAAAGTAATCAAGAGTATAGACTTTGTCTAGAAGCGTTAAGTGTACCAGAATAGTTATATGTTGAGATCTTAGTGGCTTAGATAGGAACGCCTGGCGTGAGCGCGAGCAAGTAGGAAAGCAGTGACATGCCGGAGCCGTGCCCGGCTCCCAAGCAAATAGTTCTCCAACAAATTGCTACCTAGCAGTGGTTGTAAAAAAAATTAGTCGCAGGGAAAGATATGAGAGAGCGGTTGATGGTGTCTGCCATCCCACAGGAGCAATCAGACAGTCTTCTGGCGGAGTTGGTAGTGTTCACCAACGCGACCATGATCGGTGCGGGGCTGAACACTTTGGCTAAGAAGGCCCGAGGGCCGCAGAGGGCGTCACTTATAATGCAGCTGGCTAACTTAGGAGAGACAGAGATTGGAGGATTCACTTGTTTGTAGCACGTGACGGCATGAGCCGTGCCATAGGCAAGTTGCCAGGTCGCTCGTGCATAATGTTGACATTCAGTGTGGAGGGGCCCAGGCGCAGCGGAAGTTTGAGCCCACCGGGATCTGTCTGGGGTGGATGCAGAGAGGTCATGTTTGAGGTGTTGGTCAGGTATTGTATCGCCACTGACAGGGGCAGTCTAAGCGGCGTCAACAACACCGACGGTGTAGTCGCGATCACTCTTGCAAAGCTCGAGAAATGAGTATACAAACCTACGACGCCGGATGCGCTTTTGATGGCTTCGGATTTTTTTACTGCTGCTGTTCCGAATTCTTGTACACTGTCCTATAGTGGAACGTAGAAAATGCGACGACTTTTTACTGCTATCTAGGTCGAATTACAAGGTAATTGTTAAAAATTATATTATTATGTTACCTTCCTAAGATGCAGCAATCTGGGTGGATCCACGCGAAGCGTAATGTTAAATGACTGCCAATGAACTAAGACTCACCTATTATACGGCGATGCATATTTCTCATAGCTCCTCCAATGATTAGTTAGTCCTTCCAACCTTTCCGACGTCCAATTGCCTTTACTACATACACGAGACCGAGTAGAACAGGCACTTCAATGAGTGGCCCCACCGTTGATGCCAATGCCTGGTCACTATCAGGACCATATGTCGCAACAGCAACAGCAATGGCCAATTCGAAATTGTTACTAGCGGCAGTGAAGCTTTGCGTAGTGGCG
Organism: Myxozyma neotropica; assembly: GCA_030568295.1. Lineage (NCBI taxonomy): Eukaryota > Fungi > Ascomycota > Lipomycetes > Lipomycetales > Lipomycetaceae > Myxozyma > Myxozyma neotropica. The sequence goes on along the minus strand of JAJLTU010000007.1, from coordinate 352,092 downwards.
AGTTTGTATCCGAAGCCAAGCTTGTGGGTTACAAGCAGCGTGACAAAGAAGATCACGCCAAAATAGACGATGAGGGGCGCCGCCACGCGCACGACCGAGACGATCTGATGCACGACCTGGTGACCCTGGGATGCAAAGAGCACCAAGATGGTGAACAGAAGGCCGATAAGCGACCATGGCGTGGCGAACTTCAAGAATACTCGGTCGTACCAGCTTGGGCTGACCATTTTCCGCAGTATGAAGCGAGTAGCGATTGCGGCGGCAAGAGGGATCCCTAGAAAGACCCCGACGGATTTGGCGACAGTCTCGTATGACACCTCGGCATCAGCACCGCTGATGACTCGCAGGAACAGGATGGCCAAGGGCGCAAAGAGAACCATCTGCAGTATCGAATTAACAGCGACAAGGATGGCGCAATATTCGTTGTCACCTCCAGCAAGGCCGGTCCAGATCAAGACCATGGCGATGCACCTCGCAATCCCAACGAGGATCAGTCCGTCTCTCAAGCCAGGTTTATCTGGGAGGAAGGCCCATGCCAAGCCGAGCTGCAAAAGAATTAGTATGACGAGAGGACAAGAAGCCAGAAATAGTACACACCATAACCAGAGGAGCAACGATCCAATTGGCGACGATGCTGAAACCAATTTGGATCCATATCTTCCGCTCTCGAAAGACATGGTGCAAAGTCTCATATTTGACCTTGCACAGTATAGGAAACATCATGACGAGTAGGCCAACAGCTATGAGTAACGAAAAGGATGTTAGCTGTTGGGCAATATTCCTGTAGTGGGAACACTATTTACCTATGGGTACTGATACACCAACAAACTTGCCCTTCTGCAGAGCCGGGCCTGTGTTCGGGACGAAATTCCCCAGTATGATGCCAACGGCCATGGCCAGGATTATCCATACCGCCAGGAATCGATCTAGGAGACCCAGGCCCTTAAAGGCAGACACTTTTTTTTCACCTGAGTCGTCTGCTGCGTCGCCAGTTGACTGTAACTCAACGTCGTGATCCGGCACCTGAGGCGTTGCCAAATCTGACGCCTCCTTATCGGATTGGACATCAGGAGACACCTCCGGATTGAGATTCTCTCGTAGGGACATTGTGAGAGGGATGACGGTACGGTATAACTTGTATTCTCTTTGTTAATGCTCAGAATGCTGCGAGAGACTATGCACAGCGATCCGGGGTTATATGTGTCTCGGCATGCTGTCGGGTAGAAAGGAAGCGAATCTGAGAGAAAACGAGGGAAGTTATATGCAGAAACAAATCTGATAGATAATAGTTTGTTTTGCAGTTGAATTGCGCTTTCTGCTGGTATAAGTGAGCTCGAGGCGAGATTTTGCCTCCCCTGATTCACTGAATGTCACTGCGGACCATTGGCGGGAAGGCGGTGACATTCCGCCCTACCCTAGTGACATCTCAGCCTCGCCGTTCGCGGCGCAATTTTTACTCTGCCTGAGCCTATACTGCCAGCTTCCTATCTCCAACTTGATCTGATTTCTCATGCAGAGGTTGATTATTGGCAGTATAAAACACCTAGCGGTGTAAGTGTCATGAGACTTTTCTCTTCCAGGCTTCTATCGCGCGGTTATCGATTCCACGCTTCCTTAAGTCTACAGTCAGTATATATCTTCACCCTCCTTCCTCTGCCTGACTTATACGAATCCTTTTGATTGACACGAAATTAATCGACAGCGGAATCAGCTCTCGCCCTGACCTACTTTTACCAGCAACCATGACATCGAGAGAGCCGCCCGCTGGTTCAGTCGACTCGGAGAGACCATGGCACGCCGACTACCCAGCACCGGTTGCGGTTGCCTCAGTGATCACTCGTGAGACGGTTATTTCATGGATGCAAACTGGACGACTGCCAGGGAAGGATTTCGTCTTAGTAGATCTACGGCGGACGGACTACGAGGTAACATAGAGCGCTCATGACGCTCAGATTGTGCCCAAGGGAGCCATATTCTGACTATTTCTGTCTTGTAGGGCGGGACTATTCGCGGAGCGATCAACCTCCCCGCGCAGTCTCTGTATCCCACAATCCCGGCGCTGTACACACTTTTCTTGACTGCGGGCATAAAGAACGTAATCTGGTTCTGCGGTAAGTCCACCAGCTTTGGCCAATCCAAATTTCTGTTGCTCGCCAGTCACGCACCTTGCGTCCACTGCATCCTTCCCAGACTAACATTTGCACCAGGCTCCTCGAAGGGACGTGGAACTCGTGCTGCCGGCTGGTTTGCGGACCACATCAGGGCACAGAACGATACCACTATGGTGAGTTGCGTCCTGGAAGGCGGTATCAAGGGCTGGGTAGCTTCCGGGATCGAATACGTCGAATTCATGGACGGCTACGATGTGTCAATATGGAAGCCAAGTTAAGTCTTACGGGGGTTTTCATACAAGTGCATCAGGCCAGCTGCCTGCAGTGGTCAAGGTCATTGATAGCGTGTGATGAGGTTAAGAATCTATTCTTGTATAAACCACTGCTTCTAAATTCTGAATTTCTATCTCGTTTAAATTGTACTCCGTAGAAAGGTACGTGTTTCCTTGACAGCTTCGAATGGCTGCTAGGGGATGGATAGGATTTCTCAGATGCGGCGTAGAGACAGACAGGCACGTAAAAGTTATGATGATTGAACTTTTGCCATTGACGAAACATGGACCGTGCAAGAAACTCGCCTATGGCCAATCTCAGAGAAGGGATCGTATCAGGACGGTCTTTGAAAGATGTATGTCGGCCACTAGCTTGTGGCTGCTGCGTTCAAGCTCCTCAAGATATGCTTTCTTTCAATGCTGCCGATTGTGAACAAGGTTGCTTCTGGGCTCTGGAATGGGTATGCTCGTTCCGGGCATGCGATGCATATCATATCGGATTGAAGAGAAGGGAAGCCAATGTGGAGGGAGGGACTGAAGAAGAACCCTACAACGGTTCGTGCTTGTGTAACTGGTATTTCGAGACGGTGCGCACGAGTCCGTGATTCAATCAAAGCGTCATCGATTACATTGGATGTACTATACGTTTTAATGCCCAATCTCTCTCTCGCTCGGCCCCATTACTAGAATCCGATGTGCTGCGGATGGAATGGAATGAAATCGCATGGCGGGCGTCATTAATTAGAATGGAAATATACGACATAGTTTACAACTTTACATCAGAACAGTTTAGACTGCCGGACTATCGGATCACGCTTTTGCTACGAAATAGAAGTGCACAAACCAGCAATTGCGGTGTCGAAAGCCGAGAGAGTCTTGATATTCAACTTACAAACTAACCACGATCATGAGCGTCAAAAGAGTACCCCAGAGTTCGGTCTCGCCGGTAATTAGGAATATTAGTTCTCTTTTATATTTATTCGACAAAAGAAAAACTCGACTGCCAAAGATCTTGCTGCCTTGTTTCAAATATCAATAATTCTTGCCAGAGGTGCAGTCCTTCAAGCGCACCTGGCAGGCCCTTGCTATGTTTACATCAACCACCGATTATCATTTTGAGTCAAACAATTTTGAAATATTTTTATCCTATCACCGGCAATCACAATGCTCAAGCCTGAATCATCTTCAGAAGATATGCAAACCTCCTCCTCCGCCGCCGCCGCCAGCGCAGGCGCCCACCTCCGGCATCTGAATATGCGTCGCGAAACTCCAACATCGAACGACGTAAGCAGTGAAGCCTCGTCGATGACAAGTGACCCCCCAACCAGCGCACGACTCATTCACGCCTAGCCATGACCGCCTCAACGCTGCCTGGGTCCGGAATTACGACTGCAGCGACCAGCAGCAGCAATTCGAAATCTGCTTCGATTAACTTTAAATTCTGCTTGTGACTTACTCTGGCTGATGGGAGTTGGCTGGGAGCTCGTTGGGACCTGCTCTGAACTCTAACTTCACAATACACCCAACGTAGGTTGTAACCCTACATTTACCCTACTTTGCAAATCGCAGTCACGCATTCATGTTCTCCCAGCAGGGCGGAGAGCGGTTGAGTCCATCGCGACATCTCGAGGCCTCTTCTTGCCTCTGTTATTCAGCGAATCCATTCAACCAGCAGCAACAAAATGGCCCCCGCAGCTCCCCACCCCAGAATCGTCAAGAAGAAGACAACCAAGTTCAAGAGATGGCAGTCTGACCGTGTCATCGGAGTTGCTGAGTCGTGGCGGAAACCCAAGGGTATTGATTCCCGTATTCGACGTCGGTAAGTGTTTTCAAGATATTTGCGTGTTTAAAGAGAGTTTTTTTTCTGTGCTGGGATGTGATTTGATCGGATGTTATTTGCAATTGAATCTACGTTAAAGAAATTTGAAAGAGAGAAGATGGGGTTACATGAGAATGGACATACGGCAAAAACATAGGTCGATCAAGCAATGCACAGAAAAGAGCAATCAAGCAACAGACAGAATGCTAATCCACGCTTGCTACCTTTAGTTTCAAGGGTACCTCTGCTATGCCCAAGATCGGCTACGGATCCAACAAGAAGACCCGCCACATGATGCCTTCCGGCCACAAGGCTTTCCTCGTCCGCAACGTCGCTGACGTCGAGGTCCTTCTCATGCACTCGCTCACCTACGCCGCCGAGATCGCTCACAACGTTTCCTCCCGCAAGCGCATTGCCATCCTCGAGAAGGCTAAGGCTCTTGGTGTTAAGGTCACCAACCCCACTGCTAAGCTGAGACTTGAGGGTTAAAAGGCATCTGATATTGTATGCAACTGTTTTGTATATATATATCAATTTTTGATTCTTTTTATATCTTTCCGGTTTCTTGATTTTTAGTTGTGTGGGAACATTGGTGTTTGTTAATCAAAAGATGGCGGGAGCTCGTTAACGAGGTGCATAAATCGAAAAAAGACAAATGAACGAAGTAAAAATTTGGTTGGATATGTATATTATATCAGCATTTAGTTCTTTGTGTATGTGTATATTTGATCAAGAGAATTGAGTTACACCGCAGGAAAAAAATAAATGATGTCCCAGAAGCCTTAAATGGTGTGCTCTTATGATTTATATAGAAGTACAGTCGATAGCTGCTATAATACATATACCTTGATATGTTCTTGCTATACACTCTTATGTCCGTAGGTACTACAAAAATCCTGTTTATATATTAATCTATACTAAAGCCATGCGTACTCCGCTACCCAATGCAAATGCCGACGAAATAACACGAAGATGCTGTAGAACTACATTAGAGTCCGTCGCTTCTTCTTCCGCGAACTGGTACCACCATCCGTAGAAATTCCACCAACATCACTCCCTTCACCCCCTGTAAGTACTCCACTTTTGCGTTTCGATCTCTTTCTGCTTCTTTCTTCTCCAGCCGAACTCTCGGCGCCCGCCGACTGCCGATCGCGTCTCGACGAACCTACCCCGGCGCCGCTATTCATACCAGCGCCGCCGGCAGTACCAGGATGAGACATTGGAGCGTTCATAATTCCAAGAACGGTTGGGTCAAATCCAGGAATTCCTGAATCAGGAGTCTTTTCCATTGTGAAGACTGATTCGAGAAGTTGACTATCTAGAGAACTTGTGATTTGCGGCGGAGGAAGATCGTTTTGTGGAGCGTAGAGGAGATGGAGGATATAATGCTCAGTTGGAATTTCATTTTTGCCTTTTAAAATATCAGCATAAGTTCACGATCTATGATCATTAATGAGGATTACACGCACCAGGTAAATCAGATATGAAACCTTTATAACTCTTGCGGAGCTTATTCTTACTACCATCCGGATACTGACGAGCAACAGATGCAGCAAGATCACTTAACTCGAAAAGTTTAATAAGGTTCTGCGTTGCTGAAGGTGTCGGCTCTGTGTATTTTGTTTCTGGAAGAAGATGCAGTGGAGGCATTATTTTTGCGCGATTGGTCGTCTCTGGTCGGCCCTTGATCTTCGAGATTGTGGAATTGGGAAGTGTCTAAAGAGTTGGGGTTGGGGTTGCGGTGGACTAAGTTGATTAGCACATTACAATAACTAAGTTCTATGATGCTAATATAAGTTATCATGATTATAAGAACAATTAATTATTATGAGAAAATTCTCTTAAATGACTCCGAGGCATTAATTAAAAACACGATATAAACGCCCGCATAACCAAATAATAAAAAATTATTGAGACCGGCATTAAAATCCACAGTAATAGTAATCTGCAGAGCAGAGATCTTTACTCTTCAAGAGACAGTTTACAGCATTGATTGGCCAAGCTTTGACTTCTCACCAGCAATAATCGCCATCTCAGTATCAACAGTACTATATCTTGGACAATTGCCAAGACTTACTCCGCGGCCATATAACCATGATACGACAGCGTCAAGATCAAGTGGTCCTCTACCATCAAGTTCTTCAGCAATTCTAACTTTTTCAGCAACTGTCATGGGACTGATATATTGACGATAAATTCCTTCCGAATCAGCAGTGAAGTTCCATTTCGAAGGATCGATTCTACCTGGGTGTTTCAAAAGAGCAGAGATAATTCGATAAGTTGAATCAGGATTAGCTAAACCTTCAGGAAATATTCTCGTAATGGCAGCCACGTTCTTAGTAGCGAGAGTATTCTTTGCAATCAAAAAGCAGCAACGAAAGAGAGCTTCCTGGAGCTTTTCATAGCGGTTTGCTCCTGCGCGATCTAAAACGCGAGTTTTTAAGAATGCAGCAGTAGTGAGGATTGCAGGAGTCGGAAGAAGCTTGTATATCGGAGTTGTATCAAATTGGCGAGTAACTGGCACTGAAGAGCCTTTTCCGACGAGATATTTAACGTTTTCGAGCAAGTTTGCGGTGCTTCCCGCTTGATCACTTTCATTTCCAGATACGGAAGAAGAAGGCATGGCAGCTTGAGCTAGGTCAAGAACACGAGACGCTGCAGAGGCCAGATTTCGAACATATTCGGTACCGAGATTATTTTGCATGGAGTATTCGATACCGTAATCGTATACATCGAGGAAGACGCTTTGCATGGATTCAACAGCATTTTCCAGGGTCCGGACTCGAGATTGCAGTTCTTGGATCGTGTGGTCTTTCTTTTGACGATAGGTGCGCTGTGCATCGCGGACTTGGGCACGCCGACGCTATAGGATATTTACAAAATTAGCAAACTGCATATTAATCACGTAAGGGTACTTACATCGGATTGATCTTTCACTGCAAGCAGCCGTGGACGTCCGCGCTTCCGTTTTTGCACAATGGCTGAATCCGAAGTAGACTGAAGAGCTCCAGACGAATCACTGCTGTCGACGAGCGGGGTGCTGAATATAGGTGAATCGATAGCAGGAAGTTGCTGGAGAGAATGGAGCGAATCTTGACTAGTGTCGGCAGCAGCAGGCGATGAGCCGGAGACATATGCGGATTTTAGTTGAAAGATATCGGCCGCCTGAGAATCAAGATCAATGCCGGAATCGGTGGAGATTGTAAAGTGTGAGGACCGGCTGGTGGTTGAAGCCGCCGCCTGGGTGAATTGCTGCTGCTGGCGATTGCTGTCGAGTGAGGTAGAATCATTAAGCCATTCATGCACGAGCACGCTGGCTGAAGACTGAAAGGAGAACGACTCCTCCATATTGTTCAATTAATGGCCATTTGATTGTGATAGTTGCGATCCTGCGCCGATATTTAAAGATGCCTCCGATATGCGCTTAGGCGACGGCGTTGCTTACCTGAGGGTATCGTGTTGCTTACCCGAGGTCGCCGTGTATTGGCCTGACATAAGCACAATGCTCCGCAAGCGGATATTGTCAAGCAATCACTCGGGCAGTTCCCAGGTGACGTCTTCGTCATTGCAATGCACTTCGCAGCAATCAGAGCTGAACTTATAAGTCAGATCATAAACTAAGGTCTCCTTCTGAGGGTGTACATCACTTCTCACTAGTAATATATCATGCTATTTCTCACTGGGCGTCTTATCGTGCTTGTAGCACCTGAATCTGACGTTTCTAGTCCAGTGCCCTAGCCATACTATCCTGCATTCGTACACTAATACACTAATACACTTATACATCCCTGCTTCTGCTATTAGTACCTTTCTCAAAATATTTCTCGAAAAAGCGAAATAATCTGATGATAACTTCCTTTTTTTTTTTTTTCGAGTAATTGCTCTACAGGGTTGGTTACGACTGGCTATCTTGGGAACATCTCTATTAGCTCATCCGAGCACCAGCTAGATGGTTCCATATCTTTTTTAATCTTTTTCCGGACAAGCCCAGCATATCAACATTCTGAGCTTGAACAGCGCTGAATTATTTAGATATTTTCAAACTGGCTAACTGCTTTTTTTTTTATTTTTTTTATTTTTTTTATTTTTTTTATTTTTTTTATTTTTTTTATTTTTTTTATTTTTTTTATTTTTTTTATTTTTTTTATTTTTTTTTATTTTTTTTATATTTTTTATTTTTTTTATTTTTTTTAGTTTTTTATTTTTTATTTCTTTTATTTCTTTTAATTTTTACCTTTGGTTGTGTGCTAAAGTTGAATGAGCCTCTTTAGCTGCATCATGTAGCGTCAGAGAAGCGGGTACGTTCGATGGCGAGATCTGGAATTACTCCTCATCAATATATTCCATATGCCATGCAAGAATACGCCGTGATTTGTACTAGCTGGTCGATGCATAATTTATAAACTACAAAAGCAGCTTTCACGATCTCCAAGGGGCTCCTATATGTTCTGTGCCCTGGATTAATAAACGCAATTTCACAGCCATCGCCCCGCACTGCATATTCAAAATACGCAAAACAAAGGGGCAAAAACCAACATCGTAATAAACACCAAAATAGGATTTGAATTAGTTAAAAGATCAAACGACAGCACTTCATTTTGGGTGATACTGTCGCAATGTGTTCGAAGGGGGGGGGGGGAATCGGAAATCAGGATGGATTTATTCCTATTCCATGTTAATATCCGGATTAAATCCGACCGCATTTTATCGGACGAATCTCAACAGTCTCCATTTCTGGGGCTCAGAACTCAACGAAAATTTTACTATCTAGCTGACGACGGGCTATTTGTGAGTAGAAGGTTGTTAGATGTAGTCAAGTAAGAGCATGAATTTCGGAACTACCGATGAACGTGATTGTTGTGCATTTTGCGGCGCAAGCCGTTTTAAGAGTTTCAACTTACTTTGGACCATAATATTTGATATGATTCGTAGATCTCAGCATTGATCGTAAAGAATGTTTTATTGTTTTTGATCTTTGTTACTCTGATGCAAAAAAAACTGGAATTAGACAGAATAGTTGAATTTCTTCTTCGATCACAGCGTCGTCGACACGGCTGAGTATTAGATAGTGGATTGTATGGCGCAGAAGCCTAAATCTCAATTGCACTCACTGCGTTGTGAATTAAGTACAGTAATTGCTAACTATCAGTTTAAGCCCTTTGAATACTAATAACCCCGCTGATGAATCGCCGAAGGTATTTGCGGTAGTTGAAATAATTGAGCGGACGCCATAGGCAAACGGAGTTAACGTGTAATTTTTCACCACAGTCACGTCATCGCCGCGCAGTCACGTGATGGTAGCATTGCAAGCTCTACCCGCTGTTGATCAGATTTATTCGCAGCAATTGAAATGGATTAATAAAATGCTTTAATGCTGTTTTTAGTTTGATTGCAAATTTCTCTCCACGAGAAAAAAAACTGGTGGACAGATCCTCGGAGGAATTTGCGGCCGCAAGTAGAATGCGGTGCACAATTTAATTCACGCACGCTCGTCTCAGTGGGCTATATGTACACTGCGGCCGGCCCTTGACTCGCACCAGTTCCCCTCTCAGCGAGCTGCAGGAGTTCTTTGTGTTATCAATTTTAAATAGTACTCTTTAGCAATTGATAACTATGGCTCTTTGTGCAGATCCTGAAGGATGGGGTCCAATCTCGCTAGTCTACTATAACTTCACCCCATGTTTTTCAGACTCGATATTCCCACTTATTCTCGGCTTGGGATTGATTCTTCTCGCACCCCGAGATGTTCGTGCTCTTTCACAATCAGCTGTAGTGTTTGTCCAACTTGATGCTTGGTTTTATGTTAAGGCAGTACTTATTGGAATCGTTGCTGTAATGCAAGCGATATTCTTGCTCGCTTTACACAACTTATCAGGAACATGGATTGATCTTCGCATATGGTCTGCATTTATATATTTTATGTCTATATTTGGCGCGGGATATATTCAATATATTGAATATTTTAGGGCGAGGATTTCTAGTGGAATTGTGATGATGTATTGGTTTTTGAGTGCGATTTCGGGATTTGCGAGGCTATATGGAATGATTCAACGACAGGTTTGGATAAAGAATGAGACTTTATTTGTCGTTTTCATCCTATATTTTTTTGCAACTGTTGGACAAGTTCTTGGTAAATCGTCTCTTTTCTTGGTTATTGCATTCGAGTGTCGTCTTACTAACTTTTGGGTTACAGTATCAATTCTTGTGCCTCGACCGGTTTCGCAGTACGAGTCTTTGAATAGTGAAATCGACAATTCTCCGGTAGGCAAGGCGAATATTTTCTCACGCCTTACATTTTCCTATGCGACTAGTCTTATCCGTCTTGGATATAATGATTCCCTGACTGAAGATGATCTTCCCGAACTTCCTCACGAGAACAAGACCGATCGAACCAGAATATATTTTGAACAAGCATGGCAACAAGAAAAGCAATCTATTAATCCATCATTAAATAGAACTCTTGCAAAATGCTTTGGAACTTCATATCTAATTGCAGTTTGTTTTAAACTTGTTGGCGATACTTTATCATTCGTTCAACCGAACTTACTCCGTCAATTGATTATTTTTGTCAATCTATATAATAGTGATAATCCATTACCTTTGTCGGCTGGTATTCTTATTGCTATTGGAATGTTTGTTTGCTCGTTCTCACAGACTTTATTTCAGCAAAAATATCTTGAGAAAGTATTTGGTATTGCTATGAATACAAAATCAGCCTTAGCCTCTTTGATCTATCGAAAATCAATGCATTTATCAAATGATGGCCGACAAGCAAAATCTACTGGTGATATAGTGAATTTAATGAGCGTCGATGTTCCACGAGTACAGGAAACTATTCAATCTGGACAGGCTCTATGGGCTGGTCCATTTCAGATTGTTTTATGTTTATATAACCTACATGCTTTAGTTGGAAATAGTATGTGGGTAGGTGTCGGAATCACTATTTTTACAATGATTCTTAATTCTTTAATCGCGAAAAGACTTCGAGCTTTGCAGAAACGGCAAATGAAGGTGAAAGACAAACGAACTCGATTAACCGGCGAAATCCTAGTTTCAATCAAATCGATCAAACTTTACGCATGGGAAGAATCATTCATTGAAAGATTGAGTGAAATTCGAAATAATCAAGAATTGGTAAATTTGCGAACTCGAGGAATTTTTAGTGCGATTATAAATTTTGTTGGATCTTGTGCACCATTTTTTGTTTCATGTTCAACATTTGCCGTTTTCGTGTGGACATCCGGACAGCCGTTATCAACTGATATTGTATTTCCTGCGCTTACATTGTTCAACCTTCTTTCAAGTCCATTGCGAGAAATTCCGGCGTTTATTACTCAATTTGTTGAGGCCATGGTTTCATCAAATCGTATTCGCGAATTTTTTTTAACCTCGGAACTTCAGAATGATGCGGTGAAACATCTTGATGCAGCTACGCAACCAGGTCAAACAGTTGTGAGCATTAAAGATGGTACATTTCTTTGGGATGAAGCGGGAAAGCATCCACCTGCGCTTACGAATGTATCATTTGATGTGAAAGTTGGTCAATTAGCATGTATCGTTGGCCGAGTCGGGGATGGAAAGTCAGCCTTGTTGCAGGCCTTACTTGGTGATTTATATCGAAAGTCAGGATCAGTCACGGTTCGAGGACATTTTGCCTATTGCTCGCAAGTTCCATGGATTATGAATGCAACAGTTAAAGATAATATTCTCTTTGGAAAAAGATTTCATGCCGAATTTTATGAAAAGACTGTGTTTGCATGCGCTTTAATTGAAGATTTTTCTGCATTGCCTGATGGTGATGAGACTTTAGTTGGTGAGAAAGGAATTAGTTTATCAGGAGGTCAAAAGGCAAGACTTGCTTTAGCTAGAGCTGTATATGCTCGCGCTGATGTATATGTCTTGGATGATCCGTTAAGTGCAGTCGACCAACATGTTGGAAGACATCTTATTGATAACGTACTTGGACCGAAAGGTCTGCTTGCTTCAAAGACCAAGATTCTTGCAACAAATGCGATTCCAGTATTAGCTCAAGCCGATAGTATTACAATGCTGCGAAGCGGTACTGTTATTGAAACTGGACTTTATGATGATGTTATGAATAAGGATAGCGAGATTAGGAAATTGATTGAGGAATTTGGATCTGAACGGTCTGGAGAAGCAGACGAAGTTGAGATATCCAAACCTGGAGAGAAATCTGACCCATTGACTCAGAGCGATGATGAGATTGAAGAAGATGAAATTGAAGAATTTTATGAAGGTGGCGCGCCTTTACAGTTTGGATTACCATTACGAAGAGCTAGTACGGCAAGTTTTAAGAAGCCATCGACAATGGATGATATTCCAAATCGAAGATCAAAACAAGTTAAAGAGCATTCCGAAAAGGGTCAAGTTAAATTCGGAGTTTACAAGGAATATATCAAGGCAGCAAATTGGACTGCAGTAGCAGCCTTTCTTCTCTTAATGATGCTTTCAAATAGTTTATCAGTCGGAGGAAACGTTTGGCTGAAGCATTGGTCTGAAGTTAATACTGAACGAGGAACTAACCCTGATGCAACTAAATATCTTTCTATTTACTTGGCTTTTGGAGTTAGTTCAGCTGCGCTTACAGTGGTTTACACGCTTGTACTCTGGATTTTTTGCACTATTCGAGCCGCCAAAGTATTGCATGATACCATGCTTCGAAGAGTGATTCGATCGCCAATGTCGTTTTTTGATACTACACCCATCGGAAGAGTTATTAACAGATTTACATCTGATGTTAATCGTGTTGATGAAGTTCTCGTCAGAGTATTTATGAATTTTTTCACAAATGTGTTCAAAGTCTTCTTTTCCTTATTTGTGATATCAACTGCTAATCCGGTCTTTATTCTTTTCATTATTCCGATTGCATTTCTTTATATCTATTATCAGAAGTTTTATATGCGAACATCTAGAGAACTCAAACGTCTTGAATCAGTTTCTCGATCTCCTATTTATGCTCATTTCCAAGAGACTTTAAACGGCATCAGTACAATTCGAGCCTTTCAGGCACTGAAGCGATTTAACCGCACCAATGAGTATCATATCGATTTCAATAATAAATCATATCATCCGTCTATGATTGCTCGTCGATGGTTAGCGATTCGTCTTGAATTTCTCGGCAGTACAATTATCTTTCTCGCCTCCTCGCTTTCAATCTTGGCAGTTTCATACGGACAATTATCGTCCGGATTAGTCGGATTGACCATGTCATATGCATTACAAACTACTCAAGCGTTAGGTACGATTGTTAGAATGACAGTTGAAGTTGAAATTTCGACTGTTTCTGTGGAAAGAATTTTGGAATATTGCAAGTTGCCTACTGAAGCCCCGGAAATTATTTTGAATAATCGACCACCAAAAAATTGGCCTACTGATGGATCAGTTGAATTTCATGATTATTCTACAAGATATCGAACTGGTACGCGCTCTCTCTCCCTCATTACTGTTTTAATATTTTTTTTTACTAATTGTGTGAATATAAAGGACTCGACTTGGTTTTGAAAGGTATCAATCTAAAAGTGAATTCCAAAGAAAAAATTGGAATTGTAGGACGTACCGGAGCTGGTAAATCCTCACTTACCCTCGCACTTTTCCGATTGATTGAAGCATCTGGCGGATTTATTTCGATTGATAAAGTTAACTCGAGTAAGATCGGATTGAAAGATTTACGCCAACGGCTTGCTATTATTCCACAAGATTCGCAAGCTTTTGAAGGAACTGTTAGGGATAATTTAGATCCTGGTAGTAAGTTTACTGATGAAGAATTGTGGAGAGCTTTGGAGCTTAGTCATTTAAAGACTCATATCATGGGAATGGAAGGAAGACTTTATGCAATGGTATTAGAAGGAGGATCTAATCTTTCCGTTGGACAAAGGCAATTAATGTCACTTGCAAGAGCTTTACTTACGCCCAGTAAGATTTTAGTTCTGGATGAAGCGACAGCAGCAGTTGACGTTGAAACCGATCAAATTATTCAAACAACAATTCGCAAAGAATTTAAAGATCGAACGATTTTAACAATTGCGCATAGATTGAATACGATTATTGATTCGGATAGGATTGTGGTGTTGGCAGCGGGCAAGGTCGCAGAATTCGATACTCCAGAGAATTTGTTGAGGGATAAGTCTAGTATGTTTTATTCTTTGTGTAAGCAAGGTGGAATGATCGAATGATTGTTTTTTATCAGATTGATTTCTATATTGCGGGATAAAATGTACAATTATAAAAAAAAAGGAAGGTGCTGGATACAGCTGATCAATAAAAATTTACTCCTTCTTGATAACTTCGGCATCATCAGAGCTCGAAGCATAATCAACTTTATCAACAGGCGTAACACCAGTCAAAACAATAGCCTTTGCTTCAATTTCTTTTTCAGTCAGGGAGCCTTCACGTGAAGTAGAAATAGCTCGTTCGATACTATCGTCACCCTTAACACCAACCAACGCAGCATCGTCAGCATCGACCGCGAGACCAAACTGATTAATAACGCGCCCACGCTTGCGAGCTTCACGCTTAGTCATGTATAGCATGAAGAGAATACCAATGAACTCCAAGAAAATAAGACCAGTGATAATTTGGTAGCCATAAGAGTTTGCATATTGAGGAGCATCTTCGTAAGGGAAGATGATGTTTGGTAACCAAGCATTAACTGCATATGAAATTGTTGAGCCAATAGCAGGCAACATACCACGCATTTCCGCATCATCTTGGAATGCTTCAGCCGACCAGGCAAGCATCATCCCCCAAAGGGTATAACCAAGATCAGGGCAGAAGAAAGCAAACATCTTGAGACCGAACGGAATATGCCAGATTGCCAGGAGCAAGTTACCAAAGAAGCACCAGAAGCAAGCGTTCAAAACAAATGGCCATCGAAGACCGATCCGATCAGAAATGTTGGCGGATAAGTATCCGCTGACAAGAGAAATAGCGTAGCCACCGGTAGGAATCAAATTGACTTGCTGAGTAGAATAAATTCCTAGAGAATCGAGCCAGAGATTGAAGTATCCAGTAGTATCGCAAATATTGAACAAGCACCAGGGCCAGAGGAAACCGTATGGACGCCATGTCTTGAACATATTGAAGATACGTTTGAAAGTAAGTTTCTTGGGAGCTTTACGACCCACTAACTCCATTCTGACATAACTATACTCCTTTTCGAGATCATTCATCCATCGAACATGACTATTGATTGGGAAATCAGGAATGCAGTAATATCCAAGAAACGCGATAGGAATTCCGATAATTCCATCAATGATGAAAAGCCATTGCCATCCAGCAAATCCAGCGAGACCGTTCATGGATGTGTAAACACCGGCTTGAATGTAGCCTGAGAACATTGAAGCAATGGCCCAGGCGGCGTCGTAGGTTTGCATACGCTTGGCTAGTTCGGAGGGTCTGTACCATGAACCAAGGACCATGGCAAGACCAGGATAAGCAACTGACTCGAAGAAACCAATCATGAAACGGATCCCATAGATCTATATACTGCAAGTTAGCAAAAAAATAGCTCCACACTTCGTTTGCGACATAGACTAGCTTACACCTTGAGGACGCGTGCAACCAGCGATGGCCATGACTAGACCAGACCAGATGAATTCGCAAGTAGGAATCCAGATCGAAGGCCGAACGCGGTTTAGAATGAACTGAGAGGGAATCGAGCCAATGATATATCCACAATTGAAGAAAGTAGTAAACAGATTTCTTTCATTTCCGTAAAGCGACAGATCCTCTCTCATACCCGAAACGAAGGCGTTTGAGATATTAGAGTTATCGAGAGTCTTGATGAAGAACGACAAGAGGGCGTAGAGCAAGATGTTTGCATCAAGCCTCTGCATGTATTTCCGCTGCTTGGGAGGGAGACGAAAGGTATCCCAAACCTGACCAAGAGTCTGCTGGATTTTGTTCGGGTAGTATTCTCCCTTGTCGATGAACATGTGGAACTTTGCATCGAGTGCTTCATTATCCCATTCGGACTTGTCGATAGAACGATAGTCCTCGGGACCGGTGGTCTGCTGAAGAGGTTGGACGTAGGTCCATAAACGACTTGAGTGGTTTTTGAAGCCCATGACTGCTGTGAGAAGAAGGAATTGACAGATGACAGAACAGCAGCCGAAGAGAACAGTGGAAACAGCATATTATATACTTGCGATCGTGCTAATCGGATATCGGAGGGATGATACGGTATGATAGCAGGTCGTCGACACCGCGATAGGATACAGGCGACATCAGGCACGCGATTGCGGAGCCAAGACGGGTTGGAGAGCAAGAGAGACAGGATAGAGAGTGAACAAGGCGAGCTCGCCAAGGAGGCCAAGATGCAACAACCCGGAAGACGATCCTCCATGTCGCAGACTCACAAGGACGAGGGAGCTCGAGGATTGCAGGGCTCCATAATGAGAGACGAGGATTAAGAATTACGAATCGCAGAGATTGTTTATGATGGTGAATGTTGAGGTCTCTATAGCTGAAGGTACTATCTGTTCTGTTTTAATACTGAGAATTCTCCTGCATCATGATATCATCATCGCTTAGTAACAAAGTAACAAAAAATGGTAGGGACTCTTCTCAACTCACGGGCCGACCCATGGTCCACACAGCAGGGACCTCTTTCTATCAGTTTATCTGGCTATCGCGATAGCCTACAGTGTACGACAGCACACATCTTTTGCGGGTATCCTCCACAAATATAGATAGAGATATAATATGTAGATGCAGACTATTTACGATATGAAATTCTGGCCAGCCCCAGAGCGCCTCATTTATCGGCAATTAGTCCCGTTCGAGTAATCGGATCCCGGCCCCGCGGCTTGTTTGAGTCAGGTCGCCGCAGTGGCTTCTCTTCGGCTTTTTTTCCAGAGAGATGCGGAGAATAAGAGAGTCAACGAGAAATAACGTCAAGTAGGGATTATTATATGTAGAGTAGTGGAAAAGCGAGCACAAGAGTACGATATTTACCAGCTAATTCACGAGCAAAGCAGAGGCCCATCGAGGACCCTCGAGCTCAGAGCAAGTAGTGGTCGGCGCTTCGAACTCTCATTTCTCGTATTGATTGGACCGGGCTTGGACAACAGACTGAGCTCTGCTTACTTCACATCGTGATCGAGGGTTAAAATGCAGGGTACGAGTCAGGATAAAAGTGTTCGCGATAAAGAGTCGGCCGAGAACCAAGCTATAACTAGTCGCGGCGCATTCGGCAATTACAGCGCTGCTTGAAGCTCGAAGGCCATGCATGACTCGTCAGCCAGATCCGCCACCCATCTTCCCAGTTGATAAATGAAATATGAAGAGGTTCTCTTTCGCTCACGTGCTGCTGCTGAAGACCCAGTCGGTAAGGTAAGCTGTAGCTGTCTAAGCAAGCACGGTCAGGCACAGGACAGTTAAAGGCAGTCAGTCGGCTCGCACGGTCAGGCACAGCACAGAAAAAGGCAGTCGGCTATCACGGCAAGCTGCACAGAGTGGTTTGCTTGCTCAGCCCGAGCTCGAGTTGGCCCCGCTGTGCAGAGAAGAGAAATTGATAAGAGCTGGTCTTGGCAGTATCGCTATCTGTGCGTTGATGCTCGCTTTGTTGTGCCAGAAGAGGTGTAGAGGAGGCAACACGCGGTCGAGGACTTTGCTGGCTCGTAGGCGACGAGGCGAGAATCGAGAGAGACGCATTCATTTATTATTCAGTCCACTCAGCCCGTGAATCATTTCCTGCTGCAGAGAGACGAAGAATATCAAAGGTGGGAGTGCCGTATAATACTATTCTATTCGACTCGGGGCCCGGTGTCGACTTGTAACTGCGTATGCGGCTCGGTTGCAGCTGATAAGAAAACCAGAACAGGTCACCACCCGGGGCCGGAAATCTACTCCTGAAGCGGCATGGCTCATCCAGCCTCCTCATCGTGATCGTTAATGGCTGATTGTTGAGTCAAGTGGCAAATCTCTCAGATGATAAGTGACAGCATCCTGAGTCTGCTCCTAGTTGTTTGGATGTCAGATGCTTGCTTCATCGATATTCAACAATACTCCATTCATCAGCATTCATCTTTATTCCCATGCTCATGCATATGCTCATCCGCATCGGCTCTCGTCGGATATCTGGTCCGCCCAGTTGCAAGGGCCACTCCCTCACTATAATTTGTTCGAGCGTCCATGCTCAGGCTGCGCGCGCCGACCACTTGCCAGAAAAACCAGAACTGGGCGTGGCCTTTACCCTGATAGTCTATCGATTCTGAATATATGGGTAGATGATATAATAGTTATATCCAACTCTTCAAGATATCTAGGCAATATGTAGTCATTTCATTGTAATATTAGCGCCAGGGAAGGCCACCTATTATCGCCTCTTGTTCTCCAAGATGCTACCAGACATATATCAAACTAGCTCTATCTGCTCTAAAATTGACTCCTTTTACCGAGCTTTTGATGCTGCATCATGCAAGTGGATTACGGCAAGCATCTGTCTAGCTGTATTGAACCATCATCTATCAACTGTAACCCAGTCTGCCGGCAGTCTGAGCTTTTGCGATAGAGCAAAGCACCAGCATCTATCTATATCAAAACCACTTTAAAACCTCCCTTGAACCTTCGCATGGGCCTTTGGCGGAATACCTATCATGGCACTCCATGCTTATCATATACCCGTGTGCAAACAGCGCACAGCGCATTTACCATCATATGACCGGCTTCATTGTTTCATTTTAGTTTAATGCGCTTGTGCGCGGATGGGGAGAAGCAATGAGTTTGAGCAGAGGCCCCCGCCCCCGGGTTGAGCACATGGTATGATAAAGCTGGTAATCCTGATAATATGAATGGTTAATTTTATGCTATGAGAACTGCAGTCAATGCAGTGAGAGTATACGCTATACGAATTGAACTAACGAATTACGTGTACAACGAGAAGCACGTACCGTGAAAGAGCACGCGCCAGTCAAGCTCATATCAATGTAATGTAATTGAGAAGTATATGCATAAAAGTTGGAATTACAAAAGGACCGAGTACGTCGAGAATTATATACCGCGAGCAGCACAGTCAAATGTCAACCAGCGTATATGCATACAAATTGAATTAGGAATCACGAGCACGGCGAAAAGCACATACCGCGAGCACTCGCGAGTCATGACTATCTATGCCAAGCATTCACATAAAATTTATTTATAATATGAAATCCTTATCAGCTGGGGGGCAAGAGATGCATTGTCCCGAGCCGTCAGCCTATAAACAGTATACAGTATGCAATGACATTCGGACACGCGATCCTATAGTTGTGATATAGCTGCTCATTGACGTTTGATATTTCCCAGTTAATGCAGGAAGATGATTGCATTGCTGAGTAACACATTTTCCGATTGCCAAGTTCAACTGCTCACCATTATCAACCGGACAGATTAACGCCTCCAAGATAATAGAAAACGCAACGAATAAATAATTTGTAATATGTATACCCAAGGACTTTGTTCGGAACTCTCAAAGCAAGAATCGGTATCAGAAAGCTTATCAATTCTTGCCTGGATGGAGCAAAGTTAGTTTGGGTCCCTTGGCGACTCTGCCGGCAAGATAGTTAGGACATAAATAATGTATTACAAATTTACATAATTGATAGCCTGCAATAGAGTAGGATAAGATCGAAGGAATATATTATTCAGAGTATTGCATCATTCGTCTGCAGCCCCACAATCACCCATTGTGAGAACAGATCATTAGAACATTACAATCAACAAACAAATCTTTTGCTCTAAATATTATAATTCGAAGAAATCTTGAGAAGAGAAAATTCTCAGCTTAGTTCTCTCAATTATATCATCCGAATGAATTTACCAGGACTGTAAGACGCTAATTTGATTTTCTTATCGATAAGAACTCTCGGCACAGCCGTGCAAGAATAAGCTTAAGCCGCTTAGCCGCTTAGCCGCATCGCCTCGGTGATCTGCCGGTCGAACGAAATTAGCGATTAATCCGTATGGCATAGCTTGTAGATAAAGAGGAGTTGGTTCATATTCAAAATATATCTGTCAAGCTTTCGATAACGATTATATTATAGCCGCACGCGATATTGCGGGGACGCCTTATAGAGAGAATCATTGCGCACAGACAGAGGCGCCTGTTGGACCTTTGGCGGGCAAATGGTCGCAGACAGATATCAAATAGCAGGCTTCTAATTTCTAATCGTAAACGAACACGAAATCAGTCTCTCGCCTTTGTTGGTCCTACGACAATTGACGAGTTAATCGAGGTCTCATTGAATACGTATAAAACGGCCACTAATTTAGCCACATCCTCAAATCAGCGTGCGATTAGGAAATTGACTGACTGTAATGTCAACGACTTTTAAATTCTTGTGTATTGGTGGCATTTGCTTGGCCTGTAAACCGTTGTAGGTGATTTAAACTCGACCTGTTTGTGCAGAATTATGAACTAGCTTAGTTGATTTTGATTGGCCTTCCGGCGTTCCTCGAGCTGTATCGGGCGGTAGAGTACGCTATGAACGCTTTCAATTAAAAGTCGGAATAAGAATCAACAGATATACGTGATTGACTAGGGTCTAAATGAATTATTAATGTCCTCACTGATAACTAGTACAGGGCGCAGTTTAGTACGGTGGCAATGCATGCGGCCGGCTGGTGGACAATAGATCGGCGGGCGCACCAGCTCTCAGACCAATTCTAATTATTGGCACTGACCTCCTTTGAACAAAGCTCGCGAATATCAGCTTTCTATTGCGTAATTATGACTTCGAGCATCTAGTAATACTGACGGAGCCATAACTCGATATTGGGCACCAGATTGATTGATACCCATCGGCTACAAGCAGCGCCATGCCAGAACGCTGCGTTAATCAAACTCTTGTACACCGTCTCTCTCTCTTCGAAATGCTTGGCTCTCAAGCTTGATTTGCGCAGTCGACACCGCAATCAGCTCCTCTCTAGATGGCCATCGCTAACTAATACCCTTGACTACTCGATCTTCTTTGTTTGTCTTGTCTTGAGTCATCTCCTTGGCGTCGACCTGCATGTACTGTAATATTTTCTAACTGCCTGTATCTATCCTGTATCTATGTCGACTTTGACTTGCCGCGCAGGAGTATCCACTTCTATTGATAACTTATCAGCAGCGCGGATGATTCCCGAAAAATCAATTATAAGAGCTGTCGCTGTTTCCACTCTGAATTCTTATTCTGACTGGCAAAGCAACAACTGTTAAGCGAGATTTCAACCTAACGATGACGTTTCTTAAGAAATTGTACGCCCGCATTGGCTACGATCGCGATGATGAGGCCTTGCGCTTCGCACAGCTTCGAGCAATGACTCCTGAAGAGAAACGTATCAAATTTGAATCTCTTATTGATGCTGATGAGAATTTTCAACCGTCAAAGTTTATGAACATTTGTGGTCAATTCTGGGATACATTTAAAAAATCTCCAAAGGAAAGAAGATATGTTCAGAAATTGGATTTGAATATTTTGTATGCGCTTTATTTTTGTTTGTATCGGAGACTGGTGTTGAAACTAATATTAATGATAGGATTTATGCTCTGCTGTCTTTTTTCATCAAGACCCTCGACAACTCCAACATTTCAAACGCCTTTGTCTCAGGTATGAAGGAAGACCTCAAGCTTTACGGACAAGAGCGTAATCTTTTTACCACTACGTTTAACGTTGGCACGATCGTCGGCCTTGTTCCATCTCAATTTATTCTCAATCGCATTCGTCCTTCAATTTGGATTCCAACCTGTGAATTCGTTTGGTCAGGACTAGTTATTGTTATGGCAGCGGCTCAAGGACCAGGTTTGATTTATGCAATTCGTTTCTTATTAGGACTCTTGGAATCTTGTGCTTATCCTGGGTTTGCTCTTGTTTTGGGCTCATGGTATCGACCTGATGAACTCGCAAAGCGCATGACACTTTATGATGCAGCATGGGCTATTGCATCTATGTTTTCCGGATACATCCAAGCTGGTGTATATACTTCAATGAACGGTCTTGCTGGTTTAGCTGGATGGCGTTGGTTGTTTGTCATTGATGGTCTGATTGGTATTCCTATCGCACTCCTCGGATACTACTCTGTTGCAGATTTTCCAATCAATAGTAGTGTGAGTTGGTTAAGCCCACTTGAGAAAGAGTACAGTGTTATTCGAATGGAAGAAATTGGTCGCAAGCCTCCTAAGAAACTTACGTTTCGTCGGTTTATAAAGATAATGTCGTCATGGCGTCCATACGGATTTTTGTGGCCTTGGATTTTATTCTCGGTTTGCGACACGACTTCATACTTCAATCTTTGGTTAAAGAGTACTGGCCTTTATTCCGTTCAGCAAATCAATTTAATCCCTACTGGTGGATATGCGCTTGGACTTGTCGCTGCTTATTCGTATTCTAATTTGTCTGATCGTGCTGGTACTCGTTGGCCATTCCTTATGTTTGCTGTCTTTGCATGCTTCTTAGGAAATTTGCTCCTTGCAATCTGGGAAATTCCTACCGGTCTGAAATTTTTTGCATTCTTATGTCCAAATGTTGGCTATCCTCTCTGGGGTCTTATGCTTTCATGGGCCGCAGAAGTGTTTCAAGATGATACTGAAATTAGAGGTCTTGCCCCTGCTATTGGTTCAACGTTATCAAATGCAATTCAGGCATGGTTACCACTTCTCTTATTCCCAACTCCGAAAGCGCCTCATTATCCTGTTGGATATAAGGTGACAACCGCTCTTGTTGGCGTTGAAGCGATTGGAGTATTGCATTTCCTTTGGCAATCAAAGCGCGAGGCCCGTCGCAAAGGAAAGGTTATTAATAGATTTGGATTGGCGGTTGCTGTTGAAGATGATTTGGATAATTTACATATTAGAGATGTTGACGAATTGAACTCGATCGAGCAAGTCGCTAGTAACTCTCCGTCTTATGAAGCGGAGAAGACTGGTGGAAGTGATATTAAGAAAGAGACGGTGATTTTGTCGGAAAAGGAAGTTAAGCATGATGATTGAGCCAGCGTAACTTACTACTAGACATTTCCTCTTTTTGCTTAATTTTGGTTGCGTTGAATTACTTTGTGTTCTTTTATATAAGTAGATAGCGAATGCTTTATACTAGGCGGTTTATTTATAACGTTAAATCACTCATTTCGCTCAAGGGCAAAACAGATTCGATCAATCAAAGCAGGAGTGCGAGATCACGATTTATTCTAGACTGAAACGACGAATAAACAAACTGCGCAAGCAGCTACAACTTGGTACAACCATTTACCATTATTTCAATGCTAATGCTAAATCCCGCAAAAATTTTTCCAAGTCAAGAAGCATGAACCTTTGTTACAATTAATTTCTTAACGAGTACTTTATCCAAAGCAAATCTTGGATAAAAATATACAACTCAAAATATGTAGCGGCATCCCATTCTAAAATTAGAATTAAACGATTGGATTTTATAAATTGTGTATCAAGAATAAAACTTTGAAAAAAAAAGGATCGACGGACTCGAAACTAGTGGCTTTGAGAGATTTCGGTGGGAATTGACAGAAGTGGCGCGCTCCGCGTCAGGAGATCGTACTGACGCGTATACGTAACGAATATAAAGCGTTTGATACAGTTGTATGACCCTTCTCTTTTTGATTGATCTAGTTTAAATATCAATAACAAATGTGATGATACATTGTATTATTTTGCAAATCTAATTTCCTTTCCAATTTATAAGGCAAGGAATTCAATGATCACAATATATTTTTGTTGTTATTTACTGGTTTCGGTTAGGCAATAATACGTTAATTGAACGCCGCACGCACGCGTGTCCGAGGAATGTGTCCCTGAAGCCAGGGGCCTCCTGAAAAGTGCTGTAATTGTGTTTTTGACTCCAGAGTAGCATAATATGAAGAACGTGAAGAGTTAATTAATATTTTGGAATGAAGATTGCGGAACTAATTTAGATACGACAGGGTAGGCTGGTTTCTATTCCTGCGCGGCCGCGTGTGCGATCCCTCAATCAGCTTATGGAAATTCCTCATATTTGTGAACAATAATAATCAGACAGTACAAAAATCATAATCAAATTAAAGCGAAAACACGCAGTCTCTCTCAATTAGCATATTTTACTGACAAATGGAGATATTGAGGAGATGTATTCCTTGTTCACAGTCGTAGACGCGAGACGCGTTCGTGTCGCGAAACGCCAGGCGGCGGGCAATGCGGCTCACATACCTGCGCCAGAAACTCAATGCCGGTGAGAGAGAAGGGAGGAGTATAATACCCCCTTCGACTCCCCCCCTTTGATCTCGCTCTCTATTCTTGCAAAGCTCTCCTTTTTTCGCGGTCAGGATTTTTCCTTGTTGTGCCTCTGGTTTTTGGCTGTCCTTTCCTTTTATGATCGTTGTTGTTCAGTACTAGTCGTTCGTTATAACTATACACATTCTCTTTAAATCAGCTTGATTCATTATGTCGACTACCAATGAGAAGAATGCCGCCGAGGTAAGAATCCCAATCGTTATTGTCGAACCTCATTATGCTAATTACTCTGTTATTTGTAGTACGAGCGACCTGCTCAACTCCACGCTGATTCCAGCAGTCAGATCACTATCCGCAGACTCTGGAGCTACTTGACTGTCTTTTCCATTATCTCATTTTTCCTAGGAGGAATTTTTGGCGCCGGCGTCGGTGTCCATGTCGCTAGGCAAACTTTGCTTAAACGACCTGTTTATACATCTGCTCCTACCATTGCTGCTGTTTCTCCAGTGGATGAATTTAGCAACGCTAGTGGCCCTAATTCGGAATACGGAAATATTGTTGGAAGTCGTCACGCTCGTATGCATCGTCGTGCTGTCGCTTGTGATCCTACTTCTACGGTTACTTCATATCTCACTTCAACTGTTACCGTTACCGCTGGTGCTAAAGTGTATGCTGCTGCGTCATCATCATCATCTGATGATTCGACTACTACAATTACTGCCGTAGAAACAGTTTCAGCAGGAACTACGGTTGTAGATGGAACAACGTCGACCATCTACAGCACAGTGTATCTTACTAGAACAGCTACTACGTTTGCTACTTCGACTATGGTCGCTTCGAATTGGAGTGGAATTACAAGTTCTTTGAGATCGTCGGGGTATTCTTCGATTAATATTTCGTCCACTAGCGCGGATGTAGCTGTACCTGCTTCTTCGGCGGGTTCGCTTTATCCTACTGCTGCCTATAGCTCGGTTAATGCGTCCGCTGTCTCTTCCACTTCCGCCTATGAGATCCCTAGTAGCAGCGCGGTAGTTGAGTCGTCTTCATCATCATCGTCGTCGACGTCGTCAACTACCCTTTCATCCACCGCTCCTACATCCGTGATCACAGCCCAAGATAACGAAGCCTTATACATATCTGTCCCGTCCACTACCTCGGCTACCAGCACTTCATCATCGGCTACCTCTGAGCCCACTACCTCAATCGTATCGGCTAGCTCTGTTCTAGTCGCTGCGGTCGCAGCACCTTCAGTTGACTATTCAAGCAGCACAATCTCCTCGACCTCAACATCCACCACTGCTGCGGCCTCAGCAACTGCCTCCCTGACAGCAGATGAACAAAATGCTCTCAACGCTCAAAATGCCGCCCGCGAAGAAGTTGGAGTTTCAGATTTTTCCTGGTCCTCAGATCTCGCAGCAGAAGCTCTTAATTACGCCGAATATCTCTCAGCTAACGATCTCTTTGTTCACTCTGGTGTCGCAGGTGAAGGTGAGAATCTCTACTGGTCGTCGAGTACTGCGTCTGGACAAATAGCCGATGCAGTTGAATCATTCCTTTCTGAAAAAGCGATTTATGACGCAGAAGGAGATCCTGTTATTGGTGAAAATTATACTCAGTATGGTCATTATACTCAGATTATTTGGAAAACTACTACTGAAGTTGGTTGTGGCGAGAGTGAAGGATACGTTGTTTGTAGATATTATCCACAGGGTAATTATATGGGAGAGTCTCCTCTTGATCCAACCAACTAAAGTTTGTGTTTAAGTTGATTGAATATGGATTAGAAAATGGAGGTTGTGCAATTAAGAGAGTTCAGGCGTGTTACTATGGGTTTTTTCTCGGATTTTTTTTATTTGTTTTCAGTTTTGTGCGTGTATAGACCTACAAATATAAATTACAGTTGCTCTGTTTCGTTATAATTGATTTCTTCCATGTTAGTAATATACATGAATAGTTCCAATTGTTCGGTCCATTAATTAACTATAACTTTATAAAGTATTAGAGCGTAGATATTTTTATACGATCTGTTCTTGCGGTGACTCCGATTATAATATCCCTCAATGCAATTCCTTTTCCTATCTGATGGTAGCGAATCTCTTGGTTTATTGCTACCTTCGATGGCAAAGGGGTATTTTTATGGTCAGTGGAGACAGAAGCAGACGCATTTTTCCTTAACGCATGCAGCAGAGTTACGGAAGCTTGCCTGTCCTGTTGATGACGTAAATAAACATCTGCACAAAACCCTTGTTCGTCCCGCCATCCAGAAATGCTTAGTAGATTCTTGGCAATTCGCCGAGTCCCGGAAGCTCGCTTGGCCTTTGCAATCAGCCATCGCGAAGCCTTCTTGGACTTTTTTCGCTTTAATGAAAGAAGATGCAAGCACTAAGAACGGCATTTTCGAATAAATATTTATCTTAATAAGTCTGTGCAACCGCACGAAATTTGATGACGGCCATAAACGCTATAGGCCGGTTACATCCGCTCTAAGGTGGCCCATGCCGTCCGTGTGGGTTGCAATTTCAGATTTCAATTTGAACTGAGCTTCGATCAACTCGACACACTCTGGCGATTAACTCCAACTCGAGATCAGAGCTCCTGGGACCGTGTGCGTTATCTCGTGCACCGATACTGCAGCACTGAGCACGAGCACGGCACGCTCTTGGTTTCCTCGAAATCGAGAGAAAAAAGATCACCGATATCCGCGAAGAAAAGCGGCGAATCTGTCTTATCGGCTTATAGTTGTAGCATAATGGGCGGCACAAGAAAGCGCCCCCGAGTCATCCCTGAAGCACGCCACACGCGACGCGGGCTTCTAGGCTTGGGGGCTTGTTTCTGATTAAGATTTTCAGATACTGAAGCTTATGATTAGAGAGCTGACCTTCGTTCGACATGACTCTTGCGTGTCGCGCCAACTTGCCATGCAAACCTCTCGCTATCTCTACGGGCCCTGTCAGTGCGTAACGCGTGTCCAAGAAGCAAGTCAGTGCTATCAGTTGGCTCGTGCGAGCTACTAGCCAGCTAGTGGCCGACTTGTGCAAACATGCCATGATAGTGGAGATTAAGAATGGAGCGCATATCAGCACTATATAAGGCTGTCTGCACATCCGCTGTTGACATCTTTGCACCCAATCTACCATCACCATCGCAAGCAAAGACAATTCACCATGGGTTTCAACGAGAGATGGGCCAAGTTCTCTTACTGGGTACGGCCTAATGTGACTGTTACTAGTCCCGAGGATCACCGTGGCCGTGACCCTTCGACTTGGGATATGGAGGAGCTTAAGGTCCGATTTGCTGATCTTATCGATGATGATGAGCACACTTATGTTCCCAGTAAGTTGCAAAAGACTCTTGGTCAGGCGTGGGATACTTTCCGTCTTCCTCCTAAGCAACGTCGGTTTATGCAGAAGCTTGATGCCAATATCTTGCTTTATGCTCTTCTCTCTTTCTTCATCAAAACTCTTGATAACTCTAATATTTCCAACGCCTACGTTTCCGGTATGAAGGAGGACCTTAACTTGTACGGAAACGAGCGTAATCTGTTTACTACTTTCTTCAACTGTGGATATCTTATCGGTGCAATTCCCTCGCAGTTTATTCTCAACCGTGTCCGTCCATCGATTTGGATTCCTACTTGCGAGTTTATCTGGTCTGGTCTTGTCATGTCTATCGCCGGCTGCAACAGTGCCAAGCCTGTATGTACTTTCTGATCTTATAAACTCTTTTTTGTGCCTTATTTTAACCTTGTTATAGATCTATGGTATTCGATTTATGATTGGTTTCTTTGAGTCTGTTGCTTACCCAGGACTTGCACTTGTCCTTGGTTCATGGTATAAACCTTCCGAGCTTTCAAAGCGAATGGAACTTTACGATGCTGCCTGGGCTATTGCTTCCATGTTCTCAGGATATATTCAAGCTGGTGTTTACACATCCATGAATGGTCTCGCTGGTTTCAAAGGTTGGCAATGGTTGTTCATTATCGATGGTATTATTTCATTCCCTATCGCTTGGCTGGGATTCTACTCTATTCCCGATTTCCCCATAAACAATCACTCTCCTTACCTTTCTGAGTTGGAGAGAGAATATTCTTACGTACGAATGGAGATGGTTGGTCGAAAGGCTCCGAAGAAACTTACTATGCGCCGCTTGTGGGATATGGGCAAATCCTGGCGTCCATATGCTTTCCTTCTTCCTTGGTGTTTGTTCAACGTTAATGATACTACCGGATACTTTACTCTTTGGCTCGACACTCTTCCTCAGTTCTCTGTCCAGCAGGTCAACTTGATTCCTACTGGTGGCTACGCTATTTCTCTTGTTATGGGTTACTTGTCTGCCAACATTTCCGATCGCATCGGATACAGATGGGCGTTTATTATCCACGCTGCTTCGTGGTGTTTACTTGGTAACTTCCTTCTCGCTATCTGGAACATCCCTTACGGTCTTAAATTCTTTGCATTCTTCTGCCCTGATATCGGTTACTCTTCTTG
The DNA here is from genome assembly GCA_030568295.1 of Myxozyma neotropica. Classification (NCBI taxonomy): domain Eukaryota; kingdom Fungi; phylum Ascomycota; class Lipomycetes; order Lipomycetales; family Lipomycetaceae; genus Myxozyma; species Myxozyma neotropica. The sequence goes on along the minus strand of JAJLTU010000007.1, from coordinate 323,200 downwards.
GGGTATGATGCTTTCTTGGTCTGCAGAAGTGTTCCAGGATGATGCCGAATTACGCGGTATGTTGCCAGCCGTCGGTTCGACAATTTCCTACGCAATCACCGCCTGGCTCCCCAATGTCATTTTCCCGACTGAGCATGCTCCTCAGTACAAGACAGGAAAAGGTTATCAGATCACTTCAGGTCTTTTGGTTCTCGAAATCTTGGGTGTTTTGTTCATGCTCTTTATGTGGAAGCGTGAAGTTCGACAGAAAGGACGCGTTATTAACAAATACGGTCTCGCTGTTGACGCTGAAGATGCAGTTCAATTCAACACTGTTAATGCTAAGGACATTTCGAACCAGGAGAAAGGATTTTACGCTGTTTCTGCTAATGAGGTATCTGCTCAGACTAGCGAGAAGAGCGTTGAGATTATTGATGGTGTTGCAATGCCATCTTCGACTAATGATTCAGACTCGGATAAGGATGTTATTAAGGAGAAGGTTTTATTATAGATATCATTATTTGTCATTTTGTCAGTACGAGTTAGGTATTTTTTTATTGGTTTTTCGGTTGCATAAAGTTTGGACCGGTTTGTGAGTTGAACAACTTGCTGTTTTACATATTAAGAATATATTATTTATTTTTAAAGTAACGAGCCTATGATAAATGGAGAGATTGACGTACGTCATCTTGATGAACTGGCGCAAGCGAATGGGGAAAACTTTGTAAAATGCAATCACTGCCGTCGTCTCCTCGACTCGGAGCCTGTGCTAAGTATTATGATGATACCCGCGTAATGACACTCTGAATTGAATCCCATCGCCGGATTTCTGCTTCTCTCCACTTCCTAGTCGTCTTATCTCCAAGTAAGAACGAGATGGGCCAGTTGAAATGCGAGCTTGTATGAATGATTAAATAGTACTACACTTTCCTTTATGGTTGATGACGAAGTGACGGGTCTTTGGCAAAAATCAAAGCCGCTAAAATGATTTCTGCGTTAAAGAAAGAGCATCTAAACTTTACATGATCTAGAGCGAAAGGTGTCGCTATTGTAAAAGGTGATTTATTATGAGGCAGAAGAAGAATGAAATGACTATTTTGAAATAATCATCGAAATTGGTAATAATTCCAGTGTAATATCACATACCGTTATTGCTACGGATGCTGAACAAAGCTATTGTGTAATCGAGCAGCAAAAGCAACTCGCATAACAAATAGAGTTACACTTAAGCTCGGAATTACCAGACACAAAGCAGTCACGTGGTTTGATTTGATTAGCATAACATCAACAAACACTGAGTGCACACGGACGAGTGTTTTTGCTCCGCACTCGCCACGCGGTACTGCAACGTAGATGCCAAATTGTGCGCTGGTCTCCGCAGATTTAGAGGGACCGGCATATTTGTTTACTTAGTGCTTTGTTTGGGAAATACTGATCTGATCGCTTGTTTTTTAAGTTGAGTTGGCACTTTTTTTTGGGAGCCGAGCGTTGTTGCATTGCGAGTGAATTTCATCATGGAGGTCTCTTTGGACGGAGGCGTCGGTAGCATGGGTAGACCGGACCAACTTGTCAGTCTTCAGCACCCGCAGCAACAGCAGCAAGAACAGCAACAGCAGCAGTTGACGCCTGTTCAGCCCAACAGCAGTTTGAATGATCTGGCGAGCACGCTGCGGCGAATCGGGGCGCAACTGCTGCCGATCTACGACGAAAATACCACGGGCGGGGAGGAAGACATTGTTCTCTTTCGTCCTACCGAAGCCGCGTTTGGCATGTGGCTTAAAGAGCAAAAGATGTATATGAAGTGGAACACACATAAGCGTGCTGATTACAGAAAGGAGAACGTACGTTGTTATTTCTTGCTTAAGCAAAAACTATTTGTTAATATACAAGATCATAGAAACGGATTCAAGCTGGTGCGCTTGATTTCAAATACGTCTATCTTTGCAACCACGCGAAGACCTATACATCGCAACACAATCCTCATGTTCCGCCAGAAAAGCGACGCAAGGGAAAAGAAACAATCAAAGTAGGCTGCCATGCAAAGATCGTCGCGCGACAATACACCGACGCGAATCAGATCGAGATTCGCTATCGCTGGCGTCATAATGGGCATTTACCCCCTTCACCACTTGAATGTCTTATGAAGCGAGATGATGCTGGACGAAGAGAATGGCTGGAATTAAGAGTAGGACAGCTCTATGCGACAGAACCGTTCATGGAGCTTTCTCGATTTATGCCCAGCGAATTTGCCGCGTTCGAACAGAATCCCGCTCTCCTGAATTCTCTCCCAGACATCTTTCGATTATTGCGCATCAAGCCGTCAGATATTGTCGAATTAATGAGGGACCAAGTTCGACATTCAGCAGACTGGCCAGATAATACAGCTCGAAAGGTGCAAATGTGGCAAGAATTGTTTGCAGAGTGCAATACGACGGTGAATCTGCTGTATCAGAAGAATGGCTATCTCGAAGATGTTTCGCTGCCGGTGCTGTGGGAGCATTTGGGAGCTGTGAAGGCGTATAACCGGCGACTTCGAGAGATTCTGTTTCCGCCGGGGAGGATAATGCCACAGCAGCAACTGCAACAGCAAATGCAGCAACTCCAGCAATTACCAGCCGACGCCAGTATGCTCCCGATGCTCCCAATCGGTCGAATGCCGCCGCCACCGCCGTCGCAGCAGGACGCGTACGGCCAGCAGGTTCTCTATCCGCACGGCTTCGGTCCATCAGCCCAGGTCCTCGCTACTCCGCAACGTCCCAATTAGTCGGTATTTTGATTCTATTGTTAAATGGCTGCTGGAAAAGCTGCTCCTTCGAGCGCGGCCCCCGATGGAGCAGACCTAACCCTATTCAGTCGCGCCTTTTTTCCTTGCCGTCTGCTGAGAACAAATACCAACACCAAGCCAAAACCAACAACGAATGATTACCTTTTTGACAAGCAGAATGATTCTTCAATTGCAGTCCTGAATCCGAAAATGAGGAAGGATACTGCAGTCCGGCAAAGCCTCTCGCCAGATCAAAGATATATGCCAGGATGGTGACGAGCGACTGCTTGCATCAGAGGAGGGCAAAAGGCTGTCGTCGACGGAGCATCGTCAACTGCGCAATAATGTGAGGGCTTGCCACCTCCGTTTGCTGAGAAAGGAGTACATCACCCATCTCGAGCAAGTTTTTGAGCAAAGGTCATCGGAAACCTGTGCTCTTAAAGCTGAGAATGAGCGACTTGCTCTTGAAAATAAGCGACTTTCAGAGGCTCTGCAGGGACTCACATTGTCACCTGTCACCAGCGGCTTGTCTGTCTCATCTTATCTTTTCCTAGTTCTAGTGACGAAGTGTACACTCCGTCCTTGTCGATGCAGTCGGTTTCTCAGACATCTTTGCCAGATATTACAGAGTCTACTTATTGAACATGACTTCTGCTCAGTTTGAGTCGGCTGCGCAATCTGCCATGGCGCTTTATGCTCCTACTCTTGATTCTTCATCGTATGGCACCGTGCAGCCTCATCACGACGTCGATCCCCAGCAACAGCAGCAGCAGCGCCCTTCTCGTATCGGCCACGCGTCGTAAACTTGCTTCCTACGCTCAACACTCGCAAGGATGCTAATCCCAATGATGTTGATTGGCCATTGGCCTGCGCATTGTCTAGCTCTCTGGGTGCAGATTTCCCAGGTATCAAATACCGGAAGTGGAAGCTCAATCTTGAATAATATGCAAATTTTCAATACTCTTGTTCCTGAATCTTTAGCTGAAATTGAGAAAGGAGCACTTCGTGAGAAACAAGAACGGGATAATATGGAACGTGCGCGTCGAGAGCATGAACAGCGACGGACTGCTATCATTGCCAACTTGTTGCTACCAAAACCCGATAAGGATGAAGAGGAGGAGAATGAAGATGGAGAAGTTAACTTGAGCGAAGGAATTTGGGAGGATGCTTGTATAGCTGCTGCGAAGGTTTATCAGAATTAGGAGTTCATCTTCCTGGGTTGTAGTCTAAGACTGCTGCTACTGAAGAATATATGCACCCATATGATGAGTACTACTTAAAGGTACTGGAGCTGGGATTGGAATTTTTATTCTATTTTTTGAGAGTGATTGCTTATTGCGAGATTTTTTTGGCGTTTCTATGGTGTACAGCTCAAGATTTTTTTTAATGCAAATACATATGATACACAAACGTGATACTTTAAAGATATAACAAGTGGGCATGGAAGGAAAAGGTAAGCAAACGGCTGAGCACCGCCACGTCATGCCAGCCACACTTCTGGCTTCCTCGCTCTTCTCACTTCGGCACCTTTCGTCATCACTTCGTTCGTCCATCACCACAAGCACAACCACGCAATCCACAATGTTCGCCGAACCATTCTCAGAGCCGGCGACGAACCATATCGCGGCTGCTCCGATCGAGCACCAATTCAATCCGTACTCCGACAACGGCGGCACGATTCTCGCGATTGCGGGGGCCGATTACGCCGTGCTTGCCGGCGACACGCGACATATCTCGGGATATTCGATTAATACTCGATTTCAGCCTCGAGTCCATACCTTGCCTGGAGATAGACCTATGATTGTTTCGGCGAATGGATTCTCTGCTGATGGAGATACACTAGTTCGAAGATTGGCGCAGCGAGTGGAGTGGTATTTGTATAATCACAATAAGCCCTTAAGCGTTAGTGCTTGTGCTAGGTTGATTCAGACTATGTTATATGGCAAACGGTTGTTTCCGTATTACGTCTATACTATTCTTGCTGGATTAGATGAGAATGGAAGAGGTGCGGTGTACTCCTTCGATCCAGTTGGTTCATATGAGCGAGAGCAGTGTCGCGCAGGAGGAAGTTCGGCGAGTTTAATAATGCCGTTTCTTGATAATCAAGTTAATTTGAAGAATCAGAATGATCCTGTTACAGGAGAACCTAAGATTGCGACTGATTTGCCACTTGAGGAGACTTTGAAGTTGGTGAGAGATGCGTTTAGTAGTGCTACTGAGCGACATATTCATGTTGGTGATTGTCTCGAGATTAAGGTTGTTACGAAAGATGGCGTTAATGTTGAGTACTTTCCTTTGAAGAAGGATTAGTTTTGTTGTATTAGTTGCATATTTGCAAAACTTCATCTCAAAGTTTATATATACATTCCTAGTCGATAAGATGAAAAGATGAAAAGAGTAAAGTAAGAGCTCCACATATATTAACACTCCTCAAATCTATATACAAATATACAAAATAAATCATATCTAATTAAGGGAAATCATTTACTTGGAATAAGGCATCAATCTCCCAATACGCTTCAAATGATTTCCTTCGCCGGGTCCATGAGCAACACCTCGCGCATGCGCTCTGGATAACACTGCGTTCGGCCATCCTGTATTTCCGTGATTTTTTCCAACAGCAGCCTATATATATATATAAAATCTCTCATTAGCATAAATTCTTCTTTGCAGCAAATACAGCTTATCAAATGCAAGAATAGTAAACTCAAGAGAACGTACATGCTTGTATTTACCAGACTTTGTCTTCCGCCATCGCGCAGCAGCTCCTGTATGCGTCTTCATCTTGTATCCTTTAACAGTCTTAACTCCGCGGACTTGTTCAGTAATTAAATTACCCATCATCAACAACGACGAGCTCTTTGGTGCTGTGGAGGAAGAAGGTGAAGAAATGACGAGAGAGAGGAAATTGAGAGAGGATGAGAATATCCGCGGTCGGAAGGATGATAGAAAGGACATTGTGAATTCGTCTTGTTCTCAGATATTTGGATAGAAAGAACTGGATACTCTTAAACTGTGTCAAACAAAATGTCTGCAAGCATCTCGATATACTCGATATATTCGATGAATTCCGCTTCTCGCCGTGAAAACTTTAAGTTTCGGAGCCAGAGCCCTATTCCATTCCACTCGATGTTCGCTCTATGCTCTTAAGATGATTAAATTCATTAGATATTTTTACTTGTATTGCGTATCTATTGAATATAATCTATTGAATATAAATCTATGAATATAATTTATGAATATAATCTATTGAATATGATCTATTGAATATGATCTATTGGCGAAGGACATTGCAAGCTGATATCCATAACTATCGACGCAATTTACTTCTGTCCCAACTTCGCCTGCTGCTCAAACTGGATCTTAATCCAAGCAGAACCACTCTCTGCTACCATCTTCGTCATCTCGGGGCTTTTTGCAACCTCTTTAACCTTAAACTTAGCAGGGGTATCAAGACCCTTGCGAATGGCCGGAATCGCGCTAATCTCATCTTGCCATTCTTTCAAAAGCGGATAATCTTCGGACGGAATTCCTGCGTAGGTATCAAAAAGAACCCAACCCAAGCATGCCAAATCTGCAATTGAAAGATGATCGCCGACAAGATATTTGCTATCCTTTCCTGATTTCTGCTTAGAAAGTCGAGTTTCAAGGACATTAAGGAGACGGCGGGTCTCGTTTTGGTAACGGGCTACACCGTAAGCTCGCACTTCGGGGTTGTCAGATACGCAATAATGAAGGAAGTGGAGGGTCTGTCCCTGTATTTTGAATAAGATCAGTAATCTTTACATCCAGGGCATTATCATTTGAAAGGATGATTGACAAACCTGCATAGGACCAAGTCCACCAACCTGCCAAAACAACCATTCAAGAGTCTCATAATACTCAGGAGATCCCTTCTCGTAGCTCAATTTATGTTCAGCGTCAAAATTATCGGCGAGATAATATAAAATCGCTCCAGATTCCATTAGTTTAATATTCTTTCCATCAGTGTTGTCGACTAATGCGGGGATTCGTCCATTGGGATTGATTTCGAGAAACCAAGGCTCCTTTTGCTCGAGTTTCCCGAGGCTGATTTGAACAACCTTGTACGTGAGCTAGTGATACATGACGAATGATCAGCGAATTGAATCGCGGTTTAGGATATTAATAGGCAAAGGGTGGGGCAATTTACCCCAAGATATTCTAGCGCGGCCGTGACCTTGACACCATTAGGTGCAGAAGTCGTATACAAAGTAAGATCTAAAGCCATATTGCAGTCGAAATCAAACGAAATTCAATTGAGTATTTTAACATATTGTACAGATAGAAAAGAGCAGATATATATACGTATTCACAGCGTGAGTAATCCACGATATACGATACACTGCGTGAGTAATCAACCTTCGATAAGTCAGCGGCTGAGCGATTTACGGAAGTTTGGGGTGCAGGTTCCCCTCCCCCGCCTTGCCTTAGCTAGCGTTCTCGATAACCATTAGCCATGCTACGAGTACGGTCCATTGTTTTAGTGGCATTGAGATGCAATTACTAGAAAACAAAGTATTTGATCCGTCTGGATTACTATTTCGTGAATTTTTCTGAGCGTGCTGGAATCCCAGAGCATCAGCAGCTGGGTTGGCCTAACGGAGGTAGGCATTTGCAAGCAGGCCATTTGTAAGGCTGCCATTTGTAAGGCGTCCATTTGTAAGGCGATGTTTCATATTACTACAACGGCATTGTGCGTTCCATCTTACACGAGCAAATGCAATGCGGACCTAAGAAAGTTTTCGCATATTCTGGAGTTAAACGATGCCCGTCAATCTGGCATGAGCTGTGACAAGTCCGCAGCCTGTAGTAACCAACCACCTTACCAATCGAGTTATACCTCTCAATTGTGGACTATCTTTCATCTTCAGATGTTTTTTCTTTTCGAATCGCAGTTCCTAGTCCGAAATCTGCACTTAATCGATCAGGGTATTGGAAACATCGTTTAATTTCCGATTTGGCGTTGAAGGATATCAATATGCGATTCGAATTAGAGACCTGATTTGGTATAGAGCTTGGATCAAGTTAATTTGAAAAAGTGGGAGATAGGAGATGAGGGCTTTGATTATATCCATACAGTCGCGCCTCCGAATTGCAATATCAATCCAACTGCAACTTGACTTCACCATCTGAGAATCTAAAATCAAACAAACAGAAAATTTCTCAGAGTATCAAAGAAGTAGCGAATGGATTGCGTGAGATTATTAATGAATTTCCTGAAAGTTCATCATTTCAGTTTAATTCTGATGAGTCGCACTATATTATACATACGATGGAAAATTGTTGAATACTAATAGTAATGCAATTAACCTTGTAATCTATGAAGTACATTTGATTCTAAAATTTCTCTAATAACTCTAAATCTAGAAATCATACTCTGCATTCCTCCCACTATCAGGAAAATTGTTAATCAACTTTCTTAAAGCATCCGCTACCTCGTCACTCTTCTGCTTAAACTCTGGTGAGGCTCTATAATCTGGCTTTCCATCTCCACCTAAAGCTTTCATCCATTTCCTCGATATCCATTTCTGTTTAGGCTCGTTCAATTGTGGTGGTGTAGGAGTGATGAGATCGGTCGAAGAGTGAGATAATATTGGTATAGGAAATGGATGCTCGGATTTGGATTGCACTCGCTCTAGCTTTAACTCATCCAATGCCTAGATTTTTTTTGTTAGTTTGGATTTAGAATGAAGAGAATGAGAGTTCGCACAAATTTAGTTTTGGGAAATAAGAAATCAGTTTCTCGAACTTCAACCGAAATCATTCTCCATTCAGCTCCCGGAACTCCAGACGATGGAACTTCAAACTCAGCAAAAGCAACAGTATGGAATCCAGCTTTATCATCTAATATCCCATCTAAATCCGGTAAATTAACTGATTCAAGCAAAGCTTTTTTTGTTCTTAAATCCCAATCTAAAATATGAGGATCAATTTCTGTTGCTGTTTCACTTTCAGGAGTAGTAGTTGAAGTCTCATCGGCGACTTTCAGACTGTCGTACAAATACGCTTTAAACGAAAAATTCTGATCGATTCGAGGTCCTTTTTCGGAAGTATCACAATCATATTTAAATCTCCATTGTAATTGATATCTTCCAGGCGCAACTTTAATATTTCGGAACACGTGGTACCAGCAAATATCATTATTAACAATCTCAAGCGAACTTCCATAAAGTGAGTCAGTATTAGATCGAACGTCAAGATATTCACCGCGCCAAGCGACTCCCCATTGTTCAATTGAAGAGAAGTTGAAAATCCATTGATTCAAAAATCCTTGATAAATTGCTTCCCATCGATTTTTACAATCTTCAGCCGTAGAAATTTCTTCTTGATTAATCGCAAGTGATTTTGTTTCTATTAGAGCATTAAGATATCGATGACCTTCAATGCCAAATTCGGATATAATCTTATCTTCCCAATCTGAATCATAAATTGAAAATTGAGAGGCTAGTGAGGGTTTTGGAGAGCGATGATGAAAATGTACTGCAGGAAAACGAATTGATCGTTTTAGTATATTTTGGAATTTCTCTTTCGGTTCCCCATTTTGCGAGATTTGTGTAGTGGTAGTAGAACCATCAGCTGTCATTTGAGTTTCATTATCCTCAATTGAAACGTCATCAAGGCTCTCTTGAAAATTGAACGAGCTGAGTAGTTCATCATTAGTTGACTCTTCCGGAGGTTCTTCATCGTCCTTAGTTGCAACTTGATCAACTTTGGTCGGACTTTCATCCCCATTCGATCCAGTAGCACTTTCTTTGACCGGAATCTCATTATCCTTAACTAAAACTTCATCAACGGCCTGCTCGTCCGGTGGGCTGTTTGATTCTTCAACCTGCTGTTCTACAGACTCTGTTGCGTCGTTGAATATAGTACTTGAATCCTCAACTTCTTGCTCCTCATCAGCATCATTCTCTTCGTTTCTATCAACTACTTCAACTTCAGGATCTTCTAATTCGAACTCCTTACCAATCTCCTCGGTTGTTATCAGTTGCTCATCATCGTTGTAAGGTGACGTTTCTACCGTCTCAGCCTTCGTCGAACTCGTACTTAGCTCTGCAGCAGAGGCAGCAGCAGCAGACATATCAAAAATTCCTATCAAGTGCAAAATATTAACTCAATTCAATAACAAACGATTTCATAAAGTCCACCTAAAACTGTAAGCTTGATTTAAAGATTAAAGAAAATTGCAACGCAGCAGTGTGTGACAATATGCAATTGCCTGTCCGCGTTTGCCGACGAATGCATATATATTTAAGCCGCATCGGTTATCGCGACCCTTGCCGCACCTACCCGTCGACGAGATCAGACCACAGACGCCGGTGTCCGTAGTAGGCTAGAAATTCCATACCACAGCTAAAACTCACGGACTGTAGTAAAAGCAAAATGACAGATGGGTCGCAAGCAGACGTATTTGACGCTGCTTATACTGCTTACAACGGATAAAATCTCAAGCGACGTCAGTCTCTGAGCTGGCGTGTGCCGTCTTTAATCGTATAAATTACAAGGAAGTTATAATTTTTTTTGGATTCCAAATTTCAAAAACAAAAAAATAATTTGTATTGGAGCGATTTGCTCGTCGCTACATAATCATGAAAGCAAAATAATCGTTCGGGTCGCGACGTGCACATTAGTCAAGATATAATACGCTCTCGTTAGTTTCAATATCACGACAAAATTAATTATTTCTGGCTACCAACTAGCGCACGCTATGCTCCGAATAGCGTTTAAATAACCACTCCCTTGACCTGCTTAAGCCCCTTAAGATCAATATCTCTCCAGAAAGCAACTGCTGTCCATCCAATAGCCCAAACAGCCGTAGCAGCGACCAACATCATTTTCTGAGCTTCGCCATATGCAGCAATAATAGCTGTACGAGTGTCTGTTCCCATCGGATAAGCAAGCTGTGTACTGATATCAGTGTATATATAAAGAAAGTTTCCAAGAGCATCGGCCGGAAGATATTCCAAAAGCCTTGTAGGGAAAACTTTTGTCCAGATTGCGCTTGCAATCGTAAGACCGATTGCTCCACCTATTTCACCAAACATGGATTCCATAGCCATAACAACTGCGATGTGTTGATGAGAAGCTGCTGACGTAACTGCGACAGGATCGATAATGATAATGCCACCACTGGCAATTCCAATGATGACAAAACAAAAGATAGTTAAACCTAAATCATGGATTCCTTCGTGAAGATATCTGATCATAATTCCTAGTCCAAGAATATGTAGAGGAACAATGAAGTAAACAGTGAGTTTCTTGAAACGACCAGTTCTGAGAATCAGCCAACCTATCCCTAGCGCCCAAACTGTACTACCAACGTTGTAAGCGTTAAGCACGTATGTTGCTCTTGTAACGCTCAAGTCATGAACAACCATTAGGAAAGCATTCATATAGATAACCCAACAGTAGTAGCTGATAAACAAAACAGCAGAAAGAATGCAAGCGCCGAGGACGGTACGATCGAGTAAAAGCTTGTAAGGAATAAAAGTTACTGGGGCGAGATATCTTTCCCAAAGAGTGAAGAGGACACATAAAAAGAATCCAAAAATAATAAAGCAAATAATAAGTGGAGAACGCCATCCGTTTGCTTGATAGGAATAGATATTGAATGATAGTAGAAAAAGAGCTAGGCCAGCTGAGATTAACAGTAGTCCAATAACATCGAATTCACGACCATAGTGAAAAATTGTCTGCCGCCACCTTCGTCCACTCTTTTTCTTCACCACTAAGCCTTGCCTCTTTGCTTTCCTTAAGTTATAAGCAAATAATAAGAAAAGTGGGAATGTCGTCACTGGAACGACGATTGAGAAAGTCCCAAAAGCCCAGCGCCATCCAGCACCATTCAAAAATGCTTCAGAGATCGGGCCGTAGATCCATGGAGTGATGATACTGGGAGTAGACGTAATGGCCGTCATAAGGGCTCGGCTACGCAGAGTAGATGTATCCGCTATAAAAATTCCAATACTGTAAAACAAAGCGTTTTGCCCGACAGTGTAGAAGACTTGAGCAGCAGCATATTGCTCGACATTATGACAAGCAGCCATCATAATGAGCCCAATTGTACATAATACGATAGTGAATAAATAACCATATGGTCGTCCAAAAATATCGAGAATTTTGGCTAGAGTAAGTTTAAAAATCCCACTAATGACGCTTGCGACGACACTAGAAGTTGCAGTGAGTGATTGCTCGGCAAAATCAGAAGTAACCCAAGTTGATAAATTAGACAGCGCAGACTGTTGCATTAGCATGATCAAATAGATAATCCAAATCCACGTGTAAGCCATCATGAGAGACGTATGCGACCAGACAGCTGTGACAGCTTCAATGGCCTGCACACCTGATTGAGCATATTGGTCGAGATTTTCCTCGTCGTTCTCAGACGCGAGATCTTTAACGCCAATTGCAGTTACGGATTCTTTCTCAACGTTGGCGCCAGAAAAAAATGCATCATGGGATGAGTTCTCGTTGGATTCTTGAATTTCACTCATGGTGCAATTTGTGTATCGGGAAAAAAAGAATATGCAGAACAGGACAGATAGAAAACGAGCAACCACAGACAGTTAACTAGTTATAGTAAGAATGAAGTCTTCCAGTTAAATTAGCCTTCAGATAGAACAGTTAATAACCATAACTTACATCTATTAACTCTAACATCTAGTTTAGCGTGAGTATAGCTGACATCCTACTATATCCTTGTATATTGCTCAAATATAGCGCGTTATCAGCTATTTAGAGCACATACCTTATTGTTTAACAAATCTTGTCACGCAATTCAGAAAATCGAGGCCAGATCGAACGTCAGACTTCATGGGCTGAAAATAATCCTCTCAAAGCTAACTATATCCAGACTAGAGTAGACTAATAATAGTTGATTACGTTAGTTTTAATTGTGGATCTGGCGACGATTGGCAGTGGAAGAACTGGAAGACCTCGTCAACAGTAATTACACAGCGCACTGTATTAAACTCTGCGCATCCCGCTGATCCAAATTACAAATTTCCAAGATTATTGTAATCCCGTCAACACATTCCAATTGCAAGATATATATCGGACATGCGTCATGGGCGGGTCCCCTTGGACAAAAGCATGCAGCAGCAGTTCTCTGGAGGGAGGGAGGATTATTACTAACCGCATGAGCCATCGAGCGGCGCTCTCTTTAGATATTTGTGTGCGCATTTCTACTGATGTTCTAATTGTTAGATATACGAGTGCTCTCGATCTTTGCCAGTGTTTATTATTCAAACTGGCTTAGATACATATGATGGAATTGATCTGGATCAGTGGTTATTATTTGATATCCTGCTCATAAGGGATTTTTATTCGATATCACGCTCCTTCAACGCAGATAGAAGTACATATACCGATGCTGTTTTCAATCCATAGCAACAGACGGATCAAAATTAGCAACAATATCTCTCATAGCTTTTGCAACTTGTTCACTATTCCTCCTAAACTCAGGCGTATTCTTAAATTTCTCCATATCTGACGTTGCATCAGCAGCAGATGATGATGTCGCTGTGGTAGCAGAAGTTGAATTCAAGGCACTATTAGCTTGTTTCTTCAATGACCAAAAGGAAGACTTTGGTTGTGCGAGAGATAAAGTGTCATCGAAATTATCATTATTTTCAGACCAGTCGGTTGACTTTAAAACGCAAGGTAAAGAAGGTGATTTCTTCATTGATGGAGCAATTACTTTAAGCTGTAATTGATCCAATGACTATCCCAAAAAAATCGTAAAATTAGTAAAAGTGCAGAAGATAAAAGAAAAAAGGAAGTACGACGTACAAAGATAAGTTTGGGAGCCTTGAATCCTTCCTTTCGAATTTCAACCATAATCATTCTCCACTCATGTCCACTATCACCAGTCGATGGTACGACAAATTCTGAAAATGCAATATTATGATATTTTCCCGGGAAATTGTCTAATACCCCATTTAAATCTGATAAATTTGCGGAAGAAATTAATTTCTTTTTTTCGAAATAATTCCGAGGTATAACTTGTCCTGTCTGTTTTGTAGAGTGCTCGGGAAAGGTGTCGAATAAATAGACGTTAAATGAGAGATCGTAATCACGACCCTTTCGTTTCGTAGATTTTCCGAAATCATATTTAAATCTCCATTGAAGTTGATAAGTACCAGGAGCAATTCGTATGTTTTTAATCACATGATAGGAAGAAATATTCGGATTAATAATTCTCATTGCCCAGCCATTTTCCGCTTCAGCATCAGGTCCACAGTAATAATCTCTACTATTAGAGCCCGAAGGATATGCCCAGGTTCTAAAAGTTTGAAAATCGAACCGATATTGAGTCGCAAATCCTCTATAAAGAATTTCCCATCGATGATTAAGCTCGGAAAGAGATGTAGGATATAATGACATATGATTTATTGAAAGTGAAGGATTCGATTGAAGCTCTCCGAGATAGAGGACCCCGCCTTCAAGGCCGAAATCGCTGATAAAACGAAGCTTCCAGGATTTGTTGCATTCTGAGAGGACGTGCTCGTCTGCTGTTGCTGTCGATGGCGAGGCTGTCGATGGAGTTACGGTTGTAAAGAAGTGCGCAGCCGAGGACGACGTATTACCCTCTTCGTTTCCGTTCGTCATGATACATCAAAAACAGCTTCTTGCTTCTTTATCCTTTGTTCAACTATCAATGCTGATGTCCGGAAAAAACTCGCCAACGACGATGAAACAAGCAAGCCGGCTAATATCATAGGTAGTCTTTCATAAAGGGTGCTGCCAAGAATTTTGCTCCGGAGCAAATTTCCTGAATACGCATCTATTTTTTCCATAAATGTGATCGGCCTACTGCTAATAATGCCACCGGATGTCGCATAACATTTTACAAAGCACTTTAGCAACTGGTATATTCATCAGATTAAGCTGTACTACCATTTGCTGCCCCAATCTGGAACAAAGGGACTAATATAAAACTTAATATATGATTACATAATACATTATTGAATACAAGTATATCTAAGGAATCTATTGAGACTTTAAAAATATCAAGGATTCAACAGACAGCGAGAACTGCAAACTATAAAAAGCGCCGGTCGCCCGACTAAAAACTCCGACAGAAGCAAGCCAAAAGGCTAATTAGAAGCCACTCTCTCCAATCCCGGTGCGTCAACGTCCTCAACCTGTTGTGCAGAAACGTTCAACTTAATTTCACTGTCCGGACTCAATTCATTCTCATAGGCATCAATTTGATAGGAAGCAAATTTTCTCGCAGAAACTTTTCTCGCAAACAATAAATCCAATTCTTCAAATGATCGATCCTTAGTTTCTGGCAATCTAAAATAAGTCCAAACGAAGAATAATAGGCCTGTTCCGCCCCAGAAAAATCCCGCTTTACCTTTCCAGTTGAGAGAGGTTGGGTTGACGAGCTTAGGTTCGATGACGTTTCCTGCTATCTGAGAGAGATAATATGCGATTCTGGATAAGCAGACAGACTTACTGCGAATACTGATAGCTGAAGTCTCGGATATGATTGGATAGCAGATCGGACCAACTGACAAGTAGTAAACTAGCAGCCACAATAATACCAAGGTTCCAGTAGTATAATTCAAGGCTTGGGATTGAGGCGGACAAGACAAGATTCCAACAAGAATAAGAATTGTTGCAAGAGCAAGTAAACCCCAGAGATATAGAAGTCGTCGACCATATCTTGTCATTGTATACATTGAAATCACAGTACCAATACAAGCTAATCCTAACCCACCCGTGGAAAACTTGAAAGCAACCGATTCTGGAAGTCCAGCTTGAACGAAAAAGTAGGTGGGTGATCCACCAAGAGGAGAACCACACCAAACCTGAGCTGCGAAAACTAGGCACACAACTTCCGTACGACGAAGATTGTCACCTTTAAAACAATCAATATAACGGCCGCCAGTTTCGATCTCACGCTCAATTTGATCAGTGTGGACCATCATTGCAACTTGTGCTTTTAAATCCTTTGTATTGTTCTTTCCAGATAGACGACGAAGTGAATCTTCAGCTTCAACAAGGCGACCGCGACGGACAAACCACCAAGGAGACTCAGGCGCAAAGTACAAAATTGTCATCAGAGGAAGCGGCCAAACCCATTGCACAGCGAAAGGGATACGAAAAGCCCATTGAGTAGTCATGGGTTGAACACCCTGAAGGACTCCAGCTGCAATAAGCTGGCCAAACGCCCAGCAAAGGTTGACATAGACAGCCAAATGACCACGTAATTTGAGAGGACACACTTCAGATGCATAGGCAGGTGCAATAGTAGCAAAAGCACCAAACGGAATACCGCAAAGCACTTCACCAGCAGCCAGAACACCAATCGTCGGAGCAAAGAAGACTATAAAAATAAATGCAGTCATGAGCATCAAGCAAACTTGCAAAACAATGCGATATCCAAATCTCTGGGTAAAATATCCACATCCAAATGCTCCAATGATGCATCCAGATGTCGTTCCATTACTAAGACCAGCTTGCCAGGATGAAGATAACTGATAACCAGAATCTTCGGTAAGAAACCCATATTTAGCTGCAAAAGCTTGCTGAGCAAAGAGCGAACCAACGAGCACGATATCATATCCTTCCATAATGATGCAGAGGGAAACTGCCATCGACCACATCACAGCTCTAGGGTTTTCCCTGACAGATTCCAAGAGAGTAGTTTTATGAGCATCGATAGCGGCTTCATGGGCTTGATAGACAGTGTAACTTTCAGTGTGAGTGTTGGCAGGGCCCTTTTCGAGATTGTCGTCGGACGCAATATGACGATTGAGATCAGCGATCCCCATTTTTTATAAAGCTTTCAAAGGTGGAGGGAGAATTAGTGAGGTCGAGTAAAGAGCAGAGGATCAAAAAGAGGGACTGGCGGGCGACTATATGAAGTTACTGAAATAAAGACAGACTTTTCCCGGCATGGAAGGTGATACCAAGCGGGGGGAGTCAAAGAAAGACGAGGACGAGTCCCCACCGGAAAGAAGAAAGAAAAAGAAGCCGAAAGCCTAGGATGATCGCGATACCCAAGTTCAGGCTGAAGCTTGAACTTCAATTTAGCAGATAGAGAGTAAGGTTCCATCCATGTTTATCAAGGCTAGTCCCCTGTGAGTCAAATTATTGCGGTTATTTTATTTTAAATAGATAATATTCTTGACGAATAGTCATTTTCCGATGATCTACGCATAGAATATTGCAGTAATAGCAGACAATGGAAAAACTTTAGTCTACCTTGAGCAGTGACGACTTAAGATTCCGCTGACGACCAATGCGGGGTCCCCACAAACCCCACAAATCTTATTTTAGCGCAAAGTTAAATAATGCCGCACCTCATAAATCGTGAAATGCGAACATTTGAAAACGGAAAAAGATTCGAATGCCGGACATAATATTTATTAATTTTAATTATATACTAGAAAACTTGGCTGTCAGTCTTATTTAACCGTATTATATTCCGCTAATTGACCAGGAACTCATCAAATTCCGCCGTCGTGCACGCGTTCTTGATACTACATCAAGACAGCATATTCACGGCCCAGCAGATTTTAATGACCAGGAAGCTAATTAATTCCTGGATCTTTCAAGGCTTCAAGTTTTATTTATCCGTAGTGAAATTGAGATTGATTTAGTTCCCTGATTCTCAATATAATACGATATATTCCTAATATGGGAATTGTGCCCCTCGTTCCGCGTGCTATTGCTTGTGCTCTGAAATTTGATAGTCTCTACTTGCGCCTTACGGTAGACTATCATATTTCCGTTAGAATATGTGCTTGTTGCTATTGGATTATCATAATTGATTTTGAAACCAAACTAATCTAACCGAGAAATTAGCCGACCTGACATGGACTAGAGCTGGTGGCATCTTGACATATTTATCGTTGGGTCCTCTGCAGCGTTAAATTTCGAGCAGAATACTGAACCATTTAGCCAATTTTTCTAGCGCATTAAATTTTTCCTGTAATTAGAATAGTCAAATGTTAATTGACGATCGCTCTTTCTTTGGTATACCCCGAAATTTTTACCGAGATGGAATTATTGGATGTAATTCGTATTCAGTACCAATTTTCGATTATAAGAGATTTAAATCAAAGTGTATTAGTAGCTTTAGCTATTAGTAATATCTTTTCAATAAAATCAGAGACAGGAATAAGTAATATTACCGCTTTAATAACTGTTCTCATATAGCTATAGCGATAGCAAATTTGGTGGCTATCATATCCTAAAGTTATGCGCGATGATGTAAGATAACGGTTAGCGTCGATCAGAAATCCGGGGAAAACCCTGAGAATGTTGGTAGAAGAATATGACAGAAGCATTGTGGTGGTGAACAGCTGAAGTGAGATGTGATTCAATGGCTAATGTACCGATGGATCAGCAGCTGGAATATGTGTACAGATTCTGCCGCCCATAGAGGTGTATCACCCCGGCCTAAGTTCGACTAGTACAAGTAAATTACCGTCAGCCACGCAATCCTTCTTCAAACTAGAATAATTAATGAATTTTGATTTCCTATTCTCGATAAATTTTGTCAAATAAATCCGGTAATGCTAGCCCTACGATTGACGGACAAACTTTATCGTCTTCCGGCTAAAGCCGCAGCTGTTCCTCAACCTCCAACCGAGAACCCTATCTCCAGCTTTTGGTGCTAACCGGGTGAGCTGACGTCATCTACGAATGCCTGCCCAGGCAATTTTAGCCTGTTCTTTCTGCCGTCGCTGCGTCGGAAGGTGCAGTTAAGAGCAAGGGCGATCCTTCCTTCCTCTCTCTCACAGTCAACTGTCCCCGATATCTTTGTCTCCGATCGCCAGCGAATAAACGATAACATGCTCTCCTCCGACGGCCAGCGGCTCATCTTCCACTACGACGCCGAGGATCTCTGGATCGAACCCTGGGGTGAGAATGCCCTCCGCGTCCGCGCCACAAAGATTCAAACCGGCATGCCCGAGATTGATTGGGCGCTTCTTCCTCCCTCCAAAACCCCCTCCGCTACTGTCGAAATCACTTCCTCCGGCGGTACGATCACGAACGGCAAGATTACCGGAAAAATCACCGCGCGTGGAAAGGTTACGATATACAACTCAAAGGGAGAATTGCTTCTTGAAGAGTATGCTCGTAATCGTTTGGATGTTCAGGATCCCAAGTGCAGTGCTTTGATTGTCGAGGCGCGCGAGTTTAAACCTATTCCCGGTGGTGACTATGATCTTACCTTGAGGTTCGAGAGTCTCAATAAGAACGAAAAGATCTATGGTATGGGTCAATATCAGCAGCCTTACCTTGATCTTAAAGGTTTAGACATTGAGCTTGCTCATCGTAACTCGCAAGCAAGTGTTCCTTTCGCATTGTCATCTCTAGGATATGGCTTCTTGTGGAATAATCCTGGCGTCGGGCGTGCTGTGTTTGGAAAAAATATCATGTCTTTCGAAGCGCTTTCTACCAAGATTCTCGATTACTGGGTCGTTGCTGGAGATTCTCCTGCTGAAATTGAGGAATCTTATGCTAAAGCTACTGGCACTGTTCCCATGATGCCTGAATATGGATTGGGCTTTTGGCAATGCAAATTGCGTTATCAGACTCAGGAAGAGCTGTTGACTGTCGCTAGAGAGTACAAAAGACGGAATTTGCCTATTGACCTTATCGTGATTGATTTCTTTCATTGGCCAAAGCAGGGAGAGTGGAAATTCGATCCCACTTACTGGCCTGATCCGGGTATGATTTTGTATATTCTTTTCGTTTTTATCTGCTGCACACTAACTGAAACTACGCAGATGCTATGATTAAGGAGCTCAAGGATTTAAAAATCGAACTTATGGTTTCAATCTGGCCTACGGTCGACTACCAATCCGAAAACTTCCAAGAAATGCTCGAAAAGGGACTTCTAATTCGCACTGATCGCGGTATCCGAGTTGCTATGGATTTCCAAGGCAATACTGTCCATTTTGACGCTACGAACCCTGAATCGCGCAAGTACGTCTGGAGTAAAGCTAAGAAAAATTACTTCGACAAGGGAATTAAAGTTTTTTGGCTTGATGAAGCTGAGCCTGAGTATAGCGCATACGATTTCGACAATTATAGATACTATCTTGGAAGCAATGTGTCTGTCGGTAACATCTATCCTCGGGATTATGCTCGTGCTTTCTATGAGGGTCAAGAAGCAGAAGGACAGCAAAATATCGTCAACTTGCTTCGTTGTGCCTGGGCTGGTAGTCAGAAATACGGTGCTCTGGTTTGGTCTGGAGATATTGCCTCTTCCTGGGAAACACTCCGTGATCAGCTCGCTGCTGGCTTGAATATGGGTATTGCAGGTATTCCATGGTGGACGACTGATATTGGTGGTTTCCATGGTGGAGACCCTACTGATCCCAAATTCAAGGAACTCTTTGTCCGTTGGTTCCAGTGGGGTGCGTTTTGTCCTGTTATGCGTCTTCATGGTGATCGCTATCCTCAGCAGCCTCAACTTGGTACTACTGGTGGTGCCGGTTGCTTGTCTGGGGCAGATAATGAGGTTTGGTCATATGGCGAAGAAGTTTATGAGATTTGCAAGAAGTATATGTTCATCCGTGAAGGTTTGAGAGATTATACTCGTGAGTTGATGAAGGCTGCTCATGAGAAAGGAACTCCTGTAATGAGGCCTCTCTTCTATGAATTCCCTAAGGACAAAGAAGCTTGGGAAGTTGAAGATGAGTTCATGTATGGATATAAATACCTTGTTGCGCCTGTTTTGTACCCTAAGCAAGAGATTCGCAAAGTTTATTTTCCTGCTGGAGAAAATTGGAAAGAATTTGAGGGAGAAAAAGTTTATGAGGGTGGAACTACTGTTGAAATTCCTCTTACTATTGACTCAATGCCCGTGTTTGTGAAGGTTTAAATTCAGATTAATTTTAGATATTCATTTATGATAATTTGCTGCTTGCTCTTCTTTTACTTGGATTAGACAATGGATACTACAACTTAATATATTTACAATTATCTGCTATTGCTCAATCTCGCAATAAAAATCATATACAAATAACTAAACCACAATCGAACGCATCAAGCTATCCAGCATCCTTAATCCATAAAACTCCGCGACTTTTTTATAAACATTCAACTTTCTTCTAATCTCTTCAACCGTTATAGTAAGTCCCCAATCTCCAGAACACGCGCAATGCTCCGATAAATTATCGTCCTTAATTTGCTTGCACTTCACACATCGAAGATCTTGTGTTTGATAGACAGTTAGTAGTGACATTACATCACTTATCATTCTTTCTTCAATTGCCAATCTATCAAATTCCCGAGCGCAATGTTTGCATTTCCAAGGTGTATTCGATCGTTGTTCAGACTCATTCAAATCGTTGATTGAAGAAACTACTGCTTCAATCAGTTGTTCATCACGACAAAAATCAAGATCGGACTCAAGAGAACAAGAATTACAAATCCGAGAAATTTTAAGTGAACTGCTTGGATTTCTAAAAATTCCTTGTTCGCTAAATTCTTTGATTTCAAATAGTCCTAATAATTCTCTTCGAACTACTCGAACTTCCAAATTAAGTTCTCGAGCAAGACTGAAAACTGCGCAAATACTCTTGACAAGTTCCAAAGTTGGATTTGTGGGACTTAAATGAGAACCAGGTAATCGAGGAAATTCATAAACTGATTCTGCAATTTCATCCATTGCTGCATCGGTTTGTCTTCGAATTAATTGTAGCACGCGTTTCTTCAACTGCTTTTGCAAGCCAGCAACAGTTCCTTCAGCAAAATTATCATCATCTGATGATTTTGATGAATGCAATTGAGTAGCGCGAGGTGTTGAATTTGTGTCAAGATGAGAGGAACTGAATTTGACTATTTTTGCATGATGCATTGCTTCAAGAAACTCTTCTACCCACGATGAGAATTCTCCTTGAAGCATCTCTGGAAGATAATTCTTAATATGCCATTTCATTTCCAAGTTATATTTCTGCAGAGGCTCTTCAACAATTTCTGCGCAAGAAAATCCTCCATAATTAACATCATCCATCCATAATAAGTAATCCCAATACCTCGTAATTTGAACATCAAGAAAATTGAATAAAGGTTTGGCACGGATTGATTTGACAACATATTGAGCATAGGCATAGGCATTGCCAACAGCTGCTTTAGTGGTCTTAATAACAAGTCGATCTTGCTGTGCGTAGACAATCTGCGAACCCACATGTCTGAATTCTGCCAATAACTGCAAAAACGCCTTTCGAGATAAATTTCTGACGTGATATTGTAATACTGGATCGAAAAGATTGGATTCAGAACTTGATACCCAACGCACAAAGTTATTAACCATGGCATCTGCATTCTTATCCTGCTTTAATGCTTCTTCCCACCATTGTTTAACCAAATCTCGAAGTACAGAAATCGCTGGTGCTGAAGATGCATTTTCCATAAATGAAATGCTAGCAGTTTCGCTTGCACCTCCAGTGCCAGTCACGCTCATATTAACATTGTCAGTACCTTCCATTTCATTAATCAAAGCTGAAGTAAGAACGGTATTGATAGCAAGATTTTGAACCGAAATTTCAAAACAGACGCTTTCGTATGAACTTGCATTGTTCACGACGGGCATCTCAAGGTTCTCGGTGATTAATAGCGATTGATCCTTTTCTCTACCTCCAAGATCAGGAAATGGAGTTGGTGACCACCAGAGAATAACGCCCGCTTCTTGAAGTAATCGAGCATATTGAACATCAATCACTAATTGCGTATCATCAGGTTTAAGATTTCCAAGTGGAATATTAGAATATCTTGCCATATCTATCATTTGCGAGATTCTTCCACCAAGACTTAAATAATGCGAAATCATTCGCCTGGCCAATGGGAGCTGCCATCCCAATGGTGGTAATGAAATATCTGCTTGTGAAGGAGAAAATCTAAGAACAGGCATCTCGCGGACTGCACCAAACTCCTTTTCAATATTTTTAGCTCTAGGACTCATCAATGCTAATAAAGCTTGATTTCCACTATCTGAATATAATTTCAAAAGTCGAGCCGAGACTGAACGCTTTGTACGTTTTAAACTTGAGCTTTGATCAACATTAAATTTCAATGATTCTTGAACTTTGAACGAACAAGTTGGATCTTGTAATCGAGATTTCATTTGCTCATATTGAGATTGATAGACGCCTTCCATATTTGGAAATTGCTGCTGTTGACGAGATGATGATTCATAAACGAAGATATCAGCAGTCTCTGCAAATGATGAGAATATTACAAAGACTTGACGATCGCCAGAGACGACATGATACATGAAAATAATCTTAATAGAAGCTGATTTAAGATATTCAGGACTTGCGGCACATTTCAGTAATGATGAAATATCAAAACCTGATTCAAGGCCTTTTCCAAGGACGCCTTTCTTAGTCATATCGATTTGGCATGAATTTCCAATATCAAGAATCGCGCGAGTGACGGCGTCGATGTTGCGTTCGTAAACACCTGAGACGCTTTGATGAGTAAAAAGACTATTAATCTTTTGACTTTCTCTAATAAAATAGTCTTCAGCCATTGTAAATCGGAATAATCTTGAAGAGCTATTGCCATTCGGTAACGTATGATTCACTTTCTCAACCGTAAGATCAGAAACTTGAAGAGTAGGGAATTCATCATTCTTGAAATCAATGTAAAGTTTTCGAGTGGTTTTTAACGTCACGGCTTGAATTCGACCGGTAATCAAAACCCAACATTTCAATTCTCCAGGAACATCAGATTCAGCGATTTGTAAAATCTGCCATTCTTTTCCATATCGCGTTTCAGCCTGATTTTTCAAAAAATTTGTAACTTCTCCAGAATTCGATCGGTGTGAAGTAGCACTATTTCCAAAGAGATGTTTACGACGTTGTCGTGCTTGTCGTTGAACCTTCCATTTCTTTTTCATGTATTCTAACCAATTTTCATAATCTTCGTTGATATCGGGTTGGAGTAGTGGTAAGGAGGCGAATAAGGCTTCTGTATCTTCTGTTGTATCGGTTGCTTGCTGCTTCTTGCGTTTTGAAGTAACGCTAGCTAAAGATCCTCTAGTTTTAGAAATAGCAGTCGCAGCAGCTAAGCTGCCAGGTGCAGGAATATCTTCCAAATCGCCAATCTGTGTCGATATGTTCGTTACATCTTCCAAAGGCCTCATCCTAAACGCATCCAAAGATGACTGCTTTCCGCTTTCAAGTCTCTGTAGTCTTTTATGAAGCCAATCTGGGTGTCTAACTCTCGGAACAGGATTAGGAATTTTTTGTAGAGCAGCAGGAATTGTGATAATTTTCTGAATAACTGAAGCCAATCTTTCACGATAATAATCCCAATCAATAAGATCTCTAGGATCAAATTCAGTAAGAGAAGTATCTTTCAGCCAACGACGCAAGAAATGACTCTTAACTGATTCCTCGGCGGAAAAGATTGCAACTGGGATAGCACGCTCTGTGACTGGTGCCGATTTTGGCTTTTCGGAAATGATGTATTTGCAATTAAGCCCTTTATCTTTAACCATTTGATCACCAAGGAACTCTGCAAGACGCTTTGCGGTAGAGATTGAAGTTGATTTCTGTGCTCCGTAGTCTTCAAGTGATCGCGACATACTTCGATTTTCACAAATAAGATCAATAAGTTCATCATCAGCCAACGTGATACCTTTAGAATCAAGGACGTCTAGCCAACGATTTGAAACCTTGGCCACACTCTCATAGCATTCGTCAAGTGTAGTTCCATCTAAGAAGACTCTAAAAATTTGAGATTGAAAGATCTTGATAAGACGAAGTTCACCACGGCGTTTAACTTCAAAGCCCTTTAATTCAGCCAATGATCCGTCGTCATTGAAAACTGCATAACGTTTCTTAAGGTTCTTGTCTTCTTCTTTGGAAGTAGGGAGAATCATCGCACGATAAGGGCCATCGACTTCAAAGAAAATACTATTTTCGCTCTTGATATCGTACTTCATGTTAATAGGATCGACTAGTGTCTGGTACTGATTGTTTGTGAATTTATCGTGCACGAGATGATTGAGCATAGCACAAGGATAGGACATGAAAATTTTCTTCCCATCTTGCAATTTAAATATAAAGTTCTCTGGAAATGATTTGGGTAAGATGCACCAAATACCATCAGTATCAAGCTCAAGCGGACGACCAATTTTTTCTACCAAAGCACGCGCCATTTGAATAATTGTAGCGCCGGTAAGACAAGTTACGCCAGCCATTTCCATAGAATACCAACGAGATCCCTTTCTCATCACATATCCATAAAAAGAATTAAGAATAACTTTATGAGCAAGTTGAAGCGAGTCGTATAGAATAATCATCTTTCTAGCTTCTTCACGAGCGAATGAGTCGTTTTGATCTACTTGATCTAAATTGCGTTTCCAGAGCTTTTGCTGATTTTTGTATTCATATCGACGATCACGGAAATCTCGAACTGTATCGGCGTAAAAAGGATTTTCACGTTGACAAATAATTGCTTCCTTCTCAATAGTCTTTGTTTCTTTGATTTTATGATAAACCTTTCGAGAATAATCAGATAGTCTTTTCTTCACAAGAGCATTTTGTTCAGACATTGATAAGTCGTTAAAAGGGCGCGGTGGTTGATTCGGATATCGTGGTGGGAAAGTCTCACTTTGCAAAGCGCGTTTGATCATATTATATTCATCTTTTTTGGCAGGCAAGAACTCCCCTCTCCAGGACCACGGCAATCTTCTATCGCAAGTTTTGCCTGGTCGATTGAAGTCGCAGGTAGCACAATCAGCTTCGGTAATCATCGAATCTGGCTGAAGACGATTTGTTATCATGATATTGGGATACATTGAGGAGACGTCCAAGTGATAAATAAGAGGGCATTCTTTGCGTTTGTGGTTTTCCTTTAACTCTTGTAGTTTTGAAGCAATTTGCTCTTTGATCTATAGTTCTTAGATTAGCGGGACGTGAAGAGCAATAATATAAGCGTGCCCTACCTCATCATAGTTGGTAACATCTTCAAGTTTCTTGTTGGATTCAACTTCAATAGTAAATTTCAGTGCATCATCAAGCTCATTCAACAACTACAACACCCCAGTTAGCGAAAACCCATCGCCAAAATTTAAAATTTTGAATCATAAACATACTCTACCAATAGTCTGTGGATCAACGTCGAAATCCGAGGGTATATCACTTCTGAAAACCCCAGCTTCTAAACTTTCAACGTGCCCTCCGACATAAGTCTCACTCTCAAGTAAATGGCCTTCATAGAATCTCTCATCAGCTTCTTTGTGCTTATTCGGCAGAATGATGTTTCCTTGATAAGCTTGAACCTGTGACGATTGTTAGCACCGCAATATGAGTGAATAAAGTGTAATCTAACCTACCATTAGCAGCATCTCGCATAGAGTACCAGTTCCTTTGCGCAGAACCTCGTCAGGGTTAAGCGGAATAATGTTGCACAGTGAAAAGATGAATGGATGAACGTATTTCATGTACAGGTAGTAAGTCGCAACAGCGTCAGAAACTGAATATTCAGAGAGAACTTGCGGGTGTTCGGCAGCATATCTAGTGTCATCATGAGTATAAGCACTTACGTTCTTTCTCATTTAGGAGTATGGCTTACCTCGTCATCAGTTCCGGGTCAAGCTCTTTAGGGTCGTAACCCATCTTTGCAGTAGTTACAGCTTTAAGACCTTGACTTCCCTGGGGCAGATATGAATCACGTTTCACCCATCTGAAGGCATCCATATGGCAGCAATATGAGCTCTTATATTCATCCTCACTATCTCTTTGAAATCCAATTTCTCTATACATATCAATACCGTGAAACTTTGCGCGACCTTCTACGAATGGCCAATCAAAGAAATCACCATTGTATGTCACGATAACGGTTGGCTTTGCTTCTTTGATGTGATCAAAGAAACGCTCGAGGACAGCTTTTTCATCTTTTTCGTTAAAGATGGAAAATATTCCTTCGTATTCGGGCTTTGGTGTATATTCGAAATCTTCAATGTCCTCGGATACAATCTCTCGATTCGTAATCAAAAAACCCTGTATGAAGTTAGCTAGTTAACTGCACAATCAATATTATCTCGAAAATACAACGTGGCATACCTCGCCATCGATCATGTACGAAATCATCATAATCTTATCAATCTGAACATCAGGAAACTTGAGTGGCAGTTTAGTAGTCTCAATGTCAAACGCTAATACGATAGGATCGGGGCGAGTAAGACGCTCAGGCATTTCTGTGATCTTTACTTCACCATGTATGGCTTCGACTGTATACCATTTTCCGATACGGAGATCTAATTTCGTATTAGCAATTGCAGAGTTATAGTAAGTCACAATATTGTGTGAGTTACCTTCGTCGATAGCAGTTCGTACATGGTACGGAACATCATATTCTCTGACGTCTATGATAAAATCTGTAACATCAACTTCTTTCGACGATTTTTGTTGGGTGGAAAGTTCATGGAACTCAATATCAAGCTCCATTCCGCCCCTAAGAATAACAGTTAGCAACGAAGTCAGCCATATAGTAACGAAAAGAGACACATCAGAAGAATCGTACAACATAGTGTCTGTGTATACATCCATGGCATCTAGCATCTTTCGGTTCTTTTCAGCAAGCGGCAGCAGCTCGCGACGAACATTGAGCAGGTTCTTGACGTTTACGAATTCAATCTTGATAAAGATTCGTTTATTTCCAACGACATGGTTCGGCTAAAGCAATTGTTAGCATCCATTGTGGCCATATATTCATAAGAGATCGGTACCATATCCAAATCGTCTTTCACGACGCGCGATGTGGTCTTCACAAGGCCCTCATATTTACGACCAATGAATTCCTCGACTTCAGCCTCTCGGCCGGCCTAAACGAAATTAGCTAAATCGTAAATCAAATCAAATTTATAAAAATTATCGGCATACTTTGCATCCAATGAGAAAATACGGATCGAACCTCAGAGTTGCTTTAAAATTCTCACCGTCCTCGCCGAGGAAATAGTAGTTCACAGCAGCAGGTCCGTCCGCACTTTCGCCTTCTTGTACAGAAGTCTACCCAAAACAAAGCGGGGTTAGCATTTGCAGATCTAATTGCAAGTGAACTGTTCATAGGGATCTTACGCTGTGCATGTTAATCAGCCAGCCAACTTTCGGAGGTCCCATATCATAAAGATCAAATCCCATTTTCCGATCAATCTCCGCCTCCAACTTCAGCAAGTCGTAAGTCTCCATAGTCGAAGTCCCCTCCATTGGTATAGCAGATTGGCTCTGGTAAGTCTGGCTCGAGCGTCCTTGAAATCCACCTGCAGCGCGAGTATTGTTCGAAAAACGCGATCCATCCCTACGACCGCCGGAACCAGACGCGTAACGCGTGGTAGTCGGTCGCGAGTCTTTCCGATTCCAGATCGACATTTTCAGGGACGTCTCTCCTGACCAAAATAAATCGGTAGATAGCTTCTGCGACTGTAAAGGGGCAGCTGGGTAACAGAAGTTGGACAGGAAAGAGGAAATTGGGAAGGCAAGAAATTGGTCTAAGACAATGAGGTCAAGTCGACGCGTGTGCCTGCAAGAATTTAAAGTTTAAATGAACCAGGGCTATGCCTAAGAGAACACGCATTTACATCCTTAATCGTTTTGCGTTTTTAGTGGCATAAACGCGACATTTTCTGCGCCTATACTGCTATGGTTAGGGTAATAAAAGGCTACGAGTGTCGCGTAGGATTTTTCGATCCCTTTTGTTTTGGCACCTTGATTATCAACAGCAATCCTTCGCTTCATCACATCTTCAGCATCTGTTGGAATTTCCTTGTCGGATACGGTATAAGCTTGAGTGGCAATGTTTAGTCAGTCAGGCGGTACCGGATCCGCTTTTGGCGGCTTCAACAACAGTAACAACAATAATACGAATCAACAGTCGTCTCTATTTGGAAACAGCACAACGACGTCGACGCCAGCATTCGGCGCTAATACGGCAGCAACGGGAGGTTCAGGTATGGTCTTATATTGTTGTAGTCTATTTATTATAATTGGTTTTTTTTGACACCGTCATATTGCAGCCTTTGGTCAGAGCAACGCCTTTGGATCCAACACGGCCTCTAGTGGCGGTGGCTCACTGTTCGGACAGAACAGCAACAATCAGGCATCTGGATTCCGTACGTCTAGTAAACCGTTTATTTACTGAGTTAAGCTAACTATGCAATTTCTAGCTGGATTTGGAAATGCGGCCCGTCCTACGTTTGGTGCTGCATCGACTGGATTTGGTGGAAATACTGCGAACTCCGGAGGTGGTATATTCGCATCGACACCTTCCACCACTGCCAATACAGCTTCTCCTTTTGGAGCGGGCAGCGCTTTTGGTGGTATGAATAGCACAACTAGTCCTTTTGGCCAGAGCAATGCGCCCTCCGGCAATTCTGGCTTGTTTGGGTCGACTCCGGCCAAGCCTACGTCTGCATTCGGTGGATTTGGTTCTGCAACTTCGAATACGTCGCCAGCTACAAACTTTGGAGGAGGATTTGGTACTGCTGCTGCTGCCAACACCACCAATCAAGGCACTGCGGCTCCTCCATTTGACCCTTTGAAAGAGAAGGAGCCTTCTTCAAACGTGACAAGTGTTTATCAGAGCATTTCTTGTATGCCTGCTTATCAGAAGTTTTCATTTGAAGAACTTCGCGAGCAGGATTATGCTCAAGGTAGACGTTACGGAAATAACACGGGTGCTGGTGCGTTTGGAAAGCCTACAGGATTTGGATCAGGGACATTCGGTCAGTCTAATGCTTTCGGTCAGCCTGCCAATAACGCGGCTACAATGTTTGGTAGTAATAATACTACGAATACCAATACCAATAATGCTTTCGGATCTTCTTCTGCCTTTGGAGCCAATAATAACACGACTGGTGGTCTCTTTGGACAGAAGCCTGCAACTGGGGGACTCTTTGGTTCGACAAACACCAACACTACCGCATCTGGAGGTGGCTTGTTTGGCGGCAATAATACTGGTGCCTTTGGATCCACTAATACTGCCACTTCAACGCCAGCTTTCGGGCAGTCAAATACTACTACGTCTGCCTTTGGAGGTTTTGGTGCCAATAACAATAACCAGGCCAAACCTGCGTTCGGTGCCATTACTACTGGTGGTTTCGGAGGTTTTGGAGCGACAAATACATCCACTGCTCCTGCTACCAACGCGTTTGGTAGCAGTACAACTCCTGCATTTGGTGCCACAAATACCACTACTGGCACCGGATTGTTTGGCAGCACAAACAACAGCAACGTTGGATTTGGTCAGACTAACACTTCCACTCCGTCGACTTTTGGAGGTTTTGGAGCGACCAATGCTAACGTGGCCACTAGCCAGCCTAGCACTTTCGGTGGTTTTGGTGCTACCGCTAATAATAATAACAACCAAGCCAAGCCCGCTTTTGGATTTGGAACTGGTGGCGGCTTTGGCTCTACAGCAAACACAACGTCTGCTCCCTCGCTGTTTGGCCAACAAAATCAGAATAACCAGCAAAAGCCTGCTTTTGGATTTGGCCAGACGAGCAACAATCAGCAGCAACCTGCGACTAGTGGGTTATTTGGCAGTACAAACACTGCTACTCAACCCGCTGGAACTTCACTGTTTGGTGCTAATAACAGCACTACCAATACTACTGGTGGATTGTTTGGTCCTCCTAATGCAGCCAATCAGACTTCAGGTGGAATGTTTGGCGCGAAACCTCAAACGGGTGGTCTCTTTGGATCTACTCAACCCCTGCAGACTGGTAGCTCGCTCTTTGGTGGCAGTAACACTGCTACTGGAGGTTTTAGTGCGCAGAATAATACATCTATGTTTGGCAATGCCGGTCAGCATCAGGGTGGTTCCTTTTTTGGTGGATCTCAAATCGGTGGAGCTGCTGGAATGCAGCAGAATCCTTTGCAAGCCTCGATCGACCAGAATCCGTTTGGCACCAACCCTCTTTTCGCTGGTTCCACTCAAGACCAAAATTCTCCGGGCCCGATCGCGACTCCGATCTCGAATGCTGCGCAAAAGAAAAAACCAGCTTTACTGCCCACATATAAACTTTCTCCTCGTCCACCCTCGAGCCCGCGTCCTAAGCCTGCCTCACGTTCGTCGTCTGGAAGCATCTCGGGAGGATCTGCGGCGGCTGCCATGTCGAAGAGCTTGCTGTTCGATGGACTTGCAGACAAGGCTATTTTGTCTTCTGACGCATTCAGTCCTCGCAATGATATCCGGAAACTTGTTATTGATAAGCGCGTGTCTGAAGCTGAGCTTTTGAATGGTGGCAGTGATCCTGGAAAGTTTAGTGATACGCCTTCGAAGGAGCCTGTAAAGCCTCGCGCGTTGCCTGAGATGAAGGAAAACAATGCTGGACCTTCTTTGTTTGCCAAGGCGGTTTCGACTCCCACTGTTGAGAAGGAGAGCGCGCCTACTCCTGTTGTCAGCACTCCTGCTGAAAGGACGGCGCCACCTAATGGCTCTGCTAGCATGCAGTCAAGCGCTGCTTACGATAGTCCTGCGTTTGACAGCGATGGATACTGGAGTTATCCTAGCCGTACTGCGTTGCGCAAGATGAGTTTGAAGGAACTTTCGCATGTTGAGGATTATCAAGTCGGACGAAGAGGATATGGAGAAGTCACATTCAACTCTCCAGTTGATCTATCGACATTTGCGCATCCTGAACAGATTCCAGGACAATATGTTATTTTTGGAAGTAAAACCTGCACAGTGTATCCTGATGACCTTAATAAGCCTGAGGTTGGTAAAGGCTTGAATATTCCGGCAACTATCACGCTTGAGAATTGCTGGCCTGTTAAGAAGGATACTAAGGAGCCCATTCTTGATCCAGATCATCCTGCTGTACATCGCCATTTGCAGCGTTTGAAGGCGGTTCCTGAGACCAAATTCCTCACTTATATGGCTGGCAAAGGCACTTGGGTTTTCGGTGTTGAGCATTTTACAGTTTGGGGTCTGTTGGATGATGGAGAAGAGGATTACGATGATACTGAAGAGCCTGTGAAAGTTAATTTCCAACCTTCTCAACCTGAGCCTCAAGCTCAATCGGCATATCAATTTCCTGCCGTTCAGCAGTCTGTCGTCTATGACTTCTCTCCCATGAAAACTGACGATGTACCATTTATGACACCTCAGACGGATCGGAATAGTGCAATGGTATCATCTCCTGCTGAATTTGATGTGTCACCTACCGTAGCTAGATTGCCTGGTGGATGGAGTGCCAACGCTCCTCAATTTTCTACGCAGCAGCCTTTTTTAGCTCAAGGGGACACCTTCAAGAATAGCCAACAGATTGTCGAACCCGAGACCCATTTTTCTTACCGCGAGGAAGAGGAGTCTATTTCGGATGAAGGCAAGCAGGAGGCATATCAGGAGAATGAGGAGGGTGTCCCCGAAACTGGTTCAGTGATTGAGCCTGATGGCGATGAGTATGAAGTTGGCTATGAAATCGATAATGAGTTGATTAAGCCTGTGAATATTCGAATTGGTAGTGATTGGGTTGAGCAGTTGAAATTTGCTGATCGGCCATCGAGTTTGTGGACTGAGGCTGAGGATACGCGAAATGCGTGGTTAGAAGAGACAAAATCTTCGAACCGTCTTGAAGACTACAAATTTACGTTTGCTGATCTTGATTCCGCTATTTTTGGTGGTGATCGTTTCGTAAGATTTTTAATTTTCTGTGATAAGATTTGAAAAACACATAAACTAATATTTATAATCCAGTTTGATAAGAATGAACAGGTGGAACAGCAAGCTAAGGCTGCTGCGCAGGAAGCTGCTGAAGAAGCCAGTGGAAAATCTCTCTTTGCCTTATCCGGCAAAAGCATAGTTTTGCGGTCTTCCCTCGATATTGGAATTCCGACTACGGGATTCAGTTTCTTGCGGCTTTATCTCAACAACTCTACAGTTACATTTCGCGAAGCTGGATTGCCGCTGTTTCGTCCTAAGCCTACGCTTGCGTTTTCTGAAGTATATGATCATTATGGCCAAGTAATGGGATCTGATGAAGCTGTTAAGAGCATTTGGAAGATGGCAAGTATTTTGTTTGATGAGGTTACTCTGGATCCGCAGCTTGTGAATCCGGTTGCTGATCAGCGAATGGCTTCAGAATCTATTCGAAAATCGCTACTTTCGGAATTTCTGGAGAGACTGGTGGAAAGAGCTGTTTCGGATGATTTACAGAGATTGCCACATGACGAAGCTGTTTTTGTTCTGCTCTCAGGTCATCAAGTGGAACAAGCTTGTATGGAGGCCGTAAGGGATTCTAATTTGCATTTGGCAGCTTTGATATCTCTTATTGGTGGTGACTCAGATTTCCGTCATGATATCAAGAATCAGATTGAAGATTGGAAATTGCGGCAGATTTTACCTCATATTCCTCAATCGATTCGTAAGATTTATGAATTGATGGCGGGCAATACTACGGTTGCTAAGGGATCTAGTGGATCAACGTTTTCTGAGGACGTTGTACCTGATATATGTATCTCAAAGAAATTGGACTGGAAAAGAGCGTTTGGTCTTCGTTTATGGTATGAAATATTTGAAGAAGATAGCATTGATAGAGCGGTTACTGAATATGAAGCTGCTTTTGGTTCTAATTCTGAAATTGCATCTCCGGCGTTGGATTTGTCATCGAATGATGTTCTTTATGAGCTTTTGAAGCTTTATGCTGATAAGTCATATCCAGTCGAAGATGCTATTATCATCTCTGAAACCGGAGATAAACCGCTCGATGTATCAATTACGTGGCAATTATTCAACATCCTCTTCTACGTCAAAGCGATTCGTTCTACTAGTGAAGCAGCACTTACGAGTGGTGATTCATTAAGTGTTGATTTTGCATTTCAACTCGAGAGTGCTGGAGAATGGATGCAAGCTATTTTTGTGCTGCTTCATATTGTTGATCTTACGATTTGTAGAACTGCGGTGCAGGATGTTTTGAATAGACATGTGAATGATATGGATTTTAATTCAGAGTATTATCTGTTGAATACTTTGCGTGTACCAAAGAAGATGATTTTGGTGGCAAAGGTGAGTTTATCTGAATTGCTTGTTGAGATGAATTATCGAAGACTAATGAAATCTTTATATAGGCTCTTCACGCTCATCGTGCTGATAAATCAGTTGAAGAAGCTCGTTACCTTCTTGAAGCTGCGGAATGGAATGAGGCCCATTCTGTTATTATCCGTGCAGTCGGTCCTAAGGCAGTCATTTCTGAGGATATCGATGATTTACTTTCCCTTCTATGTCGGTTTGAAGATGTGTCTGAGATACCTAATTGGCATACCGGTGGTCAAATTTATCTCGATTATATCGCAGTTCTTAAATCTCACTTAGTTGATATTTACTCTGATGAAGATGATGACGAAGAAATTGAAAACATTGAAGCTTGGTGGCCTAAACAAGTTAAGGGGATACCTGTCCAAGATGTTAGTTTGCAGGATTCTATCGAGAGATTGAAGGCAAGTTTGGCGATGGTTGATACCGATGTACTTGGATTTGTCAGTATGGTTGCTGTTCAGGAGATGGCAAAAGTTGTTGGTGTTGATGTTTAAAATGATTGAAGCTTGTTGAAATATGGAGAAGTAATGAGAAATTCAAAAGAGATTTATGTATTGATATGGAAGGATTGCATTCATTGCGTGGTCGTTTTAATAAGTTACGTATTGTTAATTTTCAAATAATGCTTTATTTTTGTTTTTCGGTCTAAATCATACTTGTAGTTTATTGCGTCGAATCCATCCAATGTATTATTATGAAAATTTATTATGAAAATAAAAATGGTGATTATCTTAATATATATTACAGGATTATTTATGTACAAATTCCAGTTCTCAATATCGATCCGTTTTTCGTCTCTTTACGAAAAACTTTGATTGGGAGATTTTCCTTATTTCTTGCTACGTTTTGAGTTATTGATTTCTTCATTTAATTCATCTTGGGTCCGTCCACCGACTTCGAAGGGGGCATCTTCTCGAGATTTATCGAGCATGTTTTTGATACCTCTTGCCGTCAACGCTTTCTAAAACATTTTCATAAGAGATTAGCCAATTATGATAAAAATAATAAATATTAACATACTCCGAGACAAGCTTTATAATCTTCATATAGCTCTTCGCATGGATTCATAGCCTTTAATATATACAAGTCAGCATCTTCTCCTGTCGTGATAAAATCATAGAGCAAGAGTGGTACGACTTACACCTTTCCCCTTTAAGAACTCTATAAAACCCCAAAAATCATTAAATTAGCACTTTTTTTTCTTTAGAATTTATATGGAATGTTGTAAGAAAACGCACTTTCACTGTACCACTCATTGAAACAATTATCGTACTTCGTCTTAACTTCGTTACACTCGGGGGCGAAGCTTGCTGACATCAGGTTTCCCATGTAAATTCTAGCTTGTTGATATAAAAAGATAAAGATATTCAAGTATAGCAGTACCAGATCACTATATTTGCTGAATTAAACCGATACAACGGTCGAGATTATGGGTGAAATAGTCAGTACGAAAATTGGGCTTCATTTCGAGAAGGCAATAATCACGAAAAGGGAATAAAGTTTTGATGGTTGGGACTAATTTTTTTGTAATATTTTTGAATTTTCATGTGACTTCCGACAAGAACGATTCGACTTAACTATCATCCCTTCACAAACTCTGACGGCAAAGATTACTATGTCGGAAAGAACATTTGATTCGCAAAATGGCGCGATCTTATCAGCGGTTCTCAAGACAACACAGTCGGCCTCAAAACTCGCAGCTCAGGATTTAGGATACTATAAATCTATAGAACCCGA
Source organism: Myxozyma neotropica (assembly GCA_030568295.1). Taxonomy (NCBI): domain Eukaryota; kingdom Fungi; phylum Ascomycota; class Lipomycetes; order Lipomycetales; family Lipomycetaceae; genus Myxozyma; species Myxozyma neotropica. The sequence goes on along the minus strand of JAJLTU010000007.1, from coordinate 287,682 downwards.
GCTCTCAGAAAAACTTGATTGGTGCTCTGCAAGGCTACTAGGAATTGCTAATTCATTGATTGGGGCTGCTGGTGTTAGCAAAGGGAAGCCTTTTAGTGATGTTGAGGCGTTTACGGGGCGGTGGAAGGAGATTGAAGATATAAATGATTCGTTGTTTGAAAAGACTGTATGTTTTATGAATGGTCGTTACTCGCCTAGTTCTTTTACTAACGATGAAATTATTTAGGATACGCATATTGATATGATTACTAATAATAAAGGACCGACGCTTCAAATTCCTTCTTCAGCTCCAGTAGCCCAGCAACAACAACAGACATCGTTGAAGCGCAAGCGCGGCAATCTCGACCCTGCGCTGTTCAATGCCGACATAGAGAAACCACAGTTGAAATTCACGACTAAACCTGACAACTTTGCAACTACGCCTTTCAAGCCACTACTGAAATCAAAACCGAATGCGAAAATTCCTCTTGCAGAGTCATTACAGCTGACTTATCCCACTGAAGATTCAATGCCAGTATACAAGAACCCGTATTTGCATGAAATTACTAGTGCAAAGTTTCCAAAGCGATTATTGAAAATTTCGAAAGCAATTGATCCAATGCCACTTGAAACAACAGTACCGATCTGGGTCGATGATATGAATGGTCTCAAGACGATGTTGAAAGAACTCAGACACGAAGACGCAATCGCTGTCGATCTCGAGCATCATGATACAAGATCATATATTGGCTTAGTATGCTTAATGCAAATCAGCACCCGATCTCACGATTTCTTGATTGATACGCTGAAATTGAGATCAGAGTTACAAGTTTTGAATATCGTGTTCACAGATCCAAAGATCGTTAAAGTTTTCCACGGATCTGCGATGGATGTTATCTGGCTTCAACGTGATTTTGGCCTTTATGTGGTCTGCATGTTTGATACTTATTATGCTGCCCGTGTACTTGAATTTCAGGGAAAGTCGCTTGCGTTTTTATTAGATATGTTTTGCGGCTTCCAAGCATCAAAAGAGTATCAAATGGCAGATTGGCGAATCAGGCCTTTAACAAAGGAAATGGCAGCTTATGCTCGCTGCGATACGCATTTCCTGCTAAACATTTTTGATAAGCTGCGAAATAAGCTTGTTGCGGAGAATAAATTGGAATTGGTACTCGCTAGTTCACGTGCAGAATGCGCACGTACATATGATCGAATTATTTATGACGATGAAAATGGAACTGGACCTGGTGGATGGTTAGGCGTGCGCGAGAAATTTAATATTTTAAGACCTGAAGATCAGCCTTTGCTGCGTGCGCTTACGAAATGGCGAGATCAAGTTGCGCGAGAGCAAGATGATGGAATCCATTATGTGCTTTCTAATCGATCGATCTTTAACATCATTCGCTCGAAGCCAATTGATGCAGCTGGAGCTTTTAGAGCTGTGGGAAAGAGTGTGAATGAGACGCTACAGAAGAGGGTGAATGATATTATAGAGCTTGTGAAGAAGACTGATCCTATCAATCAGCGCAAGGAGACATCCAATGACAAGAATGAGCAAGTAGGAGAAGAAGATCAGTCCGAGGTTGTCAACGCAGAAGACATAAAGGCGCCAGGCCAAGACGACGAGGAGAGAGAGGCGTACGAAACGAGACGGTTTGCATTGGCGAAACAGCTCTTTGAGATGAGCACGAACAGCAGTATAGAGCAGAGCGAGGAGTCGCGGTTCTGGGGAAGCGTGTTTTAGCTGCGATGAGAGCGTGTGTAAGATAATATTGATTGATTGAAATGAACTGCATTGCATGAATTTAGTTTTGCCATTTACGATTACCTATTTAATATTTACGAATAAGTGGCAACTGAAGAGGAGAATATACAGATATCGACTATGGTGGTGTTACCGGATATGGCAATGACGTTTATGCCGCTGCGCGTTGGTGCGATGCGACCCTTGTCAGTCACTTAGCTGCCGCGTTTATAATTTATAAATATATGCAACTTACAAATAGTAAATAAACCACTGCAGAACTGCAAAGCAGCAGCTGAGCGGGCGGACTAAGGTTGGCTTTACGGTTGCCGCTCCCGGCGTTCTACGACTTTGAGGACTCACAGGTGGCGAGTATCGAGCACCATCAGAGTACAAAAGAGCAGCAGTAATAGCAGAGCCTGATTCTCAAGCGAACACAAAGGATAACCGTAGTCGGCGACGACAGACTCTGCCATCGCTCAAGCTTCTGTAACTCCTCTCGATAGCTAGCCGCATCGAACTCGAGCTGTGCCAGCTACGGAAGCGAACAACGGCGAAGCGAACAGCGGCGAAGAGAACGAGGACACGAAGGAGAACAACGCGCGGGTACGAAGCTGAAGATCGACGAGATGCTTGTCACCATCGGGGACGCGTCTGCTTTGCGTTGAAAAGAATAAGAAGCGCGTTTTGTGTTTACTCTGATGAGCAGCTGTTTTCGTTTTTGTGGTTTGCGTTGGCAATGGCAAATATTCATTAGTAATTGCTGTAGTGTGGTCAGCGAATCAGGCCTCCGCCATTCGCAGTAATCTTATCTGATGCGCAAAAACGCTGTCACACTTATGCACAACCTTCCTAAGTGCGCAACCGTTGCGGCTGTATGACAATGCCTGGAGCACCATTGGCAGAAATAAAACCCTTGCCTTATGATCCCGCAAGAGGCCAGGCTCTCTTTATAGGCCTCTCCGCTTCCTCTGTTCCGCCGCCATTCCACTCTGTCTACCACGCTTCATTACTCTCCCACTTGCTTCTGCAATTCGGCATTTACCCTTTTTTATTACTTTGGCGTTGATAGAGAACCGTACGCTTTATACGATGTCTCTTTCACACAGCTTTATTCAACGCGTCGCGCTTCCGCTGGGCCGGAGGTCTTTCCGACGCTTCCTGCAGACGCAGTCCGTCGCCGTCCACCACTTTGATCCCGCGCTTTCAAAGGCAAAGAAGACCGATTCTTCGCCTGTTCCGATGTGGCGGCGGCACAACCTGAACCCGCAATTACCTGAGTCCGAGTTTCTCAATTCGATCTTTGATTCCGAGACGCCGCCATCGAAGGACGTCCTGGCAAAAGCCCTCAGTGCTGCAAAGAAGCAGCGCGCCACTCCCGCTACTACTCAGAAGATTCAGTCTGAATTAGAGAAATTGAGCGTTCCTTTAGCAAAGGTCTCCGCTACTTCTAAATCAACTACTACTGCTGCTACACCCACTGCTGCCACCTCTACCCCCGCCTCCAAGACTTTCCGCAAGTTCAAGCCACGGAAGGCTGCCATGACATTGACTCCTAATGCTGTTGCTCACGTTAACGCTCTGCTCGCTCAACCGTCGCCCAAGCTTCTTCGTGTCGGGGTCCGAAACCGTGGATGCTCGGGTCTGCAATATCACCTCGAGTACGTCGATGTGCCTGGCAAGTTTGACGAAGAAGTCGTCCAGGATGGCGTCAAAGTTCTCATCGATTCCAAGGCTCTTTTCAGCATTATTGGATGTGAGATGGATTGGGTTGATGATAAGCTGAGCAACAGATTTGTCTTCCATAACCCAAACATCAAGGGTGAATGTGGATGTGGCGAGTCTTTCATGGTTTAGATGAGGTTTCTTATTGGTTTTTTTTGGGTTATTGTTATTTTGCATGTTTTAGGTAATGCTCTGGGTGTCGTCGCTAGATAGTCATCATTGGTGTTTCGGGTCTTTTTTGTTTATGTTTTATTACTATTGGCATCGCATAGATTTTCCTTTTTATTCTTAATGATTATTGCATGTAACGTTATGCAAACCAATACACACTATATCATGACAAATTATTATTTATCCAAGTAGTCTCATAGTCAATTCGACGCTCATAAATGTGCCTGCACTGCATGGTGTCGCTCGAAGTAAGGTAGGCATTAATCCTTTCCAGAATCCAGCCAATCCACTAGTGCGATAAGTCTTTTTAACCGCGTCAATCGCACTTTTATAGACTCGCTCCTTTGCGAATCCATCACTCTGAACCTGACTTTTGATTACATCAAGAGGGTAGGAGCCTAGCCAGAGTACTTCTCCAGCTAACGCACCGCAACCTGCGACTTTCCATGCTGGAATATTATCACGTTTTGTTCCTCCATTTTGTAATTTCTGCATCAAATATTCGAATGTAAGAAACCAGAGACCATAGGCCTGAGCTTCGCGGAGTAAAGTAACATATTGACCGCGGAAAATACCTCGTAAGCCCTCGCTCGCGTAGATCTTGCGAACTGCATCGGTGGGTCCGTCGTATAACTTATTATCATATCGTTGAGTCTGAAGCAAAATTCTAATTTGCTCAACAGGTCCGGCAACTGGACTATTGGCGATTCCAGCAATGGCACCAGCAAGATAGAATTGAGGAAGCGTGAGCTGAGTCGCATTCGAGGAAGAGAGAAGGTATCGACGAGCTTCATGGAACGCGTAAAATTGTACAGAGACACAGACTCCGACTCCAAATAGTGGTGAGGCTGTACCTTTGTAGAAGGCGAGAGGACCTTCTTTTGCTAGTGTTTTGCGGAAGGCTTCGAGAGGGGAGGAAAATTGACCAGTTTGAAGACGGACTTTGACGAGATCGAATGGTTGGCCTGTACCTGGAGTTAGATAGCGCGGATTAACTACGAAAAGCAAATATTAAATACCGATAAGCACTTGAACAGCACCACCAACAAATCCAGCAGTCTGAAAATCAAGGAGCGTCAGTAGTCGTTCTATCTCTTATGCGAATGGTAAATTGCAACTGATAACGAAAGTTCAAACATACGGTATCCTTGACCTTTCTCGACAGCGAAGAGTCTATGGAGTCAGCCATTTCTTATAATATGACTTGGTATTCAGTATATCAATCCTTCCTTAACCTTCGTGTTCGTAGAAAGATAGTGCGGATGCTGCAATGATTGCGATCCTGTATCGCAGAAGCCTGACAAAAAGAATTCGAACTATGACGCGATCGAAGGTATAAACCTAAATTGACCACTTAATCAGTTATTTATTTTTGCACTTAACGCCAGACAGAAATCCAGTGCTCCTTTTGCTTCTCAAAGTAATTCTAATTTGGCATGCATATTATTCCATTTTTTTCTCAATCAAAGTCAAATGGGGTATGGTTCAAGCCATAAACTACTCCTATTTTAATAAATACGATGCCATTATCACTACACTAACCCCATACAAGTGTCAGCTCCCATATATGTCGCTCGCTATACTCCCAACGTACTAATTACGTCCATCTCTCTTAGCCTTCACTATCCCAAATCAGCACCGTTTTTCAAGTTACGTTGATGCAGATGGCGACTGAAGCTCAGTGCGCATTTTGTTTTGAAGTGCTTTATGCTCATTTTGAATTACGGACTGCAATTCCGTTAGCTGCGTTTACTAACGCTATTGAAGCTGACTCTTCGACATCGTCACTGGATTCAATCGCCTTTAGTCCTGCTGCTGCTGCTGCTGCTGCTTCGTCTTCCACTGATGAATTTCCATTGTTTGTGACTTGGAATACGGTTGTTGCTGGTGGTGTTAGATTGAGAGGTTGTATTGGAACCTTTCAGGAACAGCCGTTGGAGAAGGGATTGGCGAGTTATGCGCAGATTGCGTAAGTCGTTAATTGTGATTTGATTGGGATTTGATTGTCATATATGATACTAACATAAAGCATGTTGGAAATAGAGCCTTTGAAGATTCAAGATTTACTCCGATTTCTTTAAAGGAGTTGCCAACTCTCGAATGCGGGTACGTTCTTCCCCGCACCTACTCGAATTCAAGACCATCCGAGCTAACAGTACATAACCAATAGTGTCTCCCTCCTCACCGACTTTGAAAACGCCTCAGATCCCTTAGACTGGATCTTTGGAACCCACGGCATTCGAATCTCATTTACAATATTCGGTCGTAGATTCTCAGCAACCTACCTTCCAGACGTCCCAGCTGAACATTTCGATTCGAAACAGCAAACTTTAGAGAGTCTCGTTCGTAAGGCTGGTTATTCTGGCTCAAAGAAATGGTCTGATTTGGGGATTAAATTAGTTAGATATCAAAGCTCGAAAGCAAACTTGGGGTATAGAGAGTTTTTGAGTTTGAAGAGGAAATTGGCTGTCTAGATAGACTAGCATTTAGAAGAGTGGTTATTTGGGTTTTCTATTTGGGTGTTAATAATCGTTAATTATGGGTACTTTGGACTGGCGCTATTGGGGAAGGTGATCTGTACTTTCAAATGGTTATTTGGATGGCGTATAATGCACATTACGTGAGGTTGCATTTGATTTAGGTATCGTGTTTACTCTTTAATTATTATATCACATAACTTATACTTTATTGTTATTTCCTTCATATTCTTAGATTGTACGATGAAATAGCATAAATGAGCTAGAACAGTCGTATATTCTCTCTTTTTCAAATCTGTAATTGGCTCAGTGTGACTGGAAATAGCACAGAGATACAAAAGCATACTACCATCTAACTTTCGTTTTTTTGTATAAGCTCCGACAGGCAGTAGATACTACTACCCTAACAGTAAATCTTCTGATATCCACAATATAAATATAAGTATAAATGTTAGTATGTCAAGCTGATTGTATCTGTTCCACATTCAGTCGTCTACCTACTTCGTCTCCACACAAGAAGTCCAGTTGAGAGGTCACGCAATATTTAGAGTGACACTACTTGGTTACTTGTTCGAGGACTACTAAGCTGAGCCGCATACTTAGATTAATTTTACAAATACCCTACATTCACGTGACATTTTAACTAAGCGTGACTGCTTTGCTAGGGTTAGCGACTTCGCAACACATCGGTCTATCCCAAGCTTCGCGGTTGCTGCTCGCGAATGCTAACCAGTATCATCAATCTCTAAACGATCGTCAAATCACAGCAAAAATGGTATGCGTTGAGTAGTAGAGAATAATAATGGAATCAAGAAAAGAATTACTAACTTATCTCTTAGTCGTTCGTCGTTCAAGAGAAGGGAAACTTCCAGCACATCTTGCGGTATGTCACACAAATGGTCATTCGAACAGCTACACATGCAACGGCGAATTAGTGTCGGATCGTGAGCAACGGAAAAAAGAATAGAAATGCTGATAAATTGAATATAGTCTTCTCAACACCAATGTTGATGGTAAGATCAAGATTATGTACGCTCTTACCTTGATCAAGGTATGTCCATGTCCAATAATATCCAAATGTCCACTTTGCACGCCTTGCTGCAATAATACGAATGCTTCGAATGATTGTTCTGACCAGTGATTATTAGGGTGTCGGTCGTCGTTATTCCAACTTGGTCTGCAAGAAGGCCGATGTTGATTTGAACAAGAGGTAAGGACTGCTTGTTAGTTTTAATCTAAGAAAGAATTTCGAAGTGATTAATATTTTATTATTCAGAGCCGGTGAGCTTACCGTTGAAGAGCTCGAGCGTGTCGTCACCATTCTCCAGAACCCCACTCAGTACAAGATTCCCTCGTGGTTCCTTAATCGTCAGCGCGACTTTGTTGACGGAAAGGATTCCCAGATCCTTGCCAACCAGCTTGACAGTAAGCTCCGTGACGATCTCGAGAGATTGAAGAAGATTCGTGCTCACAGAGGTCTCCGACACTACTGGGGTCTCCGTGTTCGTGGACAGCATACCAAGACTACTGGCAGACGGGGTAAGACTGTCGGTGTCAGCAAGAAGAAATAAACGATGAAAAATTTCTACTTTTGTATTATGGAAGGGAAAAATGGCATTTCGTTTTGTTTTTTTTGTAAAAAATAATCTATTTAGTATTACTATTTGAAAGAAAAAGTTATTAGTCGCTACGTTTGAAGGAGTCACTGAACTCGTGCCGTATTAATATTGTATTGAGTATGCTATTTAGAACGCCGAAGTTTCCACAGACCCTGATATATCAGGATATACATTGTACCTCCTTTGAGTGGTAACCGGAATACCAGCCCGCGCCTCCGCAACAACGTCAGGCATTAGCTCTGCGTAGACAATTTCCTCGCCTTCTTTAGCTTGAGCAATTACATGTGCATTTGGATCTACGGCCATAGAATATCCATAAGCGTGATATCCACTCGACAAGTCTCTGGCCGGAGAACACATCAAGACGTAGATTTGGTTGTCAACTGCTCTGGCTCGTCCTAATAAGTCCCAATGAAGAGGACCGGTTGTAGTATTAAAAGCACCGGGGTAAATCATTGCAAAGATGCCATCTTTCCGAGCGGCGATTGAAGCTAGCTCGGGAAATCTAACATCGTAGCAAATAGCAAGACCGACTTTTCCAAATGGAGGAATGTCAAATACTGTGATTTTATTACCGCCAGTGAGAACTTCCGATTCTTTAAATCGAATCTTGCCTGGAATGTCGATATCAAATAAATGCACTTTACGATGCTTTGCGATTAATTCGCCCGATGGCGAAAAACTAAGACTAGTATTGAATAATTTCCCATTCTCATCGCGTTCTGGTATCGACCCCCCAATTAGATAGATTGAGGTTTCGCGAGCAAGGTCGGATAGAAATGTAGTTGTTCTGCCAGCTGGAACTGATTCCGCATACTGAGGAAATGCAGCAACGGAGTAAGGAGAGTTAAAGCATTCTGAAAAACAAAAGAATTAGTAAACTACATATCTCCAAAATCAGCAACAGCTGTTTAATGCAAGATCAAACTAACCAGGAAGAACCACTAATTGAGCACCGTTCGAGACAGCGGTGAGAACATGCTCCTTGACCCTGGTGAGGTTTCGCGTAACGTCTGCAGTAGCCGCCAATTGAATTAGAGCTACTTTCAGTTTTTGAGATAGAACCTGGGCCATTGCGATTTTGAATTGAAGATATTCCAGTCGAAATTCAGTGGAAAGAAAAATCGATATTGATTCACGAATCTCGAAATATGACCTGGCGGGGAGATGATAACTCTAATTTCTGAGTAGAAAAATTATCAGAAAAATATTTAAAAAATTCATCGTACCATTGGCCATTATAATGGATTGTACTACGCTATATTTGCTGTAATACATAATGAGTAATAATTTGAATTTTTGAATTTTTTTATTACTTTGGCAAATATCACCTTTTCCTAAATTCGTAATGGTAGTAAACCGATGTATAAAGAACGGGCTCATTACTGAAACTCAAAAATGTCGATTGCTTGTCCTCATATCGATTGCGCTGCACCTCGTCCCTAGAAACAGCAACACCAATAGGAACGACAACTAAGCTTCTGTGACATTATTTATCCATACAGTCGATATAATACAATATAAAACAAAATCACTGCTTACGACTTTGGTGCCAGGCTAAAATAATAGTCATGCTATTGTGAGACCAGGACAACTTCAACTACATCCGGTCCACAACTACACACAGCTGGTATCTGAGCCACAGCAGTTGCAACAGGCATAATAGATATATGCGTTTAGTCAATTTCTCCCTTGCTTCGATTTTATTTTTTGTGACCGGTTACGTGTCTCATAAGTTCCGCTTGCTTCCACTTGCGGTGGAGTTGTCAGTATACATTTATCATAAAGGAGTCTTGGTAGGTGTATTATTCTCGGCGAATATCTTATATCCTTCAGATACTAACGCATTGCTTTAACTGAAAATAGGGGCGACTTGGAAAAGCTTTTGGTTTCCTGACGCTTATTTTTCTGGCGGTATTCTTGCCGGTAGGCGTCATTGCGCTTCGGGAATCTGCACGAGTATATGATCCCAACAGTTTATAAATATGCTCCTTTCTGCGACAATTAACACTAACTGATCTTCTTTCTTGTAGAATTGCACAGAGCGTGGCAGAAGAATTTCTGCTCGCGATCAACTTCGACGGCGCGGTAGTTTCTAAGTGAGAGAGGTCATATCATGACCGTGCCAACCGAGTCTGTCAACGACGCGTCAACGGACGGTGACTCGTCTTCGTCTTCATCTTCATCGTCACCTTCATCGCCAGTATCACCTCCGATCTACCCAATTCCTGTCAGACCGTCTAAGCAATTGAGTTCTACCAAAGCAGAGCCCGGGAATGGATCAAATTCAACTCCGCGAAAAAATGGAAGGAATTTACATATATTCCTGCCTCCGTCGCAAGCTATAATTAGGCATGGCGGTACCACAATTTCCGGTGCTCGTTCAGTCCCTGTGTCTTCATCAAGCTCTCCTACCGAAGATGGACTGTCACATCACCATCACGAAGGTAGCAGTTTGCATAGAAGTCTGCATGGCCAAAGGAATGGTCTGCGCAGTGCTCCAAATACCGGGACTACGATAACTTTGGCATCACCACCTTCACACATGACGAATGGAAATCATCAAGATGCGCCCATTGAAAATATTTACCGAGTTGCGAATCGTAAGGAACGTATATTCTACGATTATAACGTCATCTTTTCTTATCGAATGAATGTGAGCGCCGCAGTTTCTGAACGAAAATTAAGTCCTTGCGTTACTAGAGTGTTTTGGCCAACTGATTGCAAATGCTCAAGCGGTGTGCTGGTTGGATTTCGAAGTTCAGCGTCAGATTTTGTCGTTATTGCAATGTACTCTAATATTGATGTCTCGACTATGCAAATGATCTTCAAGCAAAGAGAGAGTCTATTTGGAAATGAGTCAAAGGAAGAAAAAACACTTCACGATTTATTTGATACCTCAAAGCTTGACGTTATTGGTGTGTTGAATTATTCTGGCAATGATGCGACTTCACTGCCGCTGCATGCCACCACAAAAGGCACTAATTCAAATCCCGAGTTTCATTCTGACAGTGCATCCACATTTCACATTATTTTCTATGAAAGACCTTTACCTCGAAAATTGCAATATTTTTCTTTTATGCCGATAACGCTTGAGCTGGCGGATCGGAGCTCAGCTAATAGCGCCGAAGACGAAGATAGTATAGTACTTAAAAAGCGACAGCAACTAATCTCGCGAATAGAACAACACACAAAATTTGGATTTCCACAAACAGACGTTGAGAATAACAGTATCAGAATCTGGATTAATGAGATTAATTTTGCACAGGAAATAGATTTGTTGTTGCGAAATGCGATAGTGCAAGTTGTTGAAAGACATGAAGATTCTGACAATGCCTGGACGTCGGTGAAGAAAGCTGGAAGAATTGCTGCAAAAAAAAGTGTACAGGTTTTTTCGTTTTTGTGGACTGCGATGCTTGTGGTGATTATGTGGGTGATTATTGGCGGGTTGATGATTTATCGTGTACCATCGGAGGCGGTTTTGTCAATTATTGAGTGGCGTCCGAAAGGTACATTGCCGGCTCTGAAGGATGTTTCTGCTACTAGTAAGTAATAGTGTGAAATTTTGAGCGAGGAGCTTGGCTAACATTGCTCACAGTCCAACAACTGGATTTGCGACTCCAGCAGGCATGCTATTGGCCAATTCAGTACATCACGCTACGCAATCAGAAACGGAATCTACTAATTCAAACAACTTTCCAACCAGAGTACATCAGATTTTATAACAGCTTATGGCTTGTAGCGAACGATATTATTATTGGTGCCGCTGTCGGTGCTTATATGATAGAGAATCGTGATAATATTGTCTCGTTTGTGGATTATTGTATCGACGAGCTTTTGACGACTGGACTCCGGCAAACTATTGAGTGGTTAATGGACTGGCCTGGTGGTCTCAAGCTTAACAACGAACTTGTTGCATTCTTTGGAGAGTTATTCTTGTGGGTGATTGAATTCTGGAGTAACATATTACGTTTATTGCGATCGTTCTTACCAGACTTGATTTATGGAATTGGACTATCTGGATTTGTTGGGGCCACATTCCCGATTGCACTGATTGCAGATTTGGTTTCGTTTTTGACGATTCAGATCTATTCATGCTATCTTGCATCAGCACGCATTTACAACTGGCAGTTAACATCACTTGTTTCGCTATTCCATCTGTTTCGAGGAAAGAGAAGAAACGTGCTTCGAAATCGTATTGACTCGGTCGATTATGATCTCGATCAGTTACTATTAGGCACTCTGCTATTCACACTCCTCACGTTTTTACTGCCAACTGTCTTGGTGTTTTATCTTACGTTTGCTGGATCTCGATTGGGAATTATTATCATTAATGCGATTTTAGAAAGTTCGTTGGCGCTACTGAATCATTTCCCTTTATTTGCAATCATGCTACGGCTCAAGGACTCCAAGCGTCTTCCAGGAGGTATAAAGTTTGAACTTGCGAGGCAGTCTGAATCTGAAGAAACTATGATAGACGGGGAGAAGCGAATGGTATATATCAAACTCAAGCCGATTGCTCTACCGATTACAGCCATGCTTCAGCAATATTTTCTCCTCAGCAAACGCATACAGCGTCATTACCTCTCATTCCGAGTAGTCTCGCTTTTGCTTACGGGCCAATTTGTGCCCATTCAGAGAAGCAGACTGTACAGCTTACAGTACTCGATGCTGCCAGAGCGGCGGTTTGGGATAAAGGAGTTGTGGAGTAAGTTGCGCGAGTTCAGCAGAGTTGTCGGGAGTGAGTTTTGGGAGAAGTTCGCGGCAGTTATTGAGTTGCTGGAGACGAGTAGGGCGAGTTGATGGTGTATGATAGCCATTGGCGATGGTTGATATTCTTGTGTGTGAATAGCGATTAGTTTTAATTGATGCTGAAGATTCTTAACGAGGACGATGACTGATTCCACCAGTCCAATATCGCTATCGCTAGATCATTACAGAAGGTGCTGGAGTATGAGAAATTGCGATGAGTCGAGCCGGAGTAAGAGAAGGACTGGAGAGATAGATGCGTCGGGAGGGTCGGAGGCTGCCGAGCGCACATCGGAAGCCACCGGTCGATGGCGTCGGATGGCGGACACGACGACAACGACACGATTAATTGAGTGCGACAACACTTCCAGTTTTCGATTACTTTTTTTAGTTATATATTTTATTTACTGCAGTCCCCAATACAGAAACAATCTCAAGTAGAAATAGATAGAATAGATAGAACCCGCGCAGAGATATTGGGCAAATGATGCGCAGACTGGACAAGGGCATGCAGCACAGCCATGGCCCTCCAAACCTAAAGCTTAATGCTGCTTCTCTGGCCCCTGCTGCCTTGCTCAGCAAACAGCCATCTTCGATTCTCTCAGACCCAATCACGAGCCCTGCTGCAGGCCTCTTTAGCCCTCAATTCTCCTCGACTCTGCTGTCGGGACTGTCTTTGTTCCCAGCATGAACTGCCCGACCCGCGATCCCGAGCCCACGGGCGACGCGCGCTACAACCAGCAACCGGACGCGCTGGACGCAGACTTCTCCACAAACGCATCCGCAAACACCTTCGCCAACCGTGCGCGTCGAGCGAATCCAGACATCGACCTCCTCTCCGGCGACCCGGACACGCTCTCTGCCATCAGGCCTCCCGGACTCTCGACTTCCTTTGGCCGAGACACCGGCGGGGGCGGGGCTGGCGCTGGGCGCGTGAGGCGCAATAGCGCGGCCGCCAGGTCGACTTCGACTGGCAAGTCCTGGGCCAGCAGCAGCAGCGGCGCCTCGGGACGCAAGTCGGTTGATTCTTCTGCGATAGTGGACGAGTATGAGCTGGACTCGCTCGAACCATTAGCCGGGGGTAATCCACCCTCTCGCGCGACGCCGGCTCACGTTCATTTCGATGAGGAATATGATATCGATCTCGACACTCTTGCTCCGCCTCCAATGTATTACAAGTCTTCCTTCCAGGTATTCGTATTCCGCGCAAAGGAGATTTTCTTCAAGTACATGCGCTTTGTGGGCCCTGGTTTCATGATTGCTGTCGCATACATCGACCCTGGTAATTACGCAACCGACGTCGCTGCAGGTGCCATCTTCCGCTTCAAGCTCCTCTTCGTCGTGCTCCTCTCAAATGTCTTTTCTATCTTCCTTCAAGCTCTTTGTGCCAAATTAGGCTCTGTTACGGGTCTTGACCTCGCTCAAAACTGTCGCGCCCATTTCCCTCGCTGGCTCTGCATTATTCTCTACACGCTCGCCGAGGCAGCTATCATCGCGACTGATTTGGCTGAAGTTATTGGCACCGCTATCTCTCTCAATATTCTCTTTAAAATTCCACTTGTTGCCGGAGTTGCCATTACAATTGTCGATGTTCTTATAGTGCTCGTGGCTTACAAGCCCAATGGATCTTTAAAAGCCGTCCGCTGGTTCGAATACGCTGTTGCTATTCTTGTCCTTGCTGTTGTTATCTGCTTCGGCATTGAGCTCAGCAAGATTCAAAACACAACTTTTGGAGAAATCATGGCCGGCTTCTTGCCTTCTCGTACAGTCGTCGTCGACCGCGGACTTTACTACTCTTGCGGTATTATGGGTGCTACAGTCATGCCTCACAGTCTTTATCTCGGATCTGGCCTTGTCCAGCCTCGACTTCGCGAATTTGATGAAAAGGAAGGCAATTTTTCTACCAGTCCTGGTGATTCACTTGATGATGTAAAGTACCGTCCTTCATTAGCCGCTATTCACTACACCCTTAAGTATTCGATTGTCGAACTTGCTGTTTCGCTTGTCACTTTTGCTTTATTTGTCAATTGTGCGATTTTAATAGTGTCAGGTGCTGCATTAGCTGGGTCTCCTGGTGCGGTAGATTCGGATCTTTTCTCAATTTACGATATGCTCTCCACGAACTTATCCTCGGCTGCTGGTACAATTTTTGCTCTTGCTCTACTCTTTTCAGGCCAATCTGCAGGAATCGTGTGTACTCTCGCCGGTCAAATGGTATCAGAAGGATTTCTTCATTGGACAATGACACCCTGGCTTCGACGGTTGATTACACGGTCTATCGCTATTGTTCCTTGCATTGCCGTTGCTGGCACTATCGGAAGAGAAGGCTTAGGAGACGTCCTCAATCTCTCTCAAGTCGTACTTTCACTCATGCTTCCTTTCGTTTCTGCCCCATTAATATATTTTACTTGTCGTAAACAGTTCATGCGTGTTCCAGTTAAGACTGCTACTCCAGGTAATACTAATAATGAGGACGATGAGGAAGATAGTTTTGACATAGATCGAAGTGGAATCGAATATGTTGACATGTCAAATGGAAAATGGGCTACTATCGGTAGTGTTGTTATCTGGAGTTTCATTAGTTTTCTGAATATGTGAGTTTATGCCCTTAATTTTTTTTTTCACGTTGAAAGAGTCTTGCTCTAATTTATTCATCGTTTAGTTATCTCATCATCCTACTCGTGACCGGAAACGCAAGTCCCGACTAATACCATAATGCATGCATCTTGTGCTTTTATATAACATCACTTTCGTCTTCGCGTTTTTAGTTTCGATTTTCGGAATTTTTTGTAACTGCATTTTGTATTAAACGTATTGAAACCCGTATTTTGAACGAGAACAGTTTGGTGATGGGCACATGAAGACTACCAGAAAAGTCTGGTCATGTTATCTTTTTTTTCCTCTTGCCATTCTTCTTTCGATTGGGTGTGTTTCGTCTTGTCTGGCATGTTTTACCTCTATTCGTTTGGACTTTTTGAGCTTAGTAATATTAATCGGGAGTTTTCTGCTATTGCTTTTTTGTGTTTCTTCCTTGTTTTCAACTTGTCTTTCTACTTGTCTTTTGTATATTTCAAAAAATCAATCCAATTTTGATTATGATCAGAGACTACGTAAACTTGATGTCGAGATTTAGTCCCTCAAAATGGTAGACGAAGTTCCCGCCGGTGGGAGCTTACATAATCAAGGCGCGTCGCGCGCGCCAGTATGAACGAGATATCCTAGATTGAGCGATTCGATAAAGCATTCAAGCCTAATTCTGTTGCCGATATATACAAACCTCTCCTTTCTTAATATAGCGTAAAGAGCAAAGACTGCTTACCTCTATTTGAAGAAAGCCGAGCAACAATGCGCCTGAAGTTGATTCTGAAAAACGATTCAGCTAAAGGGCATGGGCAAACGCTTGCGCGTGTGGTATGGAGCGTGAGCGACGAATATCTTGCACAAGAACCTTTACTTATCGACTTGCTTTATACTATTCATGAAAGTTTTCTTGAAATTTTTCATACTAAAGCAGAGTTGGGGGCGTTTGAAGAGAGAAGGAGGACGATTGATGGGAATACCATCGATAGAGGATTGAGTACGTCGCGACAACACAGTTTATTTGAACCTAAGGACTATAGATGCTATGATGATGGAGGATTTAATTTTGTTCTACAGAATTTACTAGTTGATACTATTCAAGATGGTGAGATCATAACGTAAGTTTACTATTTTCATTTCTCAAACTGCACTAGATCGCTAACAATTTACAAGCAATACAGCGTTGAGAAATTGACTTCTTCATCAAAAGACCTCAGATCCGGACATATTCCACTCTCAACCAGAATTCATCCTACTGAAGAGTTTTACAACGGATTACTAGATGGTGCTGAAATTCGCAGATCTGCTAGTTCTGCAAATATACTAGCGCTCGCTGATATTGATTCTACAAACGTCGGACTTGCCATATCTCCTCTTGAGAAAAGAATAACGCTAGCTGACAATGCTACTCCTATAGCGTAATTGGCACATTGTATATGCATCTTACTTGAATTCAGTGTAACTGACATATATAACTTGTAGAACGAGCACACCAAATAAACGACAAAGAGATCTTCCATTAGCAGATCCTCTCTCTACATTTTCACCCTCATCCTCAATATCTAATTCTAAGCCATTTGATGGTCTCGCATCTACAAAATCGCGCAATCTTCGACGAAGAAGAGCTAAGCAACGGAGGAAAGAGCAGCAGCAACAACAACAACAACAACAACAACAACAACTCCAGTCTGAAAATACTGACGAGCTGTCAAAATTGGAAGAGATGAGAGCTCTATTACTTAAGAGAGTTCAAGCGATTCCTGTGTCTGACGAGGAAAGCAATAATAATAGTGAACTAAATGACGATGAACCAGAGCTGGAGGACGCTGAAGACTCAAAGTCATCAATAGATAAAAGTGAAAATAGGAGTATTGGTGCCCATCGAAGTTATTTAAGTCGTGTTGTTTCTTTATTGAAAATTGCAATTACGGGTGATAAACAATCAAAGGACGAGTTACGTGACTCTTCGACAAGGCACGAAGATCTGGAATCTAATGAGGAATCAGAATCAGGCCAAGAGAATGAGTCTGAAGAGGAAGTTGAGGGGAGCGATAGCAAAGAAGAAGATGAAAACAGTGATGAAGAGAGTATGGACTTGGACAAAGTGCCGGCTAAGATAGCCTCTTCAGTCTCTGCATCTGAAGAAAATTACTCTGACGAAGATGAAAGCTCCAGCGCGAACTCGTCCTCTGATAGTGATTCATCTAGCGAGGAGTCATCTAGCGAAGATGTATCTTCAAATGACGAGATGTCTGTGACATTATCTCAGCCATCAACTGAAGCAAAGACATCTCCCACAAAGGATCAAGAAAGACCTCATATGATTGTTTTAGCTGAATCAGTCGAAGTCTTGGGCCCTACAGAACAAGAGCTAGATATTCCTCCATTCCCTTTCGAACAAGTTAATCTGGATGACAATTGGCAACCAAGATTTCCTCCCATCAAGAGAGCAAAACCAAAACCCTCACGTCAAAAGAGATCTTTGGAGCTTTACGAGAAGAATCCATCGATGGCAAATGGCTATGAAGGTCTGGATAGTACGGTACAGCAGAGTGACGGAGATGGTCCTCAAGAAAAGGCAAACCATCGGAGGAAGAGACGGAGAGGAAAGAAGAACTAAAAGAGAAAATATTTTTGTTTGGTTTTGTATTCTTTTCTTTAATTTCTTTATCGTTTTGCAAGCACTCTCGAAGCTAGCGCTAAAAGAACTCTAGATATTGCCAACCCAAGACCTGTATAGAGAAAGTTTCTAATTCATTCCAGATTACATGATAGCCTATATATTTCCAACAAATCAAGTATGCAGTACGTCCTAACAATAACCTGAACCCCCCCCTTATTCAAATTTCAAAAAGCAATAAACTATACGATAACAAAAATTAAGAGACAAAAAAAAGCAATGACACTACGAAATCGTAGCCTCGCCGGTTCCCAACATAACGATTAGATATCTAATTTAAAACATTAGTAAAGATCAAATTTAAGCAAAAAAACCCAAACGATTCAAACTTACACATTAAGTCCCGTGATGAAGAGCCAGATCAAGACTGCCAATACCGTAACGATAATTCCATTCGACATATCAACAGTAACTCTGGCACTTTCATCGCTATCGGCTGGACGCTCGCTATCCTCTACGTCCATCATATCATGCGCAACATCAGCACCCGGCATAACAGGCACTTGCATAAAGTGTTTTCTGCAGGTGAAGTAGATTAGTGGTGCCGTAACGAATGGTAGGAGAATAGATAAAATGACTTGAGAGAGATTTAGAACTTCGCTCAGTCCATCTCTGCCAACTGCACCAGCGATGACTATGCAGGGTACAATAGCAATTCCACGAGTAACCAATCTTCGTAGCCACGGCCGAAGAGTCCATTGCAAAAATCCTTCAGATACCATTTGACCAGCTAAGGTACACACGATACCAGCAGATTGTCCAGAGAAAAGTAAAGCTAACGCAAAGACGGTTCCGGCAGCTTTGCTGAGACTAGATGAAAGCATGTCATAGATGGTGAACAAATCCGCATCGGCTGCGCCAGGTGTGTCCGAAAGTGTTGCACCAGCAACGATAAGAATCGCGGAATTAACAAATAATGCAAACGTAAAAAGGGCAAAGCCTTGCTCAATCAAAGAATACTTCAAAGAATGCTTGATAGCAGACAGTGATGGTCGATATTTCGGTAAATCATTTTCATCCTCTTCACTTGCAAGCGCGACGTAGGTACCCTTGGTAGTGTCGTAGTCCTTCAACCGCGGTTGAATAAGGCCAGAGCCTAAATAGAGACTGTGTGGCATAACCGTAGCACCTAAAATACCACACGAAGCATACAAGCCATTGCTTGATATTACAGTCTTGGACGGTAAGAAGCCCTTGAAAACTTCTCCAACAGATGCAGTGATATGGCCGAGTTCAACAGCGAAACAGATTACGACGGCCAAGACGAGTAAGGCAACCGCTTGCTCAAACCAGCGGAGTCCCTTGAGCGATCCGTTGGGTCGATAGGCGAGCAGCACAATAAGTACATCAGTGATAGTGATCGCAACACCAGCCACCAGTGGAATTTTGAATAAAATATTGAGTGCGATGGCCGTACCGATAACCTCAGCAAGATCCGTGGCAATAATTGCAGCTTCAGCAAGAATATACAAAATAATGCATAACCACCGAGGTAAGTGCGCGCGGCAATTCTGCGCAAGATCTAGTCCTGTAACGCAGCCGAGCTTGGTGCAGAGAGATTGAAGGAAGATGGCAAAAATATTGGCCAGTAAGACCACAAAGAGAAGCTTGAAACGGAACTGAGCACCCGCAGAGACATCGGTGGCGTAATTACCGGGATCAATGTAGGCCACAGCAACCATGAAGCCAGGTCCCACGAAACGAATATATTTCTGGATCACTTGCTTCGCGGACATGAAGTAGCCCGCCAATCGCGAAGGAGACTTGCTGCTGTCACCGAGAGCATGCGGAACCTGCGTCGCCGACGACTTCTGGAAGAAAGGAGAGCCAGACGAAACTGAAAACGGAGTTGCCAGCTTGCTGTCCAATGGACTCAGATTGTCCATCTCATATTCGACCGGCACCTCCATGACTGATGAAGCATTTGACTTTCGAGAGTTGGCACGAGAGACGACACTGTTCGCGACAGAAATAGCAGAGAAGCGACTGCTGCGCCCATCGTTGCTGAAGCTCGCCATAGCTGGTCCAAGTCGAACTAGAGCTGAACGATAATGCGGTCTAATAAAGAAAACGAGAATCGAAGCACGAGCAAATTAGTGGGGAAGACGAAAACGAGGCATCGCGCCGCCAAGCTAACCTTAGATAGCGGCTGGGTTGTGCCAATCTATAAGTTCCACAAACGGATTTGTTTGATTTTCGTACTTTAGAAATTGGAAATATACAACGCACGACTTTACTTGATTTTTAGAGCTTTATTCTTAATATGTTCACTATAATTCAGTATAAAGAAGCTGCAAATCGTTGTTGTTCCTGGACTTAATTGAGTGCGAAAGCGCGCAATTGCTGGCAAGTACCAAGGGGCTTGTGTCACTGCTAAACTAAATGGGAGTCTCGGTCGCGTGAACTACCACATTCGGGGAAGTAGTATACTTTAGAGCACAGCATGACCTCCGAATACTTGAAGGAGGCTGCGGCCTGGTACATGGACGCGACACCGGGCATATCAATTGATGTCGTCTGGAACGAGAATGGCTGGATATGGCTTGCTATCACCGCTGCTGCCGTCGTTCTTCCTCTTCTTCTCCGACGCGTTAATCGATCCTCAGCTTCTCAGATTTCTTACAAGTTTGCCTACAAATTTCCACCTGAGTCGCAATCGGGTTGGAAACCGCCAGCTAAACTTCCTGAAGGAGTCTCTTCGATACCTCTATTGCGGACCGAAAATGAACCCGATCTGATTCAATGCTACTGTCCGGCAACCGGTTCTTACTTGGGCAAGATCCGGGCTTCCAAAAAAGCTGATATTGATTCAGCAATTGCAAAATGCAAGACTGCTCAGGATGCTAAATGGAAACACACCACATTTGAAGAGCGCAGACATGTTTTGGAGACTTTTCTTATATTTTTGAAGCAGAATCAGGAGCAAGTCGCGAGAATTGCCTGTCGTGACAGTGGGAAGACAATGGTTGACGCTGCTCTAGGCGAGGTAAGAATCAGTTCAATTGCTTATATTTTCAGCAGGGACAAAAATTAACGTGCGATTTGACAGATTTTGGTCACGCTTGAGAAACTCTCTTGGACTGTCAAGCACGGAGAAGCAGCTCTGAAGCCTTCTAAACGAGTTGGGCCCGCGAACCTTCTCATTCGATATAAAGAAGCTGAGGTTGTATACGAACCACTTGGAGTTGTAATGGCGATTGTTTCCTGGAATTACCCGGTATGTCCTTTAACTCAATTTCTATTCTGGAATAACTTCTAACTCTGTTAAAGCTTCATAACATTCTAAATCCCATTATCTCCGCTATATTCACTGGTAATGGAATTATTGCCAAGTGCTCTGAACAAGTTGTCTGGTCCTCTACTCATTTTATTGCCATGTTCAGAAGCTGTCTTGTGGCATGTGGACATTCTCCTGATATCGTTCAATTATTATGTACTTGGCCCGAAGACGCAGATTATCTCACCGCACATCCCTCAATTTCGCAAATTACATTCATCGGATCAAAGCCCGTCGCACATAAAGTCCTTCAAGCGGCCGCAAAATCAATCACTCCGGTCACAGTCGAGCTAGGCGGAAAAGATGCTGCTGTTGTGCTTGACGAATTTCAGAAATCTTGGAAAAATTGTGATGCTCTAGCTTCGGTGCTAATGCGAGGATCCTTTCAATCTGCCGGTCAGAATTGTATTGGTATTGAACGGATTGTGGCTCAGCCTAAAGCTTACGAAGCACTTATTCTAATATTAAAAAAGCGAGTTCCAGTCTTACGTGTTGGATCGGTGCTTGATGAGACCCAGCCAGTGGATATGGGCGCAATGATCACCGACGCTCGATTTTCGACTCTGAGATTCCTGATTGAGGACGCGGTGTATCATGGCGCTAAATTATTATGCGGCGGACAACCTTACAAGCATCCACAGTACAAATACGGCTGCTATTTTGAACCGACGCTACTAATCGATGTAACTCCAGAGATGCTTATCGCTCGCACAGAATTGTTCGCGCCAATTATGATTCTGATGAAAGCGACATCGGTCGACGATGCTATTCGGATATCTAACGCTCCTGATTTTGGACTAGGTGGATCAGTGTTTGGAAAGCGCGGAAGTAAGGATACCGAACGCGTTGCTCGGGAGATGAAAACTGGCAATGTAGCTATCAATGATTTTGCTACTTTTTATGTTTGCCAGCTACCATTCGGAGGAGTAAAAGGTTCAGGATACGGCAAATTTGGAGGAGAGGAAGGATTGCGTGCTCTCTGCTTGGCGAAAAGTATATGCAGAGATAAATATCCTGGCATTAGCACAAGCATTCCTGGCGTTGTTGACTATCCGTTGATGAATATGGAGACTGCTTGGTCGTTTGTCAAGGCTATGAATGCTGCGTCATATGCAAGTGGAGCTGTTGAATTTGGATGGAATCTAATTCAGCTGATTCTCAACTTGAGGTAGTCATGGTATTATTCTCTTTCCTTTTCTTCATTTCATTAGCACGAGTAGTGCAATGCATTATTCCTAAAACTATCTTTTCCCAAACACCAATGTCCTATTTACAATTATATACAAGTAGAAACGCCCGCAAATTCCTCTAGAAGGCTTGCACTGTTAAAATTCCCAGTTTGATTGTGCACTACGGCTCATTCCCACTGCCATGCACAGGTGTACGGTCGACGGGTTGAATCGTCTCATACTCTTTCTGCAGTGCCTGCTGCATCTTCAGTTCATCGACGCGCTCCTGCTTTATTCTCTGTCGTTCTTGATCATGGACAACACCTTGATACATGTTCTGATAAGTAGATAAGTTAGCAGAAGTTGCAAATAGCAAAACTGAAGACATACATATTCCTCTTCCTTCTGGATGTAATGAACGCCATATATGATTCCGGCAGTTAGAATCGACACGGTGCCGAGTGTAATCTTAGAAGCGAGTGACATCTTTATTGGCACTTATGATTGACTTTGCACGACTTTCCTCACGAGCCGAAAACAAAGATATTTGCGACTAATGTACAGTATATGCATCTAGTCTAGACGTTATTACCGAGTAAACGCAAAATCACAAATATACGAGTCACAATATTGTGACTAGTTTGTGATGCGTTCTCAAAGAGGACGTTATCAGCCGCGAGGCGAGCACCGAAGCGTATCTCGAAATTACAGCAAAGCCAGTGCACTTTCTCCCTTACTCTCTTTGTTACAGCCACTGCTTTTAGCTTGCAGCACTTGTTCAGCACCCTTCATATTTTTCGTATATACTTCATAATGGTAATTATACTCGTCAATTCGTGATACTTCTAGGAATTGCTAATCTGTGTCAATTTATTAGTCTGCTCAGAGCTCCACCGGAATCCAGACCCTTCTCGAGGTAGGTCCCTGCATTCTAATCCACAGTTGTACTTGAGAAACAGCTCTTGCTCCTCGAGAATTTGCATAAGAAGAAAACTAATTTGTTTTTTGATTGATTAAAGGCTGAGAAGGAGGCCCAGGCCATTGTTGCCAAAGCCCGTGCTTGTACGTTCCCGTCATACCAAATATTGAGACTTTTTATTTTCCGACCAATTCTTTTGTTATCGATAGCAAACTAACTTATGACTTTCAGACCGCACCCAGAAGCTGAAGGACGCTCGTACCGAAGCTACCAAGGAGATTAGCGCCTTCAAGGCTTCCAAGGAGGCTGAGTTCAAGGCTTTTGAGGGCGAAGTATGGTGACAATTTTTTTGGACTTTACATGAATGTATTGCTAACGCATTCTTTTTCAGCACTCGAGCTCTAACTCGAAGGCCGAGGAGGAGGCTAACGCCGGTGTCCAACAGGAGCTTATAGATATCAAGGCTTTGGCTGAGAAGTCTAAGGGCAAGGTCATCACCGAGCTGATTGAAGCCGTCACTAAGCCCAGCCCCACCCTCCATATCAACGCTCAGTAAATACACTACTCCAAGGAAAATGGTGGTTGGGTTTTTTTCTGCATTTTTGAATCGTGTTTTATGTTTAAATAGTGTTGCGATGCGTAGTTTGTTGGATTTTTAGCACTCGTCTTGAATGGATGCGTGGATTGTG
Organism: Myxozyma neotropica; assembly: GCA_030568295.1. Classification (NCBI taxonomy): domain Eukaryota; kingdom Fungi; phylum Ascomycota; class Lipomycetes; order Lipomycetales; family Lipomycetaceae; genus Myxozyma; species Myxozyma neotropica. Next base: position 263,904 of record JAJLTU010000007.1, on the reverse strand, counting down.
CCATAATAGTATATTTTAATTGAATGCCCATCCTCTAGTCCCTGTCTTGGAACAATTGGTAGCAAGACTACTTTATAATTATTGATAAAGCAAACTTCGAAATGTCCTTGCAAGTGTACGGAATATATTTGTTCAGTTGAAAGATATTTTTGATCTCGCTCTGCTCACTTCTCATGGCGGTGAATAGCTGTAGCAAATTGAAGACTAGAAGACCTTTTCTAATACGAATTTCCGAAGTACAGATTAAAAGTTAGGTCTGAATTTTCAATCTATCCTGCCGTTGTTCACCATTCCTATTCCCAGCTGCTCTCGTCCTCATCATTAAGCTGTGCCAATTCCGGCCGGCCAATCAGCTCAAAGTCTACGGCGAAGGTTCTGCTAACGGATTTAGTAATGTATTAAATAATGGCGTTTGTACCAAAGCTGCAGAATCAAGGGGTCCGTAGCTTTACCCTACTTTTACGGTATACTGTTAAATTAAGCAACGCTAGCTATAATAGGCAACTTCAAAGCATCATCCATAAACTTGGTAGTAGCGTCTTGCCCGGCTTGTCGGCCTTTGTGAATGGTAAGCGAAGAAGCTAGGGGAATAGAGCGATTTGTATGTTTCCGGCTTTGGGTTGGAAGCGGTGGTGATCAACGAGCCTGTGAGAGAGGCCGGTTTATCAGCCACTCATTATTATTAGTTACTATTATTGCTAACTAGTTATTATTATAATAATAGTCTAGATGGTTTGGACTGACCTATCAGAATTGCAAGTAACTATGCGCAGACTGCCATCCAGAATCCGAAGATTAAAATAATGCAAGCTTGAGAAATCGCCATAATCGTCCCAAGCTTTGGGTCAAGTAATTCTTCTTCTAGCTCAGACCTCCAGAGTCTACCATCTCAATATCCATGTTCTAAATGATGCCCCCAGTCTGTGCATCTATCTTCCACTTATATGCGCTTAACGTGGGCTGTCCTCTTTTCAGTCTCCAAATCTGGCTCCAACTCTGCTAAGTTTGATTAGCGGAACAAGTCTTATTCCAGCTCGGCAAATTGTAGCCTTGAAAACTCTGGCCCCATATCTACACCTCTGAAATTGAGTCGTTTGATGCAGAGTGTGATATTAATGTTTGTTTCGTGCACGTCTCTCATCTTTTGATTACGAATTACGAAAATCTAACTCAAGCTTTATACGAGCGGTCGGTCAGTTTGTTCATATCTGCCGTGGTGGGCCTAGACTGGATTATGCATTATTACGGGTCATCCGTATCCAAAAAATTGCACTTTTGGTAATTATGGGCTCAGTTTGCTGAGAGGTTGATGACGTATGGTTTAGTCTTGACAAGGTAATTTTGATTAATTCTGACAATATAAATTACTAGCGCAAGTTTGAAGCTTTGGAGATAACATCAACGGAGCCTACTGCTACTAAGTTTCATATACGAATTTGAAATCTAGACCCGAGTTGGTAGGCAAGCGCCTAATGATGGGGAAGTTTCGTAGGAGTCTTGGTTCTCTCAGGTCAATAATCGATTTCGGAAGGTTTCCTCGTTTAATTCCACACTCGTACCAGCTTTACTGTGTTCTAGCCAACCCTCTATAGACGATCAACACAACGAGCAATGCGACTCGCACTCATGAGCTAGCACGATATCTATCTTCAACGGATGTGGTGGATACCAATTTTGTGACTTATCATAGGATATGATGCAATTTCTTATCTCTTAACGGTTGCAAAAAACCCTATTTACTTCTGAGATGATAACCAAACGACTTCGTGCGCCTGCCCCACCGGTGACTCGCGTTCGCCTGTGCTTTTACGTTGCTGCTTGTGCGCCAGCACGGGCCTAATTTCCCCAACGCACGGGCGGCATTTTTCGCACTGGTTAGTATCAAAGCGCTCTAGTTGAGACGGCGATAAGTATGTTAAGCTTAATCTGTGAGGGAGATCTCTACGGTGACTAAAAATTTTAATTGAACAAGAATTCGGATTCCAGAGCTATTTGTATCGAATCATGGAAGTCAGGAATACGGCTTGGCATTGCTTGGTACGAGCTAAGCTTTTATGCTAAGGCGAATCGAGTCGCATGGACGAACATGACAAGAGCCGAGGAGCAACTGTCAAGCAATGATTTGCGGTCGAATCAGTCTACTGTCGATTGCGCGATCTCCTTATCGCGACGACACAAAGATAACGGCTGCTGTAGGTCATTTCTTTAATATGGATGGCGTCTTATCATTATCGTTTAGACAATCGCCTTGTGGGGCAGATAGTTGGCCAATGCACTATCGATGCGACCCATAGCTGTCGTTGTGGCGTGTGCACCAGTCGCCGGCTTTCCGATAAACGTGATATGATAGGCGACTATCGCTAACGGGCTTCGCTCTTGATAGCGCAAAAGCAATCAGAACGCGACTAGCACCGAGGACTTTGTTATCTATGACAGATAACAGAAATCCATATTAATGCGACCCTTTTCCCCAACTGTCTGATCTTTTCCTCTTCGTATAGACAGTTGACCGACGTTCCTACTCTATTCAACCGCTACGACATGGCGAACGCCAAGTGGCCCTTTACCCGCAATGAGGTTACCATGGAAATGATCAAGCAGGACCCCACCTGTGACCCTTACTACGATCCCCCAGACTGGGAATGCCCTAAATGGCGTAAGACCTTGTCTTTTTTCTGGGAAGTTTTGAGAAAACCTCCTGGAGAGCGTCGATATGTCAACAAACTTGATCGAGGACTTTTGTTCTATCTCATGCTTTCGTATACAATTAAGTCTCTTGACCAGAAGAATATTGCAAATGCTTACGTGAGTGGAATGAAGGAAGATGTAAGTTATATCTGCGTCCTATCTGTGTTGCAATTGATTAGATGAGCTGTAGGTGGTTCAATTTTGCTAATTTTATTTTGTGCTATAGCTGAATCTCAATGGCGACCAATATAATCTTTTCACCACTGTTTTCAACTGTGGATACCTCACTGGATCTGTGCCTGCGCAAATTGTCTTGAACTGGGTTCGACCATCTTTTATGATTCCCGGTTGCGAGTTGTTTTGGAGTGTTTGTGTCATGCTTCTCTCAAGAGCAACAAGCGCAAATTATGTCTACGTGTTCCGCTTCTTCCAGGGTATGGCCGAAAGCATTTGCTATCCTACTATGATGATGATCATTGGTTCATGGTATAAGCCTGAAGAAATTGCAAAGCGTGTGATTATATGGGATATGACTTGGTCTATGGCGTCTATGTTCTCCGGTTACCTCCAGGCTGCTGTCTACACTAACTTGAATGGTGTCTCTGGATATGCTGGATGGCAATGGCTCTTTATTATTGATGGATGTATCTCACTTCCCATTGGCCTTATTGGATTTTTGTGCATTCCTGATTTCCCTGATAACACTCGTGCTATTTACTTTACCGAACGCGATATTCAATATAGTTTGAGACGAATGGCAGAAGTAGGAAAGAAAGGAACTCAAAAGATGACAATCAAGCGATTTATGCGGTTCTTTACTACATGGCGTTTCTGGGCATTTATAACTCCATACTCCGTTTACATTGTCGGTGCCGGTGATTACTTCAATCTTTGGCTTAAGGGTCTTGGCGATTACAGCGTCCAGATGATCAACATTTTGCCTACCATTAGTAATGCGGTTGCACTTGTCTCTGGATATTTATTGGCTATTATTTCTGACTTGACCCAATGGAGATGGCAGTTGGCTATGTTTGCACTTGTGCCATACATGTTTGGAAACTTGGTTCTGGGAATTTGGAACGGAGTTCCTTTCGGATTGAAATTTGCTGCCAATATCGTGCCTAGTGTTGGATCTTCATTTTTCTCCATGTTCATGGCTTACGTTTCTGAAGTCTTTCAGGACGATACTGAGATGCGTGGATACCTTCCTGCTATTGGAAATGTAATTTGGTACGCTAATTATGCTTGGTTTCCAATTGTTTTCTTCGATGCTACCGATCAGCCAACATTCAAGAGACGCCAAGGTTATCTTGTTGCTTTTGTTCTTTCCTTTATTAACACGGTTGCGATCTATATCTGTCATCTGGGTCATTTGCGTGAGATTAAGTTGAAGGGTCTTGTTAGAAATAAGTATGGTCTTTGGGTTGAGCGTGATATGCTTCTTGACTACGACGATGAAAATCTATCTGAGCCTGATCAGTATCGTTATGAGATTGGAGCTGAGAAAGGTTCAGCCCTGGATATGCCGGCATACGAAGTTGATCCTTCAAAGGATGTCGAGCGTGATGCTGATTTGATTCGCCAGAGCTCGCAGACTAAGTCAGTCATTCATTAAACATATTTAGATGGATAAGGATGACTAGCAGCTTACTGTTTTTATTCTGCGTTTTATGTAATCTTGTGATAGTTAGCGTTCGCAAATAGAGGTTTCCTATTCCTAAATATTTTATTTTAACTTAAACTTTTAAACTGAGATCTCAACCCGATCCCAACCATTCTGGACTTTTCATACTCTATCCGAAATTTTCCCAAACACATTCATTGTCTTGGATCGGTATTCATCTCCTGGAATTGGTCGCAAGAGCTCTATTCCAATATCTCGCTCAGCTGCACAATGGTCTAGCATGACACTGCTGATTGTGCTAGCGTTGAAATGATCGAGACCAGTAGCAAATTGCATCATCATGCCACCTGCCAAATGCCACGCAATGTGACAATGAAACGCCCAAATTCCAGGATTATCCGCGACAAATCTAATAACAACGTGGCCTTTTCGAGGAATAGTGACCGTGTCGCGACGAATTGGATTGTCTAGTTCGTACATCTCAACATAATCCTCGCGCCATCTTCCTTCGCCAGCTACCAGTTCACCGTATGAACGGACGACCCAAAAGTCGTGACCGTGTAAATGAAACGGATGCGCACTATCATCGCTATTGTTAATTACTATTTCGATGACGGCACCGTGGGGTATCTCTGTAACTAGTTGCGCACCGCCCCATGTCGGATCATTATCTCGACCGGTGACGGTTGGGACGGTAACAGTATCGCCGATGTCGACTTTTCCAAACGCCACTTGGATATTTGGGGCACCAATAGCAGGTTGGAAGGTTGTGCGATTGATAAACCCAAAAGGGGCTTGTTGGACACGCTCGAGATTGAGGGTCTTTGGAGAGATTTTGTGACGAATGGTATGTTCAGGGACAATAGAAGCTTGAAGTGGCTTTAGTTTGGAAGAATCCAAATCGATGCATTCATTTTCCGGAAGTGCATCTTCCCAACTAAGAGAGTCAATCGAAGAGAGATCAACATCTTCAGATATTTCAACTGGAATTGATCCACGCTTGAATAATTTTCGCGCATACCGCCTGATTGGAGTCTCAGGCTCGACATACCGGATGATGGCATTAAAGTCTTTGTCCAAGGCTGGAGGACGATACTGGAAGCAGCTTGTCTGCATTTGAAGACGCATGATAGCTGCCTCCAAAGTGGAATCTGCCAAAACAAGAGCTGAGTATCGCTGACCGGGATTGATTGTGAGCGTGTGAATTGAGTATATATCAACTTCCGTCGTATCAACCTCGATTATGTCTAAAAAATGATCGTCAATCGACATTGTGATTTCTGCAAACGCTGAAGCGTTGAGGATACGTAGACGGTAGCGCTTGCCACGCTCGAACTGAAAGACCGAGCGCTGCTTTGTAGGCTCTTCGCAATCCTCCTTATGCTTCACGCGCACACGAGAGCAGTCAACTTTTCCGGCGCCATTGACTAATCCGCTGTCTGGAACAGGCTATAGATGTCGAATATTAGAATATGTTGATTATTGAGGTATAAGAGAGAATAAATACCTCATGTCCTGCACTGTTCTTTGACATGTACCAGTCAAACATCTGATCTCCGGTTGCATGGTAGTGATCATGCAAGACTATAAATACCTCTTCATCATAGTCTCGTCCCACCTGGTAATGCTCGTCCTTATCGTACACAATCAATCCTCCGAACGCGCCGTCAATACGCTGCAGATGTGAATGGGCATGCCACCAAAACGTGCCAGATTGCTCGAGATTGAATTCATAGACAAAATCGCTTGAATTAGGTGGGATTCCACACTGAGTGACTCCAGGAACTCCATCCATAACATTTGTACCTCGTTGATGGAGGCCGTGGAAGTGCAAGCTCGTGCTCTCATCGAACCCACTCAGCTGGTTATTAACTCGAATTCGCAGCTTATCGCCATTTCGAGCTCGAACTACAGGACCGGGATAAAGTCCATTGATAAGGGTCATGTCTCGTACAACTCCATCAGGAGCTAGAGTGTGGTGCGCAATCGTCCAATCGAGGTCGTGTGTAATAGGCTCTGGTGCGGACAAGATTGACCGAATCGTACTCGCAGACACTTGCAGATTCTGTTGGTTATTATCGACATAGCGCACAGGTCGTGCGTTCGTTGCGGAGGAAGAACCAGACGCGAGACTTGTGGCGGCAGCTACTGCTGTACTTTTGAAGGTGCCGTCTTTCCAGGATACGAGCAGAACTGTCGTCCAGCAGAACAGAACAAGCAAGATAACCCCTGGAGATGACGTGAAGATTAGCTTTTGCCGCAGCCAAATTTAAAGTACAAGATTATCAGGTTTACCCTTTCCGAGGCGGCCGCGATTGCGAGGAAGCATCCTCAGCTCCAAGTGCAGACGTAAAGATGATCAGAGGACGGAGGTCTCGGACTGACGAACAAATTCTTACCAAAGATATCGAGAAAGGATAACATGACAGCTTGCAACTCATGATCATAACGCGCACACAGCGAGGGGCAAGACCGCAAGAGCCCAAGTCACAGGAAAAGCCAGACAGGTTCTGCGTTCCTGGCTCGATCGAGATATCGGCAGCTGCGGCTCGGAAACGCGATTCCGGACCCAGATGAAGACAACGATAGTCGCCCAGACGAGGAGCTTATTTCAGTCGGGACACCATATGGGTAATTCGGCGATTGATATTGGTGGAGTGCACACAAGAGCGCCGGCCACGGGATGGACGCGGACAAATGATTGGCCTGCTCGTCGCAAGCTGGGGCCAACTACCTTGTCCGTCCCCGCGCGGCTCACTCGGCAAAATAGCGGAACGGTAGCTTTAAGCTTGAGACAGCCGCACGATCTGCGGATACGCGTGCTTGAGTTTATCTCTGGAGGCTGGTGCTTTGCCCGCCCTCGGTCCGTGTAGGCTTGGCTGCCACCGTTTCTGAATCCTGCGCCCCGGGACCACGACCAAGCGGCTCAGGAGATCCACAAAACCTTAAGTCCCAGGTTATTTGGAACAAGCTTTGCCAATAATGCTTCGATCCAGTCACGAGTCTTACAGCAGCTAGTTATCTGGCTCGGCAAGATCGCTGCCGTTCAACATGTTATAATAGGCGATATGATATACCAGTAAGAACTCGAGTCTTGACGGAACACACGTATTGGCCTATGCTTTTGGTTTGTACTATTATTTGTGATTTGATTGTTAATTTGCTTCTGTCAGATAGATGTTCTCTGTCTGCTCCAAGTGCACATGCGCTGCTTGTCCGCCTCTCATTTGTCGGCCGCAGCATCCATAAGCCGCTCTTTCATCTAACAGGAGTAAGCATCATGTAGTCCGCAAGAGATGTACCTATATCTACTGTGTTCATCTGCGGCAGATTAGATTAAGCACGGATGTAATATCTCTTCCACTCCGTTGTTTCCGCAGCCGAATAAATTGTGATATGGTCTTATTCTGTGTTGCGTAAGCATCCCAATGCAAAACTACCGCGCTATAATTGCTAGCCATGATTAATATATTGGCTATGTCTATAGCTAATTCGTAAATTGCGTGCGGTTTGATAGTAGTTTATTGATGGTGCTGAAATAGTTGGGCATCTCGGCGTCTCATTCCCTCCAAAGCCTTTAATTAGAGCCCCTCGACAAGGTTACGGCTGCCGCTCCGCGTGCATCCTCGACGGACAGCAGCTACCGGCAAGTATCGCGTGCGAATATTCCACTAATCATTCGATCAAGGCTCTACGACCTCTCTCTCGATACTCGCACAGGTTGGCGCGCGTCCACCGCGCCACCCTGAGATGGCTCAGATGTGAAATCGGTTCGATTGGATACCCTTATATGGCAATATGACGTTCAGCTACCGCCACCACAAGCTCACCGGATTCCATCACCATCCTCTAATTTCCTGCATCGAATTCCCGTAACTTAGTGTTTGTTTGATCGAAGGAATCACGCGACTGTCAATAAATAATTAGCGCTCCTAGATCCAGCAATGTGACTGAACACAATTGATCTGTCAAAATCCAACTTGAGTCCTCCCGAAATATTTTACGACAAAACAGACAGCCAGCCGAGAAATATGACCGCCCACGTGCAAACTAGGATTCAATTGACTTGTTATCTGCACTCTTGTTGCCTCAGTCAAGGTCTCCTTGCTCTCTCTAGCGTCCATTTCGCATCTAGCAATAGTTGCAACCTTGTTCTTTGGCTCATCGAGGCTAGTATGTTGCCGCGCTATCGTTACACTTTGTTGCCCAATATTTCGCCAACCGCATTGCTTGTCTGAGTCAAGAAGATGCTGGGTCTACTGCAGCCAATTCTCCTGAGATTTTTTGTCCGAGAATTAAATATAATGTCAGATTTAATACTGTTATTGCAGAGACGGTTAGAAAACATTGCGATGTCACAAGGGCAAATTCACTTTTGACAGGCTGTATCTGTCTGCCGCTTGACTTCTGAACCAGCTCACGCACCCTTTCCTACTCACACTACTGAGATTCTCAGACGCGCAGGTGCCATTATGTTCGAGCTTACGCAAATTGGTTTAAAATATTGGCCTTCTCGTCGGGGGAATAGATCCCTGAATATCCCACGTGCTCGATCAACTAGCCAATTGAATCAGCGTCTTGCCAGATTAGGATATTATGCAAGTGCACTAGTTAGTCATGTATGAAATGCAAACCGAGAATTTTCATTCTTACGAATCTAATTGCAATTTAGTTTCCAATACCTCGCCTGATATCGCAATATCTGACTTTCAATTGGATAGTCGCTTTGTGGTTGTCAAGTATAAGACAACAAACTCCCGTCAATAATCTATCTTTTTTTTTTCTCCACCGCTCGTCTAACCTCACGTGTTTGCCATGGTTTCTTTCAGACAGTCTGTCGGCACTGCCGCCCTTTTGGCTCTTGCCTCGATCTCCTCCGTCGTAGCCGACCAGTCCACCGGTACCATCAAGGATGTCAAGCACATTGTCATGCTGATGCAGGAGAATCGTGCCTTTGACCATTACTTTGGCTCCATGGCCGGTGTCCGTGGTTTCAAGGATCCTAATGTCAAGATTGGCAGTAATGGGCTCCCAGTTTGGTACCAGTAAGTTGTCTTCAATTGTGTATTGAGAGTTTATCTGGCGTATTTGTTGCTGATATAGCTTTATAGGCCCACCGACTCCGACCTCGCCGAGTACCTCCTCCCCTACTACATGGGCGAGGACCCTGCTTACCGTGATGGTATTCAGTGCGCCAACGCTGGTTCCAACGATTGGATTGAGAACCATGCTGCCTGGAACAACGGTGAAATCAACGGTCAGACCAATATCGTATGTGTGCATGCATAGTTGTTGTACCATCGACTAATTTTATTGATTATATAGGATGGGTCACCAACAACTCTGAGCGTGCCTGGGGCTATTTGCGTCGTTATGACTGCCCTACTCACTTTGAGGTTGCTGAGGGATGGACTGTCGCTGACATGTACGCCGAATTCTTGATCGGTAAGTTTTACACAATACCATTGTTTGACTGTAAATTAGGTTTAACACTTACGCATCCCAGGTCCCACCGGTCCTAACCGTGCTGCTTGGATTTCCGGTACCCTCAACATCGGTGGTACCGTCGGTGAACGTGAGACCACCGGTGGTCCTTTCATCGAGAACTACTTCAACATGGATACCTGTGAGGAGAACGACGGAGTCAAATATGACTGCTACCCGCTTACCTGGGACACTATGCCAGAGCGTCTCGAAGACCAAGGTATCTCTTGGTTCGTCTATCGTGATGCGGACTCCACTAATGATGACCCCATGTGGTACTTTGAGAACTACAAGGCTCAGAACGCTTCCGAGCCTCTTGCCGCTAAGGGTCTCACCTACGCCGGTTTCTCGCTCTTCTTGGAGCAGGCCGCTAACGGTACCCTTCCCGAGGTCTCATGGATTATTGGATCTTTCCCTCTTTCTGAGCACACTCCCTACGGACCCAAGTCTGGCGGCTGGATTATTGAGAAGACTATCGAAGCTATCCAGGATGGCCCTCTTTACAATGACACTGTTATTTTGATCTCTTACGATGAGACTGGAGGATGGGGTGATCACGTTGAGCCTTTCATCTCCCCCAACGGTACTTCTGGCGAATGGGATGTTGACTACCGTGACACTTCCCAGTACGTTCCTGCTGGTCCTGGTTTCCGTATTCCCTTCATGGCCGTCTCTCCTTGGTCGCGTGGTGGATACGTTTTCTCTGAGCCCTCTGACCACACCTCCCAGCTTATGTTCATCGAGAAGTGGGCCGAGGCTAATGGAAAGAATGTCACTCTTAGCACTATTAACTTCTGGCGTCGTGAGCACATGTCTGATCTTACTGGCATGTTCGACTTCGAGAACCCCCGTTATGACTTGCCTACTCTCACTAACGTTTCGTGGCCCCATTACGTGGATGGCGCTTACGTTGCCGCCGATGACTGCGCTGAGGAATACGCCGGATTCACCCAGCCCACGCCTCCTTACGGTAACCAGAACACTACTTACTCTCTCTGGACTGAGGAGGGCTACAAGCCTCTTCGTGGTGCCCTTACCGAGGGTCGCTACCTTGTCTTCAACCAGGAAGTCAACGGTGTCAACGTTTCTTACGCTCATTTTGAGGAATCTAGCTACATGCGCTCGTACGAGCTTGACAACATGATGTCCAAGAAGTTCCGTTTTGTCGTTTACCAGCAGGGCGACGCTTTCTCCCACGATTTCAAGATCAAGTCTGCTTATACCGGCTACCTTACCGCCGAGGGTTCATTTGTTTCTTCTATCGATGACGCTGATGTCTATACCATTGACTACGTTCCTTCCAAGGGTTACACTATCCAGGTTAAGGACCAGTCTACCTACGCTGCCGTCAACCCTGGACGATACATGACATTCAAGGACGAACCCGCCTACTTCGACATCTACTCTGTCACGTACGATAACCAGTAAATTTATTTCTTTTAAGCCGGTAGTAATTATTGATATCGGAATGGGGAGAAGAAAAGTCTGTGCTTTCGTTAATTGTGAATGATGTGTGAGAAAATTGTATCGATTTTATATTGTCCGAGAAAATTAGAATTTATAGATATATTTAAGATTTGAGCTAATAAATACTCTTTTTAATAGCAAATCTTTTTTCCTAGTTAGCAATCATTTAATCAATTATTCACTAAAAACGAATCCGTGCTTACGCAGGACAGTCACCGCATAGGCTCGACTAAGTCACGTGAAACATCTGGAATATATCCCAAAATAGTAATAGAAAATTTGCACACAAATGTGTGAAAATATCAGAAATCACTGATTATATATCCCATCACATCATATGCACCATTCCGTATTGTTTAGAGCTATGCACTAGATTAATCATCACTAGCACTGGAGTAGGGCTCTCCATGGATACGCGGATATGGATATAAATGAATACCCGATTTTTTCATGGATATACTTTATATATATATATATACATTATCTACGGAGAGAATCCTTCAGTATGGGAAGCTTTCTCATGGCCCCACTACCTAATGACCATCTTCGTAAGCTAAGAAAATCTCGCCCACTTTTGGATAGTCTCTCAACATCAACCTCTGCCGCTGGACCAGCTAAATAATCGCGTGCAGCTGCAGCTATACAGGATATTCATCTACATGACCTTTTCACCATGCATGGATCCAATCTCTCTTCTTCTCGTCAAACTCAACACATCAGAGTTAAGATATCGTGCAGGAGGCTCAAGAAATGGGCTAAATAGAGTTACCGATGGCTAAACCTGCGAAACTGAATCATTAGGAGTAATAGAATCACTCTCTGAAGCAGAATAATCAATAGATGTTTGTTCAATGTTATCAAGAGATTCTGTAGCCTGGCTTTCAATCTGATGTACTAGTTCAGCCTCATCATCACTACCATCATTTACAAGCTTCCAAAAGCCTTATTGGCGTGTATTCTGACGATGGGAGCAAATAAATCCATCCATTACACAAGGTAGGTTATGTTGGAAGCCAAAGGTATAGACAGAAGAAAAAGATGCTGCCTCGCATGGATAAGGGGCGGAAAAACAATACTCCTCGAAGCACGTGACTGTGATAAATTATCCATGGATATGAGTTAATGCACTCAATTATTGTCACCTACTCCCTGTTTCCTGGTCGAGTAAAGAAAGGGCAGTCTGCTTTCTCTGCTCCTGCAATAACCTTTGCAGTTGATATAACTCCCATCATAATGCTAGTCTCGCCAAAGTTATTTATATCCTCCTCCGCAACACCTATTGCTATATCATACAAGGTCAAACCGCGCTTGTATTATCTTCGGGTGTTCGCATTTAGCTAGTTGATAGTCGTATCTACGTCTATATCTCAATTGCAGCTTTGGGTGGCATCGCAGGAAATTTCTAGCCCAGTTCTTACCTACAGTATGAGGGGTTGCAGAAGAAGACTGGACGCATTCTTCAAGGAGTGTATTGGCCATATCGCGCACAATTGGGTCAGTAGCTGGCGTGCCCTGTTGGTCCATATCTAGTATCTGTCATGCAAGAACTGACTCTTCCGCAGGGGTCAGTTTTTGTCCGTTTGGCATAGAATCCTGACGCGCGACCCTGACGCGCGACGCGTCCGCATTGACGGTCTTGTAACGCGCTTCGGGTACAGCATACGTCGGTGAAGCCGTTCTTTCACTTGCAATTTGGCCTGATTGAAGAGCTTGGATAGTTAGAGCAATTCTACCTTCTTGGTGTCTAGAATTATTAGTTCTTGGATTTCGGGTGGAAAGTAATTAGTGAGGGGTTGGGGGGGGGAGGAAGTGGCCGACTCGCTTTGCAGTATGTAATGTTGATTATATAAGCGCAAACAGCGACGTCCATCTAGTACGCTCTTTGAAAGCATGAACCTCCGGTTGGAGGGTCACCAATTGTAGATGAGGTTCCAAATGACTATTTATTCACCTTTTTCACCCCGGTCTAAAGAAATTCAGGATAACGTATGTTGTCATATGATATCATTTTAAGTTCTTTAGTGTTGTTAGGTGTTATTACCGCCACACTTGTGAGTTCTGCGGAGGTATACGATCATGAAGATGGGCACGGAATCATGAACGGCGTTGATATAGACGCCAGGATTATTTATGATAAGAAAATTCATGAGATGCGCTATCGACGTGACGGAAAATATGGCAACATCACAATGGCAAGTAGCTCATTCGATCCCCAGGCGCAAGATGACTTTATCTCGGGTATGAGAGACCTGTATGAGACCATAGGTAACACAGACGTTGCAAACTATGGGTTTTACAGTGATAGCCTGGTTCTAAAACTGTGGGTTGACGAATATGGCGTACTCGACAGTTTCGGAATCAATAGCGGCGTGGCAGAATACGTTGGTTTTAATCAATGTGATGACATCTATAAGAGGTTGAGCTGGCCTTGGTCGTACGGGAAATACAGCTCGGCATATGTCACTACGTTGAAAGCGGGAGTGGCTACTATAGGTGTCATCGGCAGCGGTTTCACCATTGCATCCGCAGTTACGACATGGGCAGCTGATAACGATGTAATTTCGCGGAGTCAAACAAATGGTCATTCACTTATAATGGCCAAGGTTATGAGATGTGGGCATACATATGCACGCATTCAGGTCATGAGTGTAGAATGATTAAAAATGCGGAGGAAGTAGATGCTGCTGGGGAAGGCTTAGAAGCTAAGGTAACGAAGAGCACGGAAAGTGGAAGATGCGAAACGGTGTACTCAAGTGGGGACTCGGTGATGTATTTGAAATGGCTGAGGACGAATGGTGGGCAAACGTTCGGTGGATTGATATGCGCCCGAGTTGCTACTTTCGGGGCGCCGGAGCCTTATTACGAGTCTATATTGCCGAATTAGTCCAGTAATCGTCAGTGGTTATGGTAGTAGGCGAACGAAATGGGGTTGGTATTGGGTGAATGTTAAATTGAGCGAGTACATGTAGCATCTTGTAATGTTGACACGGGGATACCATCCCCACGGTGTAACAATACAGAATCTCCAATATTAATTCCACATGTCTTCGATATTTACTAGCTTGTACTTCCATGTCTCTCTGGGCTTGTGCCATATAATCCTGAGTGCGCAAAAAAATGGCTCAAGAGATTGTAGCAATTTCATCAGCCAATGTCGAATGTGTTGATTTATCCAAACCTCAGGCAAAGGTCGGCATGCGTGGTAAACAACCTAAATCAACTGTGAGTGGAGTTATTCTGATTGTCGAGCTGACTGAAATATTGTGAGCAAATTCCTCCATATGAAAGTAGAAGGCCCAAGCATCCTGCAGCAGTGAACAGTAAGAACGCAGATATTGAACCAAAGATGCATTTGCTCGTTCTGTTTGTCCATCAGTTTGCGGATAAGCTGTTGAAATCTTAAAATCGACAGAACTTTCATAAATTTAAGCCAGAACAGCAAGAAATCTTGTATCATGGGCAGAGACAATATCCTCAGGTGCTCCATGAAGTTTGAAGATGTGTTGCGCAAACAATGCAGCAATTGCCTCAGCTAGATCTGTTTCGTGTTTGCATTTAAATGAGCACGTTTAGAGAGTTCATCCACACCCACCATAATGCTATCAAAGCCTTTTCCTTGAGAAGATGGTAATCCTGTGAGAAAGTCCATTGATATAGACTCCCAACGTGCGGACGGCACATCCAACAGTTTGATTAATCCTCCCACAGCTTGACGAGAAAACTTTGTCCATTGGCGTCGCTGTGGTTGGCTTAGGATGTAGATGACGCTTTACTTTCCAGATGTCAGTGCCTGAAAGTGAAGCTAAGTAGGCATTGCAGTAGGTGCAGAGGCAGCTCTGAGCATAGCATGGAAAGTGTGCACATGCATGTTTAGCAACATTGACGGTTTCAGCAGTAGGTATTGTTAGCGAGCTTCTGAGCAAGACGAGCAGAGTAAAGTAAGGGGTTGATTTGACTTCTCTGCTCCAATAGCATTTGATCCAGCTCCCGAGCCGAGCTTTGGCATGCTGGCCTCAGAGGCAGGTTGGAGCACAAGTGTGAGATCTCCAGCAAAGCAATCAATCTGGTGGGGGTAGCGTGGAGTGCGTCGAGCAATCATATCGCAATGGGCATTCAGGCAGGCATTAAAGGAAGGCCAATGAGTCTTGTGGTGGCTGGGGCGGGGTGCTTTGGCCCGGGGATGGTGTCATGCTGGGGGGATCAGTTGTCCGCTCCAGGAGAAAGTGATCTGACATCATATTATTAATATCAGGTGATAGGCCACGAGTAGTGCACTGGATGCGAGGCGTGAGGGCAGGAAAGTCAAGGACAAGATCAATAACATGACCTTGTCAATGAGTAGGAATGCCTGGAGTGGAGCAGAAGGCTCAGTCCAGGTCAAGGAACCATTCAACATAGCGAGCATGTGCCCCCCAGCGTGCCTGGCATGCACTAGTTCCCAGTCTGGGTGGTGCAAGTTAAAGTCACCAGTAATAACCCCGTCTAGACGTGGATTGGAACGGATCTGGGGGAGCAGAGCAGACAAGGGGGGAAGATGATTGCGAGGTGCTGTTGGGAGGATTGTAAAGATTAACAATGCGCATGTGGCCAGCAAAGAGTACAAAGATGTCTGGCCTGGTGAAGGCAGGATCAATTGTGGAGTGTGCATGATAGGCAGAGGTTTTGCCGATATTAGTGATTGCCCATTTACCGGCATTGGATGTGAAGTCACAAAGGGCTACCTAGTGAGGCAGGTGTGCGGGCTCCTAGAGCAGCAGGAGGTCCGCCTCAAGGCAATGGAGCATAAGTTCAGTTGTTGTTACTCTAAGTCTCGTATGAATATATGCATGTATCTTTGTATGTATAATTTTTATAGATGATATCCTAAAAAACAAAAGGTACAAAGACCCAAGTTATTACTAAATAAAGTAGGAGTTACACCGACGCGTCCTTGTCAAATACCAAACTTAATCATGACGTTGTGACTTAGTGCCTTTTCAACACAAATTCCTTAATTATGACTTAATCCAAAAATTACAAAGGCTTCAGATTTATTTTTTGATCTGCAAAAAGGGTTACGCCCCAGATAAAATTATAACATAGTTACAATGATTAACAAAAATAGAACACCCAAGATATCAACTCATTGCTCGAAATCGACTCGTATAATGTTTTATGGTTTAGTAACCTGCATCTTTAAGAAATGCAATATAAGTCCCAGTGGCCGAGTGGTTAAGGCGACGCCCTGCTATTTCCTAAAGTAGCTGTTAGGCGTTGGGTTCTGCCCGCGCAAGTTCGAATCTTGTCTGTGACGAATTTTTTATTTTTGATTTTATGTTATGACAATTTATATTATCTAGTTTATTTTGCCCCATATTAGAGTATATTTGACCTGTTCTTTGCCTCGTTGAGTTGTGGAGTTGTGGAGTTGTGAAGTTGGTTGGCGTAGAGGTTGCAAACCTGCTAAGTTGCAACGTGGGGGGCTGCAGAGCTGGCGGCAGCATTCGATTACTGTACGGATATCGAATACGTCAGTAATTGTACTGGTCTATGCGTATTCATATTTTAAAATTAGCTGTTTTTATTTCAGTATGAATAAATACTTCCAAAATATTTATTTAGTGTCTCTGCAGTATCTATTCCCTATCGCACATTGGATTTATAACTCCGCAAGGTATTTAGAAATGCCCCTAACCAAAACATCATGATCCTCCATGTGAGGTAGGCCACTGACGCCAATCATTCCAATAGGGTACTTAACACCTTTAATGAAGAGAGGAAATCCACCACCGGAACCGGTAGCCTCGGTGACGGGGACTGCGAATCTGTCGTTGAAAGAAACACCGCCCGCTTCGGCCTTGATTCCCATTAACACCGAAGAATGGCCCAAGCGGAGGACCGTGTGGGCCTTGCGCTGGATCCACAGGAAGTTATCGGTAGCGGTACCATCTTGGGCATAGTAGAATAGAAGATTAGTGCCGATGTAGATTGCGACGACGACGGGCTTCGCGGTAGGAGAATCAGGAGCAAGACCGATAGGAGAAACGGAAAGAAGAGCCATTCCGAGTTTCATGGCGGCTGCAGCGTCCATGGAAGGAAATACTAAAGATTTCTCTTGAGATTCGACCAGCGCAACGACGGCATCGGTAGCGGCGGCGTCGGTCTTGTCCTTGGAAAAGGCAGCGTATGCTGCGAGGAAGTCCGACATCTATATAACGCGATAAAGCACAGAATTATTATAAAATCGCAGAATAAAGAATCAATTGCATCAGCATACCTTTAATATGGTTGAATATAGCTCAAAAAATGGGTAAAATGTGGTGGGATACTGTGCGTTCGAGAACAAACTGCAAGGAGGTGAGCAGGTTAGGTGCGTCTCTATCGACAATCTGCTCGTGCGGCAATCTGCAGGCCGTCAAGGAGGATATTGCCGAATGTTGCGGCCGACTCTGATGCTTTTCCGTTTTTCGCGCAGATTAATCCAGCTTGATGCTTCATGGGGCGATGTGCAATATATCGCCATACCCTGTACACCAAGTAAATATCTTGAGAGTTCCTGTTTGGGGTGAGTGGCGAACTGCTGGATTTATTATGTAATCGTGTCAATACGCTTTGGTGGGCATACGTTGACGACCGCCGTCAGTCCATCTGCATTGCTCTCTAGATTTTGCAGCATATGGAATTTAGCAATTCGTAGTTTGTGGACGATTGCAGTCTGTAGTATTAGTTATTTCTAAGATGGCTAACCTTGCCAGACCTAGGGTTATTTAAATGTCAATTGCAGTTTAATAAGACCCGGTAGATTTGCCAGCTGCTAGTGGCTGGGCGCCTGGTTCCTTAACGGTCTTGCTAGCGTCAGAATATCGCTAATCTGATGGCGACAGTTGGGATAATCGTGAGATTTATTGATAGAAAATGGGGTCGGCGCACAGTGGCCAGTTTGACGTTTCGCCTGAGCTGCGGTGAATGAAATGCTATTGTTCTTGTTGTATTGTTTGCCTTGTCCAATTCAATGCAATTCCAATTCCAATTACACTTCGATTCCCGCTACTAATTGCAATTCTATTGCACCTCTCAAACCGCGAAAACAAAAGCTATCTGACCCGAGTCTGCGATGAGTAAATGCATCCAAATCGGCCACCGACGTCACCGAACAGCTGCAAACCTGAAACTGCGTTTCAGTGGTGGGACAGATTGTTGTGGGGCGGTTTGCACCAAGCCAGATCACTGCTCACCTGTGCGACATCTGCACCACTTCTGTCGGTCTGTTCGCCAAAACTCTGCTCCTCTCACGGTCGTCCTCTCCTCTCTCTGCTCGCTCACCATCCGCACTCTCGACATACGGGTTCAGTCACCATGGGCTCTTGCGACGACGTCACCTGCCAGGCAGTAGTCTCTGTCCTGCACAACCTTGCCGCCGCGGACTCCCTCCTCATCACCTCTACCAAGCCCATCGTGCTGCCCGGCACTCCCTGTGACATAAAAGACCAACTGGAGAAAGAACTCGCTGCTGTGCTCTACCGTGTGCGCGATCTTCTTTATGCTCAACCTCAGCAGCAACAACAGCAGCAACAACAACAACAGCAAGCTGTTATTATACCTTCCGTATCTGTGCAGTATTCCTCTGTCTCAGCTCCGTCCTCCACCCCCTCCTCCGCGGTCTCATCCACTACAGGTGCCACCACGCCCGGAATTGACCTCGACGTCGAAGCGCTAGCCTACACTTCCGAAAACCGCTTCTCTCTCGAAGCCAAGTATGATTTACAACTCGTCGAGCTCACAAAGCTCAACGCAAAGGTCAAGGCACAGGAACGCGACTTGCTCGAGCGTAAGACTACCGTCCGAGCCCTCGAGCTTGACCTTGCACAGGCTCGTGAGATGATTCGTGATTTTACTGAATCATTTGAACCCCATGAGCGTCGTATTGTTGACACTAATATTCTTGATCGTGAACTTCGAAAATCCCAGAACGCTAATCGCGCGTTCCAGCGTGCTTTGCTCGAGATCGGAGAAGTTGTTATTGCTGTCGCACAAGGTGATCTTTCCAAGAAAGTCATTGTACACCAAGAGGAACTTGATCCCGAAATTGTGAAATTTAAAGAGACTATTAATCGAATGATGGACCAACTCCAACGCTTCGCCTCCGAAGTTACGCGTGTCGCAACTGAGGTCGCTGGCGGTACACTTGGTGGACAAGCCGAAGGTGAAGGAACTGAAGGTGTTTGGCATGAATTAACCGATAATGTCAATATCATGGCCTCGAATCTTACTAACCAAGTGCGAGAAATTGCTGATGTTACAAGGGCCGTCGCTCAAGGTGATCTTTCGCGGAAAATTAATGTTCATGCGCAGGGTGAAATTCTTGAGTTGCAAGAAACTATCAATTCTATGGTTGACCAACTTCGTACATTTGCTTTTGAAGTCACGCGCGTTGCACGTGAAACCGGGGTTGAAGGAAGACTGGGTGGACAGGCACAGATTGAAGGTGTCGAAGGCATCTGGCGAGAACTTACGGATAATGTAAATGCAATGGCCTCGAATTTGACTGATCAAGTACGTAATATTGCTAAAGTTACAACTGCTGTCGCTCGTGGCGATTTATCACAAAAAGTGTCTGCAAACTGTCGAGGTGAAATGCTCGATCTTAAGTCTACGATCAATAAGATGGTGGATCGATTGCAGAATTTCGCACTTGAAGTAACGAAGGTGGCGAGAGCGGTAGGTACTGAGGGTATTTTAGGCGGTCAAGCAAAGGTAGAAGATGTCGAAGGTGCTTGGAAGGAGATTACAGAAAATGTCAATGTCATGGCCTCAAATCTTACTATACAAGTGAGCACTACCCGCAAATCAAATTTCGTTTTAGACTCAGTTATACTAATCACTTTCAGGTGCGCTCGATTGCTGATGTCACAACGGCTGTTGCAGAAGGTGATTTGTCTCGCAAGATTGATGTCCACGCTCAAGGAGAAATGTTAGCGCTCAAGTCTACGATCAATAAGATGGTTGATCGACTTCAAGTTTTCGCATCCGAAGTAACTAGAGTGGCCAAAGACGTGGGTATTGATGGAAAACTAGGCGTACAAGCTCAAGTTTCAGATGTTGATGGACTATGGAAAGAAATTACCACGAATGTCAACATAATGGCTGCGAATCTTACTACTCAAGTGCGTGCTTTTGCGCAAATTACTGCTGCTGCTACTGATGGTGATTTTACGCGGTTCATCACTGTCGAAGCTTCTGGAGAAATGGATGCGCTTAAGACAAAGATCAATCAGATGGTTCTTAATCTCCGAGAGTCTATTCAGCGTAATACCGCTGCTCGTGAGGCGGCTGAACTTGCCAATCGAACAAAATCTGAGTTTTTGGCTAATATGTCTCATGAGATTCGAACTCCCATGAATGGCATCATTGGTATGACTCAATTGTCGCTAGATACTGAGCTTACTCAATATCAACGTGAGATGTTATCGATTGTACATAATCTTGCGAATTCATTGTTGACTATTATCGATGATATTCTTGATATTTCAAAAATTGAAGCTAATCGTATGACTATTGAGCGAATTGCATTCTCACTTCGTGGTACCGTCTTTGGTGCGCTAAAGACTCTTGCAGTCAAGGCTAATGAGAAGCATCTTGATCTTGTTTATAAGATTGATAATACTTTCCCTGATAACTTGATTGGTGATTCATTCAGATTGCGACAGGTAATTCTTAATTTGGTCGGTAACGCGATTAAATTCACAGAAAATGGAGAGGTTGCGTTGAGTGTTCGACGAGCTAGCCCTCGGATAACAGACGCAGATGAGAATTGCGCAGAGTGCACACCTGACGAGATGCTGATTGAATTCTGTGTTTCAGATACTGGTATTGGTATTCAGAATGATAAGCTTGATGTTATTTTTGATACCTTTTGTCAAGCAGATGGGTCGACGACTCGTAAGTTTGGTGGTACAGGCCTTGGTTTATCAATCTCTCGGCAGTTGATTAATCTTATGGGTGGAGATGTTTGGGTCAAATCTGAATATGGCAAGGGGTCCCAATTCTACTTTACTCTTTGCGTTCGTCAAGCTGAAGGTGGTCTTAATACTCTACTTGAGAACCTTGCGCCATTCAGAGAACATTATGTCTTGTTTATTGATACTATCCATGAGAAATCTGTCACTTTAGATCTTTTGGAGGCTATTCGTCAACTGAAGCTTAAACCCTGGGTCGTCAATTCTCTCGAGGATGCACCTCTTCCTGTCGATCAATCGGGACCCAAATTTGATACAATCATCGTCGATTCACTTGAAGTTGCAGGCAAACTTCGTATGCTTAATCATCTCAAGTATATTCCTCTCGTCCTTCTCAACCCTTGTATTCCACAAGTCAATCTCAAACTTTGTCTTGATCTTGGCATTACCTCTTATGGAAATACACCTTGTTCAGTACAGGATATGGGTAATGCGCTTCGTCCGGCACTTGAATCACGCGCAGCCCCACTTAACTCTGATGGTGCAAAGACATATGAAATTTTACTTGCAGAGGATAATGTCGTTAATCAAAAACTTGCAGTTCGAATTCTCGAAAAATACATGCATTCAGTCGAAGTAGTCGAAAATGGACTCGAAGCTTTTGAAGCCGTTAAAAAGAAACGATATGATGTTGTACTTATGGATGTTCAGATGCCTGTCATGGGCGGTTTTGAAGCAACTGCTCGAATTAGAGAATGGGAAAAGCAATATATTGGCGTACGTGCTCGCACACCTATTGTTGCATTAACTGCGCATGCAATGCTAGGTGATCGTGAGAGATGCATGCAAGCCCAAATGGATGAATATCTTTCAAAGCCTTTGAAGCCAGCTTTGTTGGTTCAAACTATTAACAAGGTGCGTCCTATGACTGGTTTTATGAATCTACAATGATCTTTTTTGTATTATGAGAGAAACTTTTAGAACTTGAATCTAACCTTGTGATTATTTGTTTTTTTTTCAATAGTGCGTTCATCAGCTTCGGAAGCATCAAGCTCTTCCAGCTAGTTCATCTTCAACAAGTGCGCTACAGTCAAATATTTCAAACGTTCGAGTATAATTTGACTTTTTTATTTTTTTTTGAGTGCATACTTTGCAAATTCAGCTACTTCTCTTGGTCACCTTTTTTTGTTTGTTTGATTTGGCATTAAGGCTTGGTTTGCTTCTTATTTGTTTTTCTTTTTTTTTGTAATTTGTTTGCGTTTTTGGTATATTTTTTTATCTCTTTCAACATTTTTTTGGAGGCTGAGGGGATGATGGCGACTTTTTTTTAAATTCACTTGCGTAGCATCATTTTACTTGTAATTGCTTTAATAAATTAAATACAGAGAAGCGACGGAATATTTGATGTACTGATATATAATGTATGAAACTGGGTTTATTTCCTTTTTTTTACGGTGTGTAGATATATATATAATTGCAAGAATTATTGTTTTGGAATAGAGTTGCCCAGCTGAGAGATCGATGAAGAAGAATTGATTTATTTGTTTTTTATTCTGCATGCGTTTGTCGTCGTTAGTCAATTTTGCTATTTGCTATTTTACTTGGTTGCTATTGCTAATTTTTTTGGTCTAATGTTCTTCTTTTGATATATGTTATTTGCGTATTATTGATCGTCTTGTTATTACAATTGCTGTTGTTATCTTATTACGTCCATAAATCATCTTCGATGAAAGCTGCAGTAGATAAATTCTGTTCCTCCTCGATAATTTCCTCGTCCTCATCTTCGACGGCGACGTTGTTCATTATATCATCGTCTTTGTTCTCGCTTACGATTGTGGACCGAGATAATTGCCGATTATACAATTGGGCGAGAAATTCAGGTGTACTTGCATCATCCAATGATTTATCATCTCTATAGGAATCTTCATTAGCTTATAATTCTAGTATCAAACAAAAATAAAAGGATTATGGACTGACCTGACTCTAATGAAGCGCGGGAATCGGATACTTAATCCACGATCGGTAGTATTGACTAATCCCTGTGCTGCAGTATACACAGGGCTGGCAGTAATATCAGCAAATTTGATTTCCCAGACTTCTAAAAAGAGAAAATTAGAAATTATTTTCAACATCGTTGCCAGCAATATTGAATACCTTGAGGAGCAAACCAAACCTCCGGAATCCAAGGACTTTCAACATCCCAAGCACTAGGTTTCCCATTTCTTCCCCAAACTGTATTCATGCCATCTTCATGATATTTTTCTTTCATTTCTTTGTAATATGCATCCGTGAATCCGCTCATGCATTTGCATACAGCTGTAAGAACTCCGGTATCAGAATCACGAACGGCAAGCAATATTGGAGACCAAAATTTTGATTTTCGACCTTGTCCTCTCCATCCTCCTATTGGAACCAAATCAAGACTATCGGCTGCTGTTGATGAGGCGTAATCTTTCTTCACTTTAAGCCATGATTCGTGTCGAATATCTGGCGTATAAGTAGACTGCAATACTTTCTTTGTCGACTTTGAGAGTGCAGAATCAGTCGAACTTTTGGTGGCTTCTTCATTAACGGTGATAGTAGCGGAATCAAGTAATTTCACCATTATCCCTTCACATTTTGAATCTATAGCATTTTTAAAAAATTTTGACACCGAATCCATATCTTCTAAAGTAGCATCAAAATGCTTTGCAAACGCAAGAGAATTATCTTTATTATTTCCATTAAATTCTGAATATAAAATCTTTCTTCGTTCTCGAAATGAGCGGTCAAGTAAAATTTCATTATTATAAAGCATGATATCAAAAGCGAAGAGACAGACTGAGATCGAAATTTCCGATATTGAAACTGCTTTTCGAGTTCGATTTGATAGTGTCTGAAATGATTGAATCGAATTTGTTGATCTATCAATCGCGACGATTTCTCCTTCAATTATGAATGAATTTGTCGTCTCTGATATGACTGATGAATCACTCGAAATGAGGGATACTATGTCTGGATATTTTTCTGTCATATCCTTATAGTTT
The DNA here is from genome assembly GCA_030568295.1 of Myxozyma neotropica. Lineage (NCBI taxonomy): Eukaryota > Fungi > Ascomycota > Lipomycetes > Lipomycetales > Lipomycetaceae > Myxozyma > Myxozyma neotropica. The sequence continues at coordinate 239,680 of JAJLTU010000007.1, read as the reverse complement.
ACCTACCAGTTAGCTTGTATATCGAAAATCTTTCAGAGAGAATATGCACACCTCCAAATTCCGACTAAATATCGAAACTTTTCCTGTTTCTCGATCATAATGTACTTGAGCTCTTTGACCATCATACTTATATTCACAAGAAAATTCCACAAATGTATCCGATTCATCACTTTTAGTATTATTACTCGCAAGTTTCGTAAATAAATCTGCCATATCTCTGGTAATACTTCCCAACATTGGCAATATTGGTATATGAAGTTGAGGAGGGCACATTGCAGGCAGCATTTCGATTGATGCTTCATCGTGGAGTAAAGCTCTGACTATGTCATTGTAATTTGGATGACGGACGTAGACTTGTCGTAAAATTTGCTCAGCTGTCGAAAGCCTTGCCTTGAGGGTCTCAGAAGGAAGTGATGCTGATATTGAGGTATATGTAAATGCTCGTGCAAGTGATACCAACATTGTCGTTCGAACTGCACCAACTCGTAGCTGCCAAAACAATTGCTTTAACAAACGCTCTTTTCAAACAGTAAATGCAACAGGATAAACCTACATTTTGAACAAAAGTTCGAGTAAGATACCTAACTTCTTCACCCCTTGCACAAATCAGCAATTTCTCCACTAATTTCCTCTTAACATCCTGACTCTTTGCACCTTTTGCCTCACAGATCTGCAATAACGCCTTATACACCCCATCAATAGTTAATCTCGGAGGGGCAGCAATTGTCCGTACCGAAATTTTAGCATCAAATGCAACATCTCCTATATCTCCATGTTTATCATATAATGATTTTAATCCTGAGGAAGATAATCCGGAGACATTCTTGACGGACTTCGCTATTATTGCCCAACCTATTCCTAAATCTGGAGAAGCGTACGGAGGACCTAAAGTATTTGCGCATAGCCATATCGAAGGAAGTAATGATTCTTTATCAAGAACTAATAATAAACGAATGAAATTTGTTAGAATATTGAGAATTTTTAGGCGTGAGCGGGTGGATGTTAATTGGACGAATATTCGAGCGAGAAGTGCGTATGGGGATCTTTTTGGTTTGAGAAGTGGAGCAATATTAGTGCTGTGAAGAGATAAATCGAAGATTAATGGCTCGGGAGAAAAATCGATTGCGGAGATATAGTCGTAGAGTGTAGATTGAATAGGTACACCGGAAAATGTTGCAGATGAAGACGAATCTGCCACAGCGTCATGTTGCTGATCTTCATCAATAGTGTCTCCTTCTACTCGTAACTCAGGCGTCAAAACATTAATATCTTGCTGAATGACTGGACTTTCATGTTGGAACTCTTCGGCTTTAGTTCTTGAGCTCCTCAACTCGGCATCGTACTGGTCTTGCAGTCTCCGAGCGAATACTTCATCATCCCCAATATGATCACCAGTCTCCGCAGATTCAGGCTGTATAGACAAAGCAATTACATTACTTAAATCACCATCTTCAGTCTCGATATTTTTATTTCCTGATAAACTAGAAGCGTTTGTAGATGCAGTCGTTGGTTTCTTGAAAAAGAAATCCAAGGTCGATTTCGATTTAGCGGGGGATGTTGATCCGGCCGTTTGAGATTGCGTTTTCTGCTTCTTTTTTCTTGGAGACATCACTCAATTAATTCTTTCTCAAATAAACAATTCCAAACAGTCAAAAATTTCATTGAGCATCGTCAAAGATATCTGCCTGCGTGCATTTACCCGTCATGAGATAGGCCTGTTGTTAATGGACGAGTGTCTGTTTCAATTTGACGGCAAATTGCTAAAGAATTTAGCGATGAAGCCTGAGAGTAAACCTAACGCACATAAAAATGGCTGCTAGCTTTATTAATTTCTTTTGCTCATTGATCTTTTCAGTATTCTCCTCATTGATTATTTCAGTATTCGCCATGGTTTGTACATACTATAAAGTATGTCGTTTACCTTCTTCTCATGGGCGCGTGGGTTTGGTACCAGTGTTTCTAAGCTGGGACGAGAGTTGTTGCGAGACAAGTACATATCGGCCTAGTATGATGCAGTAGCTACTGAATCGCAGGTATTTCTGTTTACTGTATTGATTAAGCTTGTGTATGCTAGTCTTCTGATGATTGTCAGTCCTAGTCAACTTGTGGTCGTGAAATACGACGTGATTCGTTGACTACTCCAGTATTTTCCGACATTCAGGGATCACCAGTATCGAACTCATGGACTGGATTTTTTTGTCTCTTTGTATGAAGATTCAGTCATGTTCTATGGCAAATCGCGCGATCAAATCATAATGAGATGTGGATCATATTTCTCAATGCTGCAAGTAAAAGTCTTGAGTTCTGTATGTCTAGAGTGTGGCCTCCGCCTTCTTGCGTATCAGAAGAAAGCAATTCCAATTTCACATATGTGTTTACATCTAAGTCTGGATGAACCCTCTCTTTTGACTTTTGACGCTGGTACAACGCATGCAAAAAACTTTCAAACTGGAGACTGCTTGAGTTAGAGCTAATGTAAGTAGTATTCAGAAAAATGAGAGCATCGCTTGAATGGAACAGTATTCTATACACATCATTAATATATGGTAACATATTTCTATAATCAGTAAAAATATTATACCAGAAGAGAATTATCTATGTATATAATGCACAAAGTACTAATAGCAAAAATGGCACATATGGAAAAAAATAACGACTCAAACAAACTTTAACCATTCATAATTACATTAAATACAAAAACAATAACTTAACGAAACAACAAAATCCGGAATCAACAAAGAAAGCAACATCATTTTTACAGCGCCTGTCTTAACCTCTCAGTGACCTTTGCTCTGGCGAGTTGATAAGCGTTCATGAGCTGCGTATCAAAGTTAGTGCTTGCTCAATGAGAGATTGAAGAAAAAGTGCGGTACGTACACCCTGCTCACTAAGATCGAGGTTGATTGTGGTATCGTTTGTTGGTGGCCTCGAAACTCTGGTAGAGATGACGATAGGGTCCGTCTCGAGAATGATGCCATCATCAACAGTCTCATCAACTGCGAGAGAAACAAGATCATAGTTGTCAATGATTGTCCGTTTATCCATAGAATGCTTCAGTAGGATCTCAAGTGAATCACGCAGAGCCAAAACCACCTGGTAAAGCATTGTCTCGTTCTCGTTCAAGCCGCCGACGACGTAGATAATGACGTCGACAATCTCCTTGTAAACGACAACGTGGTTGTCGTAGAGAATGATGTCAGTGCCCTGCTTGTGAGTCTTCTCGAAGAGACCATTCTCAAAGGCACGCTGCTCCTTGATGGTCGGGTAGGCGCTTCCATACTGATGGTGCGGGTACGGATGAGGAGGCTGGTAGTATTTGGTGAGTATGCGGTGGGAGTCGTTGTCGAGGATGAGGACAGCGTTGACGGAGAAGAGAGTCACGTTGGAGGCCATGGCGGACGTGGGAGCGCGTACAGATGCAGAGTATACTAGTCAAAATTGCTTTTAAAACAGTGTCAGCTTGCGACGAAGAATTAAGATAGCTGAAAGTAGCTGCGGCGCGGTTTCCCGATGGACTTTCAAAGGGATGTACTCCGAGGTCGGTCGCGATGCAGCGGTCGCGACAGGTGGTAGCAGCTGTTCTGGGGACGCACGTACCGGTACGCGACCCGCTTCAGCTTACCGCACAAGTGCGTCAACCGCGCGCGCACAGACCCGAGGCTGGGTTGGGCTGGGCTAGGCGAGGCTGGTTGCGGCGGTGGCTGGCGAGCTGTCTGCCAAAAGAAGAGAATCTGAAAATAGACCGCCGAACGCGGGCACCCGCTTTATGCGCGCGCCGGTCCTTTTTGCTGCTGCTGCTGCTGCTGTTGCTCCGCCGCCGCCGCCGCCGCCTTCTCTCTGCCTGTTCTTCTTTCTGTGCGCCTTCCTGTTCAAGCCTGCTGCTGCTCGTAAGTATCGTCGCATAGTATCCTGCGAGCCTCCGCCATCTCGTCTGTCCTCGTGCGCCCGGTGCGGCTTGCGTTCCTGTCGCTAACGCGTTACATTCCTGCCTCCAGCCCATCAACAAACACTTCCGCACGCGCTCCTCCTCTTCTCCGCCTCTACGCGACATCATGGACGTCCCTCCCACTGCGCTGGCCGTCGTCGTGCTGGTCATCGTCTGCTGCATGCTCGCGGCAACGTTCTACGTGTTCTCGCAAAAGCGACGCAGAGCGCGCCTCGCGTCCTCTGGCCGATCCCATAACCGGTCCTCCAGCGTTCTTCTTTCCGCCCATCCCGACGCCGCCGCGAAGAGCGCAATAGCTGCTCCTTTGCCTGATGATCTAGATCTTGCGCAGTTCAAGAGTAATACTCCTCGATCTGCTCGCACGAGCGTGACACTTGCTCGGACGCTTTCGAACGCGAGCACATTAGTCGCGTCCGAGGATCATTGTTGCGAGAAGAGAATCTCCCAGCCGTCTGTTTTCAAGAGCCTTGCTCGCAGCTTCTCTCTATCCTCAACCAGATCCAAGAAGAATATTCCCGAGATCCGCATCACATTCCCGGAAGAATACGACGAGGACGACGTCGACTCAAGCTGCTCTTCAGACAGCAATACTTCATTCGAGGCAGACTCGCCATCTCCTACTGAGCTAGAATTTAATTTTTCTAAAAGGTCTAGCAGGCAAAAGAGAAGGAAACCTCGATGCGTGGTCGTCGAGATTTCCGAATCCGGTCCTGCGTTCGTACGCGATCTAGTTGAAAGTGATGAGGAAGATCACGATGTCAAAATTCGAACTGAACTTCTTAACAAGCGAAGAAGTATGGCAACCGCAAACAAGTTACTTCGTGATGAATCCTCCGAGGTTATGTTGCATGACATTGATCTAAATGCTATTGGTGGATTACGTGAAAATCATCATGTATAACTTGCATTTATTTGTTATTTTTTTGTTCTAATTTTTTTATTTAGCATATTTTAAGGTGAAGTGTATTTTTAGGATTGGGTCATAATTTTGTATCGTTTGGTATCATTTTGCTTAAATGGCGTGCATTGTTTATATTTATGATTCTCTTTTCTCTTGAATTTTGTCAATATATGTAAATGCAACCTCTTTCTTCTATAGCATTTCCTAAATTGATCTTAAAGTCAATTTATTCTACGCATTGAGAATCATATAATTAATAAAAAAATGTATTCATGCATTCTCTGTTGAAAGAAGCAATATAACCAAATGGCCGTCCCTTTTTTCACTCCATACTACCCGATCCCAAATAATAAAACAAAAGCTTTAGCAGACACAATGCCAGCACAGCTTTGATCGCAATCAAAAAAAAAATACCAACAAGATACGCAATTAAATAAATAAAAAAAAGAACCATAATCGTACATCCAGTCATTCGACCTCCCTTTTAATTCATTTCCGACATTGAGAAATCGCAAACATGGCGAAAAGCCCACAAAAATATATATATATATACACTAGATCACAATCAGTAGTTTTAAATTAAATGCAAAAAAAATCAAAAAAAGAGATATGTAAATCGCAAAAAAAGCAGTGCGATGAACTATCCTTGGACGTTTTTTAAGTATAGCAACTCAATCGAATCGCGAGAAAGAAACCAAAGAAATTACAAGAGAACAAACTAGAAAAACCCCTATGAAATGCTTTTGTTGAAAAAGACATAACCATTTCTACCAAAGTACATAGTACCGGCAGTCATCGTTCGCCCAAAAGAAACGGCCTAATTCTTATAAAAATAAGAAAATAGCAATAAAGAAAAAGAATAAGAAAATATAAGGTCACGGAAAGTTCACTGAAAACCTTTTCTCTTCACTTTCGCACGAGCTCAAGCTTATCGAGGATAACCTTAGTCGACTTCTCCAAGTTCATGGTATAAAAGTGCAAGTGGTAAATATGGCCCTTTTCCATGATTGTCTTGCACAAGTCACTCATAAGCTCAGCACCGACTTCACGAACGGCAGCCTCATCATCCTTAACACGCTCCAAAGCATGCATGAACTCAGGAGGAACGTTAATTTCACACCACTTAACGCGGCGCATGAAGCTGGCGTAGTTGGAGATAGGCATGATTCCCGGAATAATCGGCTGAGTGACACCCTTCTCACGACACTTGTCAACCCATTGAAGGAAATTATCAACGTCGTAAAACATCTGAGTGATAACGAATGAAGCGCCGGCGTCAATCTTCTCCTTAAGGTGGTCAATCAAGATATCATGGTCGTGCTGCTCAGGGTGACCCTCGGGATAACCCGCCACGCCGATTTCGAAATGGTCACCGTACTCCTGGCGGATATAAGAAACCAAATCGCGGGCATACATAAATCCACCAGAGGTTGCTTCCCATTTCTCGTTCTCGACAGGAGCATCGCCGCGGAGAGCGAGGATGCAACGGCAACCACCGTTAAAGGCCTCGGAAAGTGCGGCATCAACATCGGCCTTGGACATACCAGTGCAAGTCAAATGCATGCAAGTATCAAGGCCAAATCCCTTAGAAGCTTTGGCAATCATGTCGGTGGTACTGGTGACCATTTGACGAGAAGAGCCGCCGGCGTTCCAGGTGACATCGACAAAAAGAGGGTGCCAGTCCTTCATGCGGTCAATACGCTCGTAAAGGTTTTGAACGCCCTGCGAAGTCGCAATTAGTATTTGAAGATCAATTGGGCAGAAGCTAAGCTAATTACCTGACTCGTCTTGGGAACGAAGTACTCAAACGAAAACGAAGTTACTTCATTCTCCCAGTTGTCTTGCAAAACTTGGGCAACCTTCATCTTATTTTTGACTCGAGAAAGAGAGAAATAATAAAAATAATGATAAAGAAGAAAGAAAAAAGAATTTATAACGATAAAGAGTGAACTATTTAAAAAAAACCTCCAACGAATTGAATATAAAACAAAGCAAGGGCCTGCTTGACGGAATAAAACCGAAAATGGCGGACCAGTTTGAATATACCAGGTATTTAGGGCGCGAGAAAACGTCTACTCGCAAGAATTTCAGAGGCAGGGGATAAACCTGTAAACCCAACTCCTCTTATGATCAGTGAGAAAACAGAAAGACAGCTGAAGGCTGCTTATATTCCTGAATTTGTTGTGGAGGATGATAATAATCGTGAAGAAGAGCCGAAAAAGGTTTTTTCTTCTGGCTGTCGTGGCGCGAAACCGCACTGCCAGCTACGCACGTGATTTGCCCTGTTTGTCGGCACGTGATCTAGGAGGGTAGAACCTCGCTATGAATGCATTCCGAGAATTACGTATTCTTTTTTGAGCAGCAAAAAAGTAAGCAGTAGACTACAGGGCTCCTCTTATCTTTTTAGTGACTGCATACACAGTCGCAAACAATGTCAAGTAGAGGTCGCGGTCAGTGGGCTTTCTGTCCGGAGGTGCCCGGCGGTCGCGCCAGCCCTAAACTCGAAACCTTGTCGCTATCGACCATGCGACAAATTCTGCTCTCTCCCTTCTCTGGTCCTTTCTTCTCCTTCTCTTCTTCTTTTTTCTCTTCTCCTCTCCTTTTTGTCTCTGCAAGTTTGCTTACTGGCACAGACAAAAAGGAGCAGGCTATATAGTTGTAATATATACAAAAATAGAATCTCTCCAATTCAATCTCTTGTGTGCAAAATATCCTTATCTTCAAAATGAAAGAACATCAGGCCCGCCTTATCGAGTTGTCGTACGACAACAGCATTCTCTCCTTCGGCGACTTCACCCTCAAGTCCGGTCGCAAGTCTCCTTATTTTTTCAACTCTGGTCTTTTCAAGTCCGGCGAAGTTCTCGCGGCTGTTGCCGAGTCGTTCGCTCAGACTATCATCGACTCTCCGGAGCTTGAATTCGATATCATTCTTGGTCCCGCTTATAAAGGAATCCCTCTTGCTGCCGTCACTCTCGTCAAGCTGGCGGAGAAGAACCCGGAGAAGTACGGTTCTTTGGAATATGCCTACAACAGAAAGGTATGTGTATATTGAAACTAATAGCGCACGTGATCGTTATCAGGAAGTTGCTAACCGCGGATTGCTGCTGTAGGAGAAGAAGGATCATGGTGAGGGTGGCAACACTGTCGGTGGATCTCTCAAAGGCAAGCGTGTCTTGATTCTTGACGATGTCATGACTGCTGGAACTGCCATCCGCGAGTCATTGGCTATTATCAAGGCTGAGGGAGGTCTTCTTGCCGGAGTTCTTCTTATCCTCGATAGACAGGAGCGTATGGTCGAATTTGAGCACTCTATGATTGCTCAGGTTAAGAAGGAGTTTGGAGTTCCTGTGATCAGCATCATCAATCTTGCTAATATTGTTCAGTACTTCACTGGAAAGCTTCCCGATGCTGATATCAAGAAGATCCAGGACTACATTTCTTTGTACCAAGCTAAGCCTATTGCCGAATAAGCAATAAGCAGCGAAGAAGCTGATTTAATGGTGGATATTTTTGTGTAAGCTTTGAGATTATTATAGTAGCGTAAAAATTTAGCAATAGTAGCTTGGTAGATTTAAGAGTTTGTAGTTCTCAAAATGGCGGTTAGTAGGGGCGTGCTCTTAATTTGACGTGCTCTTAATTTGAATGTGTTGTTTATTTGTACTATAATTCTCGTTTTGGGTAATTCTCTTGTATATATTGTATCTAATTAATCAAATAATTTCCTTCAGTTTCGTATAAAGTAGATCTGTTTGCTGCCCATATTCAATCAAATATTGTTGTAATGTCAGATGTGGATGGATATCGCGATCAAGGTTCAAAGCCGCACAAAATACCTACGCATTTCCATCAGCAGTCAACATATCCTCCACGCAATTCTACTCTAATTCGTTAAATACATTTTGCTTCATATCATGGGAACGATTACAGAGTATATCAACGATAAGTTGCCGACATTTGATGCCTTAGCGGACTTGGATGACATTGTTTCCTCGCTTGAAGATCATCAAGGTTCATTAACGGCACAGGTAAATCGTCACATCTAATCTTCTACCTATAATCGTACGACTTCTTTAACGTATCTCATAATTAGATACAAGAACTGCAATCTCAAATTGACAATGAATGCAGCAACTTGCTCTCAACATCTGACTCAATATTGAGTCAAGTACAAGAAGTTCAATCGAATCATGCTCGACTAAAAGCGAAATTGGCAACAACAAATGGCTTTGCTGCTGCAGCACCACAAAGACCTAAATTTTTAGACGAATTACAGAAATTAATTAGTAAATTAGAGAAATTTGAGATTGCGAAACACTACTTTACGATTTTGGATCAAGTTTTAGTTATCAGGTGCAGTGGTGATCTATAGTTTTACCTGCCAACTTCTGATACTAACAGATATGAGCAATAGTCAAGAAGCAAAGGATGAAATTGTCAAAGACACTCAATCGTCGTTAAATAAATTTAAAGAACTTTCACAACTTGATAATACTACCAAAATACAAAGTCACGATGCTGAGGATTCGGCGATTTACCTAGTTCAGTATCTAGAGGAATCCAAGAATAGACTTTGGCACGATCTACGGGAGTCTCTGGCAAAGTAAGATTCACTATTTTGAAATGCGAATAGATGAATGGGTTATGCTAATATTGATCTTTATAGGGAATTTCGTCCAAGTCTTGATACAATCGGATGGCCGAGACATGTATCTATGGATGCTGATTTTGAAGGGTTTGTTAGTAGTTTTAATAAGCTCCTTGAATTCCAGTTTTCGTAAGATTTTTTTCTGAAATATACTTTAACCTGATCTTATATTGACTTTGGATAATTTATAGACATGAAGATAGCAAGGGTGAAATTGAACCGATGATTGCCTTGTCGATAATGGTCGAACCTCTTGATATTCGATTCAGATATCACTTCGAAGGTTCTCGAGAAACAAATAATATCACCAGAGTGAGCTCCAATTTTGCGATATTTCTTATGCGCTAAACGATTCACATGGTTAACTGAATTGATTAGCCCGAATGGTTCTTTCAACATTTTCAATCCACAGTCGAAGAGCATGAACAATTAATGCAAACAGTAGTACAAGCAATCATGGAGCAATCACAATTCGTATTCAATCGCGAAGCTATTCATGAATTTATCTATGCCTATTTGCCATGCATTCGTCGGAAACTAGAATCAATAATCCCGAAACTTATGAGCGAGCCACAATTACTCAGCCATCTTATGCTTGAGACTATGAAATTTGACGATTATTTACGTGATACTTATTTTTTCCGTCCTTTTGGATTTCCTGATGATCAAGAGTGGCAAGGAATAACGGGAGATGTCATGGCTCGCACTGAGTGGTTTAAATCTTGGCTCTCAATCGAGAAGGAATTTGCACTTTCTCGGTACCAGGAAATTATTGAAGCGCCAGATGCTTGGGTTATTGACTTTGATGCAGTGGGAGAGAATGAATCGAAGCCTACAAAGTCAGCATTGAGATTAAAAGATCTACTCGAAACAATTACTGACAGATATCGCCCACTACGATCATTCGTTCATAGAATTAGGTTTCTATTGGACGTGCAGGTTGCAATCTTGGACAGCTATCATAATCGAATAACCGCATCGCTCAATGCGTTTGAGTCCTTGACTTCTACTCTTGGTAAAGCAATGTCAGGAGTACATGATGAAGATAGGAAAAAGATGATTGATGGACTCGCTGGCGTGGAACGACTTTGTCGCGCGTATGGAAGTGCATATACCATTCGTGACGCTTTGAAAGACTGGGGAGAGGATATTGTGAGTGCTGACTGATTGCTTTACTGTTATTGTGAGAGATTGCTTGCTAACTATAATTAGTTCTTTTTGGAGCTATACCAAGAATTGGACACTAGAGCGGCCCGCTTCCGCAAGAGGTCGGCTGATGCTACTGCGTCAGCAGGCCGGAAATCTCCAGAATCAGCAGAGATGAAGAAAATTTCTGAACAACTTCCAGATACACTCGACGATGACGGCACGATTTTCGATGAAGTAATTAAAGCTTACGACGCTGTACAAAGTCGAGCAGAAGGATTGATAATCAAGCATTTACAAAGAGAAGTTCAAACGATTTATAGGACTGATACAGCTTTTCGACAATCAGTTAAAGCAAAAGAAGCTGATGCGGAAGAGATTTATAACTCTCAGGCTCAGGTTTCGGAGATGCTTGTCTATCTCTCTCGAGCTCTTTCTTCCACATCATATACGCGCGTATCGAGAACTCTCTATCGCTCTTTTAACTTTTGATCTCAGTGCATGATTAACGACGAGAAAGTGGTAGCTTGCTGAGAGAAGAATTGATTCTCGGATAAACGCCTTGGAATTACTTCCGAGTTTCTACCTGCCATATCCAAAACACCGAATGCTCGATTGCCACTCCTAAAACCAATCACCATCAACTCAAAGGCTTTAGATATGTACATTATTAAAAGAGAGAAACTTTTAATTAATCTTCTTAGATCTCTTTTCTGATTTTGCAATTCTCAGTATTTAGGGGGAGTCTTCCCTTTCGCAGCTTCTTTGATCTCTTCTAGTAAAATCTTTCCAAATGACATTGCTTTATCCATTTTTTCGTTATCGTTCGCGGAATTTCCTATTCAAAGTAAGAAAATTAGATTTCGAATAATATAAAGACATATAATAGTCAAGTTGGGAATATTTACGTAATTCATTGGTAAATTGGGTAGGATTGTTGATTGTTCGATGAATTGCGCGAACAGCGTTATGAAAAGTTTGGCTCTGCATAAGCTACAGCAATAAAAAATTAGCCAGAGTATTTGGAATAAGAGCGGCCATAGAATATCCAACTTACCTTTGTATGCAGATATTGTTGCAATAATATTCTCCACGGCATGGCAATTGAATTCGATTTAAGTCGATGTGATAGCAAGCTCTCGATTATCGTACAAGTCAAGCAAGCTCACAGATACGCATCAGGATCCTGTGAGACAGAACATTCAATATAGCGCCTGTCCACTTGTAATGTACTTCAAGTACGCAAGTTTGCTTGAAAAGCTGGCGAGTAATGCTTGCTGACCCTGATTCAAGTCCTCGAATTACCGACATCTTTGAGATGTTGGGTAAGGTTTCCGTAACCCTAGCTGCCGGGTAACTCTAGCGAACTTTTCTTAAGAGACGCAACTCCATGTCCAGAATTTTTCCCTTCTACTTTGCTTAACTAATTGCGTCTCGATCGACTTTTTGAAGCCTTTAAGGCGCTTTCTGATCATAATTTTCTGTGGATTCACTTCTCTGATATTTTTATGGTATGTTTTTCCTATTGTTCGTTCCTATCAGCGAAATCCTCCAATTACCGCCAAAGCAAAAATGATCAAACGAGTCGAAAAATGTCAGAAAAAGTTTAGAAGAGAGATTTTCTATGATGTAAACTGTTTTATGAATTTCTTCACCTGAATTTAATGTGGAATTAAAACAACCGAGCTTTTTAACCCTGATTCGAAATCTCTCATCTAAATGATTTTTCTGACCGTTTTATTGGCTTGACTTTTGCGGATGGCTGAATACGAAGATTGATACGTAATGTATCGTCAGTCGGACCTCGACTGTTCAGCCTTAATATGGAGAGTTTACTAACAAGCTCTCATAGGTTCTGATTTCTTGGTGAATATTAGCTTTGGAGTATGATGCTGCTAATAATGTCTTTACTATATTGCAATTCGAAATCATTTTTATAAACATGTAAACCTCTACCTTCTATCCTCTATTCACTCCATACAAATGTCAAACACGAAAAAAAAACCCTGCTAAAATGCCCACAACATGCCTAAAAGTAAGTACCCTGATTTTCTGCACTTGCGTTCGCCGCCGGAGGAGTAGCGGGATCCTCTTCATCGCTATCATCATTATCAAATAGAGCGATAGTGTCGTAAGATATCCGGTTTCCCAACGCTTCTCTTTCAATGCGCGTACTCGATCGTAACATATCTAAGCCTGGAAGTCTAAGTCTACTAAACGTCACATCACTATACATAACCCATAACGAGCAGATAAAGAGCAGGATATTGAAAACTGCCATGAGGATGAACGGAGCTCCACGAAGTTTATCAGACATCCATCCTCCTAGTTTTGTAAGAATTAGAATACCAGCAGCGCCGGTGACAGAATAGACGCCAGCGATCGATCCACTGTATTCTGTCCGACGTTCGGTACAGAGTGAAAGAGAGCAAACAATAGCTCCGATTTGACTTATTCCAATCAAAACCGCCCAGAAGAAAGTAATGCCTGATTTTGGATTTCCAACAAACGCAAATCCGAAAAATCCAATGATGCCGATCACTGAGGAAATTGCAAGGGACTTGGTCTTGCCAATTTTATCACAAAGAATGCCCCAGATTGGAGCCGAAACTAGAGCGCAGGTTTCGGAAACTCCTGTAAGCATCGCGGATAGAATATAGGCGTCGCGACAACTTTCCTTGACGTCAGAGGTAATGTTGCAAATTCCTTCAGCGTAAAACCATTGATTGACGAAAAGAGGAATGAACTGGGCAAGCAATGTTAGTAATGTGAGATTCAATCATTGCTTCATATAATAAGTCAGCATTTACCAATGACACCGCCACGCTAGCAGCACGAGCTATAAGACCTCCCACGTATGCAAGGAAAATATCAGGTTCTGCTGCGGCAGTGAATCCCTTAACGAGCAATCTAAAGTAACTGTTCTTCTCTTCCAGGTACTGGCTATCAAACTCATTGCCTTCTTCCGCCAGCGACTCGTAAGTTCCTTCAGCTTCCCGGGAATCATTACCGCCATGAGTATTTCTATAGATCGCCTGTTCACGCAAGACATGATGCCTTCGTCGATTGTATCGGATACTTCTAATCCACTTTGATAGACTCTTTGCTGGATCTTGTCTCAGCCCCACAAACAAAACTCCTCCAACCAAAATTGCAAGAGCACCAACAATATAAAAAGCGCTTCGAAGGGATGCTTCAGGAGATAATCCGTAGTTCTGCTCGAGATGTGTAGGAATCGGGAGGAATACAGTCACTGCCATGACAGCGCCTAAACCGGTGCAAAGACCAACCAGTCCCGACAGCGTTCCGTTTCGTACAGCGGGTTTGAGTCGTCGACGTGGGGGGGTTTGCTGCTCAAACCATGCTGATGAATCTGGCGCCGCATTGGGAAAACCAGCAGGTTCTTCCGGAAGTTGAATTGCTGGCTGCGTGGCGAACTGAAATGATGACACCTCCGAGAGCAATGCGGTCACCATCGACGCGGTGCCTGAACCGCCAACTGCAAAGCACATTCGGAGAATTAAAAGACCTGGATATACCGACTTTGCTTGGACAAAGGCAACAAGACCGATGCCTACCAGCATATAAGCAGCCGACGCAACAGTGCGGGTGCCTATCTTATCAGAGAGAGTTCCCCACAGAGGACACATAACTACCGAAACCAACTCATCCACAAACCCCAGGGTGCCAACATAATCACCGATATTATCCTTCAGCCGTAAAAGAACTGTTATAACAAATGACTGGGTGGCGTTGAGAAAGACGAGGAAGGCGATTGAGCAGAAGCAAGAGAGCAGATAGGCCATGATATTGAGCTTCGTCACCGGAGCCAGAACCGGCACGGCCGAAGTTACACGGTCAGCCATCTTCTTCCAACAGAAAGAGGCCAATTGCAATTGCCAGAAGCGTAAGAATGCGGCCCAAAGATCAGTTGCAAATATCAAAAGAAGACTCGGAGCGGGTTCACGATCGAAATGAGACTATTATGCCGGCGAGAACAAATGACGCGCGTTCGGTCTAGGTCGGGTTCGGGCTTTCGGTTCGAGACCGTGGATCAATCTGATAACCTATTCTGCGCCCAAGTTGTACGCAGAACCTCAAGCGAGGGAAAATATCCTACAAAATAAACCTGCAATTTGACACTGGTAGCCTAATGAAAATTAGTCAATTGTTGGTCGAAGTAGCATGAACGAGGAAATCTCCGGTGAGATGGACAAAACATAGCGTCCTACGGAGACTTCGTAGTACTATCGATTGAGGATTTCAAAAAACAAATATATTGAGGCCGGTCGAGATCAAAATCATCACAACATTACTATTTATCAGTTATAGCTCCTTATTTCTCATCTTCCTCGGTTATATCTTCATTCAGCATCCACTGACTCGTCTTCCGCCGTACCATTCTTTACAGCCAACATTCATTATATTAGCAATACTTGTTGGCCCTTAGTAAATTCGAGTCGTTGGTGCTACAGACGGGACCTACGCCTCTATAAAATCCCAAAGTTTGCCAATATATTGTGCTTTTCTCTAATCGCAGGCGAAGTTGAATAAAATGATAAACAATAAATGTATTGAATATCATTCAGTAGACTCTACATATTGATCATACACTGCAAACTTCATACAATATAATACAAGCAAAATTACAAATATTTCTTAAGATGTGTAAAATGTAGGCTCTTCACTTAGTCCCTTCCTTCTGCGAGTCTTTAGCACGAAATCTCTGGCCAAAGCTTGCGCAGTAGCTGACTGCAGCGGCGGTATAATCATTTCCTTATCCAAGGGATCTCCCGGCACAATCTGCCATTTCTCAAACACAAGTGAACAAAGTGCTTGTCCTTGAGTAGCGACTCTGACATCTGTTTCAAAACCAAAAGAGTCAATTACAGGAATCGATCCGTAAATAGATTGCAGAGTGGTGCCAGCAATTGGCTCATCTCTGAGCACATAACCTCTCCGTCGCTCAAGAATTCTGAACAGAACGTCTTGACATTCAGCTGGTCCTGTAACGTATACTGAGTACAACGGCTCCATTAATCTGGGAGAAGCCGTCATCACCGAAGAATAGCAGACACGGCGCGCTGTGGGAATGATTTGACCACCTCCGCGATAGATTGGCTCTTGAGCAAGAGACACATCCATGATCCGGAATTTGGTATTGCGGATGGGTTCTTCACACAAGGGGCCTTCACGAACAGCCCACTGGAATCCCTGTTTCACCGATTCACGGATGGAGTTCATAAGCTTCTTATCCACTTCAGTTGGCAGAGTATCATCTAGCAAAATATTCGAGCCAGTATCATCTGGACCAAAGGCCCAAATCGATCGCGAAGCCAAAACGTCCCAGTCGTACTTGTCTTGAAAGAACTTAGCTACACGCTTCACAGGCCATTCGAGAACCACATTTCCGCTTTCAATATCGTAGGCAAGACCTTCTTCTAATGGTTCAGCAATAATCGAAATCTTATTTTTCTTGTTTGGTGTCTCGGCATAAGGTTTGATTGATGATTGATCGATAACAGTTTCGCAAAATCTCGTCACCGGATCTGAAACTTTGATTTCAATTTCAGAATAAAGTCGACGTAAATCATGTAAAACACAATCCATGTACAGTTCTCCAGTCCCCAAGATAACATGCTCACCAGACTCTTCGACCTTTGTTTGCAAAAGTGGGTAGCTCTTGTTCACTCTTCGAAGTCCGTCAAGCATCTTGGGCAACTCCGATGGATTCACAGGTTCGACTGCAACTTTGAAAACAGATTGGGTCATGTGCTTGATCGGCTTAAATATGTAGCTGTCGTCAGTCATATTCTTCGGCATGATTGTGGCAGTCTTTGTTATCGACATATCAACACCAGCAATGAGAACCCAATTACCAGCCGGAACTCCCGAAACCGGCACCTTATAACGAGCCTCAGGGATCCACATCTCTGAAATGGTAGCATGAACCATGTCCTCCTCGTCATCCAACGAGTAACCTTCACCAAGAATCCGAACTTGCTGACCAGTCCGTAGAGTACCACTAAAAATGCGTCCAAAACTGTAAAATTCAGATGCATCGCTGCTGCTAAATAATTTTGTGATATTGACAACAACAGGGCCTTCTTGATCGCAACTCAAAAGGGCCTTACTAATATTGGTATCAAGAGGGCCAGTGTAACATGTCTCTATCTTTGACTTGGCATTCTCAACTGGAGATGGAATATGTTCTACTATCATGTCGACTAAACCGGCCGAGACACCAAAAAATTGCTGGCATACGATTTTTAGTAGAGGACGTGGATCAAGCTTATACTCGGTTGGTCTTAAATGAATACCCATACTTTGTAGCACTTTCCTCAGTGTATCAGCACTTTCTCCCAGAGTCTGTCAGATGCTAGCGTGTTAGCTTCAATTCTTCACCAATCACTTTAAGCATAACATACCGTTCCAAAAAGCTTATACAAAGGTTCCAAAATAAAAGCAACAAACGTACGCTTCGTCGAGCCTTTCAGTCCCCGTCGAACAAATTTCCGGCTCTCCCGATCAAAGTAAATATCTCCCCATAAGCGCTGACTAAAATCTTCAACATTGATACCGCCATATAGTCCATTATACATAGCAGCGAAGGACTTTAGACTGAAGCACCATCCCAGATCAAAGGATGCAAAGCAAACGTTTCCTTTCTCTGGTGAGAGGCGAATATTAGACCCAGGAGCTAGGTGCTGGATTGTTTTATTAATTTGTTCGATGCAGTACCGAAGCTTGTAATAAGCATCCGCAGGAGGAAGTCTCAATTCTAAAATTAATCTGTCAATTTTGTTGATAACCAGCGTTAGAGGGAGATTTTCAGAGATTGCATGCTGTAGAACTTGTTCGGTGTTGACCATCACACCTTCAATCACATCGACGACTAAAACAACACCATCAACCAATCTCATAGCAGATGCTACTTCATCCACGAAGTTAACGTGGCCTGGAGTGTCAATCAAATTAAACAGATTGGATTTTCCTTTTGAGTTAGGCAGCAGTAAAGTCATTGGCGAACACTTCAAACTCAATCCCCGATTCCGCTCTAAAATATGCGTGTCTGTATATCTGATTTCTTCATCAAGCCGCTTTCCCACGAAATCTTTTACATCATGAGTTTCCTGAACTAGCATATCCATTAACGCTGTCTTGCCGTGGTGTAGATGTCCGACAATAGCAACATTTCGGATCTGATCTGGAAAATTCATAATATCCATCATATACTCGCGCGAAAATCTAGCTTCGGGTAAATCTGAGGTTTCGACAGTGAACTTCTTGACCTTGATGGGCGCAATGATGGGCTCAGAAAGGGGTTGTGTGTCTTCTTCTTGAACCATGGCTTCAACATCAGGACCATAAACTTCCTCAGCAGAAGGATAATACTGTTTATCTTCATGCAAGATGACTGCAGTGACCGAGGTATCTGTAAATCATATTAGTGTGCGTCTCTGCAATTGTTTGGATCTCGGAGCTTCACTTACGATCAACCTCCATCAGTTCTTGTCCGGCCGTCTCAGCAGGTGATGCTGCCCTCTCAGATACAGCATCATTGTCTAAATATGCTTCTTCATCGTACTCATATTGCTGCTGTTGTTGAGTCTGCGACTCTGCATCGGAATCATCAGCGTCGCCGATAAAATTTCCGAACCTATTGAATTGTTATAATCACCACCGAAGAACTTCTCCCGACGTCATGCTCTGTAGCTACTCACTCGTCGTATAAACTGTCATCCATGATATAATGCAACTACTCCTTATAAGACAATTTCGCAATGAAAAATGAAAGAATGCAAAGACAGTCAAAATTGCACCCGCGTTCTCTTCATTTACCTGGAGGAAGCAGCTTGAATCTCGAGTATTTGGTGTGATTTTATTTTTCGAGGGCAGCGAAGAGCTGTGGCAATGATGTGGCTTACGAGGCGGTGCAACATGTATTAGGCCAGCGAGAAGAAATTCAGCGTTGGAGTAATAATATTCCGCATCATACCAAAAAGACAATAAATATAAATTTGATTTCTATGTCTCCCATTGTTAGCGTGCTAATACTACTATTATATCCAACCCAGTGCTGTCGCTGTTGTCGCTCAAACGTACTAATCTGCTGCGACGGAACAGGGCTCCAATAAAGTTTTGAGCCGCGAAATCCAAGATATTTTTGAGGAGACTTTTCCTCTTTTCTATCTCTTCAATTGCAAATTACAATCCTCAATTGATCCTCAAAATGACTTATTCTTTACTCTGCCTTGGAAATCCTCTTTTGGGTATGCTTTTTTTTTTAAACTTTTAGTTCCTGTTATGGTACACGAGAGCTAACGACGAGCAAATAATAGATATTCAGGCTAACTGGTCAGTTCCCCCACTGAGTTTTTATCTGAACAGAACAAATGCCCTAACTGTGCTCGTTACATAGCCCCGATGAGTTCCTCGAGAAGTATGGACTGAAGGCGAATGACGCTATTCTTGCCGAAGAGAAGGACATGCCGATCTTCGAAGAGATTCTTAAATACGACGCCAAATACCTTGCTGGAGGTGCTGCTCAGAACACTGCCCGTGGTGCTCAGGTATGGCGACATTCTAATAATATGTGGAAGACCATTTATAGTGACAGCACTCATTTAGTACGTCCTTCCTGCTGACACCGTCGTCTACTGCGGGTGCGTTGGTGAGGATAAGTTCGCTGCCATGCTTCGCGAGGCCAATAAGAAGGAGGGTCTCTTCAACGCCTACCGTGTCGAGAAGGACATTCCCACCGGCAAGTGCGCTGTCATTGTCACTGCCAACGGTGCTGCCCGCTCTCTCGTCACCGATCTCTCGGCTGCCAACCACTACAAGGTCGAGCATCTCAAGTCCCCAGAGGTCTGGAAGTATGTTGAGGAGGCTTCTACTTACTACGTCGGTGGCTTCCACTTGACTGTCTGTGTCCCCGCTATTCTTGCTCTTGGTGAGCATGCCGCTGCTACCAACAAGCTCTTCACCATGAACATGTCCGCTCCTTTCTTATGTCAGTTCTTCAAGGACCAGATGGACTCGGTTGCTCCTTACTGGGATGTTGTCATCGGCAACGAGAGCGAGGCTGCTGCCTACGCTGAGTCCCACAATCTCGGAGTAAGTTATCGCGTATTCAATTGCTATAAGATTCATGAGCTGACTATGTTCGTAGACTACCGACATCACTGAGATCGCTAAGGCGATCGCTGTCCTTCCCAAAGCCAACACCAAGCGTCCCCGTCACGTCGTCATCACCCAAGGTGCCGACGCTACAGTCGTTGTCACCGCCGACACTACCGGCGTCACCAGTTCCAAGGTGTATTCCATCAACGCCATCAAGACCTCCGAGATCGTCGACACCAACGGCGCCGGGTAAGCTTTTTATCCCGTGCCTTCCAGTATTTACAACTTCTCTAATCGATTTTTTTCATTTGAATGTATAGTGATTCTTTCGCTGGTGGTTTCGTTGGATCTTTGGTCGCTGGAAAGTCTTTCGATGATGCCATCGACGTCGGCCATTGGCTTGCGAGCTGGACCGTCCGTCTTAACGGCCCTGCGTAAGTGCAGCCTGTCCATCCATTTCTATTCACTAATAAGCTAACTCGCCATTATTAAAGCTACCCCTATCCCAAGATCGCCTACTCCGCTTAAAGGTGTATAATAAATAATGAGTTCTGATACAAAGGCATTGTTGCTTAAATGATATGAAACGGGAATGCAGTCGAGTGGTCGCTAGATTGGCGTAGTAGTCATATATTCGAATTTTACAGATACACTTGAAAGAAATAATGTAGGTATATTCCCATCAAAACTATTAATAAGATCTTATGCGACGAGCATATTTGATACATGCTTAGAAGCCTGACACCTTACTTCTGCGACATGTGGTGCAAGCAACAATGCCGCCGTGTCTGCATCATAGTAGATATAAGAACACCGCCACTCGTGAGAATTTTGTTAAAATAATTGACCAACTCCACCAGTTGACCTGCTCGATGTAGCAGCGTGCTCATTCTTAGAAGGTGATGACCTTCCAATCGGTGAGATTGTTCCACCAGTAGAATCACGATTTGGCGAGGCGGAATTAGTAATCGGAGAATTCGCAGAAGGTAAAGCCTTCGCACTTACAGCAGAGTTCTTAAACTGCTGTCTTCTAACTTGAGGAGGAAAGAATTGAGTAGGCCGCTTGAAGGAAGATCCTTTACTGGGCGAGTTAAATTCTTGAGATCGTTGAACGCTCTGTGTAGGTAAATTGCCAGAGGCCGGCAAGTTTTGAAAACCTGCTGCCCAGCCCGTTGCAGCCTGCAGTGGTTGATCAAGCACTGGTAGACCAAATGAAGAAAGTTCTTGACTAGAGCGTAGAGGTGACGGCCCTGATCCAAATCCACTCAACCCAGAAGGGCTAAACGGATCAAACGCGGTTAGCGGAGCCATAGGAGACGACGACGACTGATGACTTCCATAAAACGGTGAGCTAGCAACAGACTGAGTACCAGGAAAGTTACCATAAGAACTCTGAGGCATAAAATGTTGCTGATTATAATCAGCAGTACCAATAGAAGGTGAAAATGCTCCTCCAGAAGTTATGGGAGAGTAATCACAAGGCACAACGTTGGCGTCCCGGTTACGCAATGATGGAGCTGCCCCAAGAGCTGGACTATCCGTTTTCGAAAGTGAAGGGACCATTGCATAGGAAGGGCTAGTTGAGTGTCCGACACTCCAGGGAGAAGAAAGTGGAGCAAGAGCTGTTCTTCCTATCTGTATTTCAGCAACAGATCCAGCTATTTCCCCAATATCATTGCCATCTCCATTCTTATGTATTGCTTTGCCGTCATTATTCATGTTCTGCTCTGAATAAATGCTTGCGTCATCAACAAGTGAATCAACCATAGCATTCATCATGCGGGAGACATCTCCCCCGCCAGTAACAAGCTGTGGCTGCTTTATAGACATAGAAGCAATAGCTGGATCGACAAATGCAGTAGATGTCTGTGATGGTTGCGCAGAAGAAAAGAAAGACTGTGAGTCAAACTCCGGAGGTGCAATCATTGCAGAAGCGCCACCCAGGGGTGTCGAAGTGATAGGTGCTGCAAAATAAGTAAACTTGCCATCTTCATATAGCACAGGTACATTTTCGCAATTGCATAGCGCTGTAGCTTCAGCAAGAATATCTGAAATTCTCCAGAATGTTTCGTCTCTCGGATGAGCTCTACTAGAGTGACTTTCGACCTCTGAGATCGTCATTGATTCGGCCTCAGCTCTGATTCCAGTAAGTCCGGATCTAAGAGGTTCAAATCCAATCATATCAACATCTTCTTTCAGAAGCATATCATTTTTCTCAAACGACTGATTGCCGAATAGCATAGAAAGTGAAGACATTGCGTCGCAGTAGACAATCCAAAAATCTCGCAGTTCTTGAAGTTCGCCATTATTGATCCTAGTTGATTCCGAAGGTTTGTTTTTCTTCATGAGTGTCGTTACATAAATTTTAAACCACAAGGAGTAGATTCTGACGGCAGGTATCACCCTTCTAGCTACAGCTGAAACTCCTTCTATTCGTACGTCTTCAACTCCTCGTCTTGCTGTAACAGCGTCCATCTCAGAGAGCATAATCTTGAGAAGGCCCATGAACCATGTAGTATTAACCCAAAGAAGCAGATCAGAAGTCACCTCATGGTTGCTCATACTACCTCCGCGCGTTGAGATATGATATGCGGATATATCAATTAACACAAGACGAACCAAAATATCAACCGTCAGTTTTTGTGATGTGATCTCAGATTCTAGAAGGCGTGTAATTTCACTTGCTACTGCTGATTGATCCTTAAATCTCCGCTTATCACTATCCTTGACCTTGTCGGAAAACTGCAATGTGACCTGCGCATGCCAGAATAGAAACTTCTCTAGTAGGGGTGCAACAAGAAGTTCATCACGTCTTCTGGAATCACCCTTTCCATCGGCTCTAACAGCGACATTACCATCAACTTTAAGAACCTTTTTAAGACTGAGAATCAGGTTATTTTCAGCTGTCGGAAAAGGTTCCTTGACGCACATTGAACGATAGAAGTGGTATGTAGAGCCCAAAATACTACCCTCAAATGAGGATATTACCGCTAGCTGGTTATGCGGAAAGCCATTATAGGGTATCAGTCCTTTGGCAAGTAGATAGTAGTTTGTAGCAGGACGAAAATCTTTGTCGGCAGATGACGCGCTGAAATCGAGAGAGTGTATCTCCCGATATCGCGAGAGATCTCCCAGGCACATCAAGCTACGATGGCACGATCGAATAACTAACTGCTTTATTGTGTGGGTTGGAGCCTCTTTTGAACTTGCAGCTCGACCGGCTGTGATCTATATCAGCATAACAGTAATACTGTTGTCGAAGATAAGTGACGTACCTTGCATGCGAGTCAGAATCACGATAGGTGTAATTTCTTTTACTCCAAACGTATTTTCTAATGCTTGTATATAGTTGCGATAAAAAAACATAGTTGATTTTATAAACTTGACAAAGAACTCCTGCAGCTTTCTAGCCTCAGTCGGACGACTCTTTATCTGCGATCCAATCTAAAGCGCGCAATTGTTAGAGACTTTCAAGTTCTGACCTCAATAAAATATAACATACTTTTACCAGAAGCTTGCGGTATGCTTCGTTCAGTGGATAATGCACTTTGATCCATAGCTCGTGGTCGAGATCGGCTTTGCTAGCTCCTTGTATATCTGAAATTGCAAACTGCAATGCAGTTTTTCGAATCCTGACGTAGTTGTTAGTCAATGCCAACTTTGATATCATTTTCATTCTCGCATACTCATTGACTTGTTCTTCTACTTCTCTATGATACGGCGGTCGAACTGTCATGAGAGACCTCAGATCTTGGAGTTTCTGGTCGATAGGACCAGCGTTCGTCAATCCTTCTTTCACTACTTTTTTCCTATCCAGATAATGTCAACACCAGAGAGCTTAACTGTCATGTCAAAGCTGAAGTTTACTCACGAAACCATTATTAATAGTTGGATTGAAAGTACAGAAGAACGAGAAAAAGAGTATAAGGAGTATTTGATGAGTTTGCTCAACCTAAGGCTAATCTAGCAGTCTTCATGCCACGCCAGAAAAATGAAAACACTTTCAGTCTCAGCGAAACAACGTATTAAATGGAGCTGAGATTTGAGCAATGGTGGCTCGAGAGAAATTGTGCTAAAAAAGTAGTACAAGAAGCACTACAGCGGAGAAAAGTCCAGTCACCGGACCTGTGCGAAGCACTAGCAATCAGGCAGGCTTCACAAGTTAAGCTAGTGGGCACCAGTGAGCTGCCGAAAGACAGAGCGCATGATTGGTATTCGTGTTGATATTGCAGTTTCCAGAGTCGCAACGCGCGTTTGCGGTTGTTTGTGGTTCACGACTGCTCTCGGTCGCGAGAGTTCTCGTAACTTTTGGGCGAGTCTATTCTTATGTAATGCTTATATAAGAAGAGGAAGGGAGCTTCGTCAGAATCTATACGCTACTCAAACAATATTCGTTGGCAAGCTGCATTTAAAGGATCGTACCGTATTTGTTTCCACATATTCTCTACATATATACACTCAAGCCGTTCTGTGTGCTTTTCTCCTCGCTCCCAAACGCGCGCTAGCTAATGCTTCCGACCGGCAATCGAATTCCACTGGAAAGACACCTGCGCGCTCGATTCTGTGAATAATTACCAAAAACATTGTCCATGCTAGTCGATGCGGAACGGATGCGCTTCTAAATTGTTAAAATTAGTAAAACGCAAACACTTTCAAGTAAAAGCTAAAAATTGATGAAGGAGAACGCACCAGTACTGAAAACCCATTCATCTAAACACATCACTTCAGGGTCACTAAAAATCAAGTACAGATACTTTAAAGTCTCTGCCAAAAAGAAACTCTCAGAATTATCAACAATACTGCCTCCTCCGTCAGGCAAGGTGACATCCTGTACTTCTCCATAGCCATATTTACTCTTGCAGAACCTTTTAAGTCCAATATAGGCATTCCAGGCCCATTCGCGATATTTTTCGTCTCCCGTTACTCGAAACGCGTAGAAATAGGACTCAATAACCTCGGGTCTCAAGAAATACCGGGCGTCGGAAACCCAATATCCCAACTTACGAAGTTGTTCAAGCTCGTGAGAGCCCGGGGTCGATATCGCCCACTGTACATTCTCCATTCCACCATCTGGGCTCTCATTTCCAAATGCTTCCCAGACGAATGATTCAGGACCAAGCCCGGTTGCTGAAACGTAGGTCGCATGGCAAGTCTCTAATACATCTAATCCAAAGGTTATGAGATCTTTGCGGTCCAAGTACTTCCCTCCTAATATGAGATTTCCAGGCGCGTAGCAAGTCAGATGACCCATCTCATTGTAATATAAATCCTGGTCAACATGGGCAATAAAAAGATATCCGTCATCTGGTCGCTGTCCATCAGAAGTATACGACTGAGGAGCCGAACCGCGGCGAGCAAGATGCAATTTTGCCGACGTCATAGCTTGCTCCCAACGGTGCGAGTACATATGAGCGTGCTTATCAGCTGGAGCGAGAATTGCAGCCTTAATCAGATACTCATAATAGGAATCGTGACCAGCGCCAAGAGAAACAGACTTTCCGGCAGCATATCCAGTGAATACGTCAATGGGTCCGCTAACGAGTCCATCAAAAATCTCGTCATTGGTGTTCCAGACGAGTGAGGCCCATGCTCGCGTCGCGTTTGTGACGTACTCCTTGTTACCCGCTAGCTTTGACAAGCGGTAATTTTCAAGCCAGTTTGACCCTATACGCGCAGGCGAGGATGTTGGCGAAATCTCATTGTTCATCGCTATTGAATTCGGGTCGCTATCGAATTCATGTACTCCGAGCTTTTGGGAGAGATCAACTCTGGGCCATGGAATTCCCAGAGGCGAGTCATATGCCGGAGCAATCGTGTGCGCCAGATCCATAGCCTTTTCGAGACACGCAGTGCGATATGCCTCTTGATTAGGAATTGGGCCAAAAGTGTCTGTGGCGAGGATGTCTGCCGCTGAAACAAGGGAACCCAAATATCTGATTGTAGTCTCGAAAGGGTCCATAAGAACATCATTCTCATCATAATTTGAGAAGTCTAGCTTGTGGAGCACGTAATCGAGTGCTAGCGTAGCCTCTCGTGTCAGATTCATTACAAGGGCAGTAGTGAGGGAATCGACGAGCGTCGCGGCAAATCCATTTCTAGTAGTCTTGAAGCCACCAGATACTGGTAGGACTTCATCCTTTCCCCATGCCACGGCCCGGTATTTGTCGAAAGCCCATTTAAACTCCTTTTTGATCTCTTCAGCACGGAGGGTATTGCGCACGGTGGCTGTGTATGTGGGCGGCTTCTTGGAGAAGGGAAATTGAATAGCGTGACGGTCGACGTGGAAGCTGGAATAAATAATGCGTAGGAGAACCAGCAACGAGATCGCGAACCTAAAACCCGTCAATAACCTCTCCAGCTAGTTAAATATAATAAACCTAAGGCACTAACAAGATAAATCTGCGATTAGGAGTGTAATATATGCGAATAAGACGCGCCACTCTGCCTGGCCGCTTCGAGCGGGGTTTAGGCATGGCGATCGCCATTGGAGACGATGTACCGAGAAGTCTGTGGCGCCGAAAGCAGGACACGTAGCTAGTAGCAGCAACTGAAGTATCCTATAACAAAGCAGTGATCCAAGAGCAGGATTCAATAATCTGAGAACCGTTGAGGTCTTAAGTAGATTAACGAGTCAGTGTGAAATCACAAGATATTCAGCTGCTTCAGATGCTTCAGATGTAAACAAATGGGTATCGTACTTTAGGATAAGGTTTTCATTTACTAGCTCATTCAACGCGTCGCGCACGCGCGCATCTAAGTTTCGCCCGTCCCGCTCGTTCGCCAACTCTTCATTACTCAATCATTGGGTCCGCGGTAGTACAAAAGTATAAGCGATGTTCTGCCGTGCACCATATTTTTTTTGTGTGATGATAGTCGGATTCAAAATATGAATATACCATTGAAAATGAAGACGTCATCGCGACAGGCAGGTTGTGGAAACACAAGATCTTGAATATCTAACGAAATATAACAAAATATAGACTGCTAAATACCCAAAGAAGAGCAGGATCGGCCAACGGTTTGAAGCTGCAGCTAGAAACAAGCATCGCCTTTCTAATTAATGAATAGCAGAATCCCAGAACCAGAACGTAGAAATTGGCCCGTAAATGTCAGTGCTTCTACTCGGACGACAGAAGTCGACGCGATAATTGCAGCTAAATTCACTTCTACCGCTGATCGAAACTGCTCCCGGACACGCGTGCGCCTTTTGATGCGACATATATGGCCTGTGAATTATGAATTCTGAAAGCAAATCAGAAGCAACACATAAGTGTCAAGCAGTCCGTTTAATTAAGTAATATAGCTAAAATATATTCAGCACCGACTATATAACATGGTGAATCTGTTAAATAATATGTACTTGCATTAAATCTGGGGATAGACATACGTATTTGTGGCGGACATTCATACACATTTCTCCGTAAATATGACCACATAACAATGAAACCAAAAAATGCAAAGTTAACTGTGTTATTAGAATTTCCGTACATTATTTGTCCTGCTCGACAGACTTCAGCACCTTGATGAAAGCAGTGCTTCAGAATAATGGACAATCAATTCAAGAATGGACAGAAGAGCTCAAATTGAAGCGCAGATCCGCGAATTAGAGCAAGAGCTCAGCGCTCTTTCAGTGACGCACTGTAACAACACCAGCAGTAGCAGCAGCAGCGGCAATGATCTATCACGGTCAGAATATACGCGCTACGGTCGTCAAATGCTCGTACGTGAAATCGGTAAACCTGGCCAATTGCTTTTAAACAAGGCTGCAGTGCTTGTTGTTGGAGCTGGCGGGCTAGGGTGTCCTGCACTCCTGTATCTATCCGGCGCAGGCGTGGGTCGGATCGGGATTATGGATCACGACGTTGTATCATTGTCGAATCTGCCACGTCAGACTCTGTATTCTGTTTCTGCTGTCGGAATGCTTAAAGTTGACGCTGCCATATGTGAATTGCAGAGAAGAAATCCGGAGGTAGAATATGTGCCTTACCGGTTCGCGTTAGCGAAAGATATCGCTTTGGATATCGTGACTGAGTATGATGTAGTGCTAGATTGCACTGATACACCAATGTCAAGATACTTACTTGGAGATGTGACTCGAATTCTCAATATACCGCTTGTATCCGCTTCTGCATTACGTACCGATGCGCAGATGCTGATTCTAAATCGAACTTCATACGCCTCAGATGATCCAGGTGATGCGCCGTGCTATAGATGCATTTTTCCCACGTCGCCTCCACATGTCGATGCTTGCTCTGATGCAGGTGTTTTGGGACCTGTAGTTGGTACTGCAGGAATTTTGCAAGCGTTGGAAGCAATCAAATTAATATCCGCACCTGCGCACCCAGAGTTGTATGGCACCGTACCTGGTTTGCTGCTATTCAATAGTATGAGCGACCGACCATTTCGCACAATACGAACACGTCGACGACAAAAATCATGCTCTACGTGCGGCGATCATCCAACTATCACGAGGAATAACGTAGCAGATTACAATTTCACAGAGTTCTGCGGTCAAGGAGAAGAATATCCGGACGTCGCTCAATACTCCATTACGGTAGATGAGCTTAAGCTTGTTCGCGAGCATACCGCAAAGGAGCAGTTTTATCTTATTGACGTAAGGGATACTACTCAGTTTGAAATTTGCTCTCTTCCGAATTCTGTTCATATCCCACTTAGCAGTATTTTGTCTCGCAAACTGTCAGAGCAACAAATCGCAATGCTTAGAGATGAACGAATGAATTATATCGTTTGCAGATACGGGAACGATTCACGGACAGCTGTGAAATGGATCCGTGATAATCTGAATGTTGAACAGACGTTTAATGTGTCGGGTGGGTTGGCGATGTGGTCGAAAAAAATTGATCCGCGGTTCCCTGAATACTGAATTACAGCTAATCAGGTTTCTACAATCTCTACAACTTAAAAACGAATGAAAATATATAGTAAAACCAAACTAAGGTTTCTATAATTTGTAAATAAATATAAAGCGTAAAGAGATCAATTACAATAGCCTGTCCGTATTCTCCGTGTATGTTACAAAAATCAGAAAGAGAAATAAAAATTAAAATGGAGCAATAATCCCAAAAAATATAAATTATGACAAGCAATATATATGCCAGCCTCCGTTTACAATAATAGCGTCTTTACAAAAGTCCCCGCCAGTGCAACTCAACCTCGACAGTCAAATCGAGCTCATCAGCGCTGTCGCCGGCCCAGAGACCCTCCTTGAGCCATCCCTTGGCAGGCTGAATAGCTCCCCAAGATGACTCTCCATCGTAGATGAGCTCGCCATTGTCGCCAACAGCAAAGGAAGTAGCGTTCTTGTTCTCATGCGAGCAGAAGAAGCGGCCTTGCTCAGTGACAGCGCAAGGTCCTCGCGAAGAAGTGAGCTCAACACCACCAAGAGCGGAGGGGGTGCCACGGAAGGTAGCGCAAGTACCGGAAGCATACCACTGGCCACCAGAGATCACACATCCCTCAGATCCATCATTCACAATGACATATCCCTTCCCTTCGAAAGGCTTTGCTTCAGGGTTGGGAGTAGGGTGGGGGCGCTCAGGTCGGCCGGGTCTGACAATCTTGGGGAGATACTTGATTCCAGTCTCGGGGCAAGAGTCCTTGGTTCCATCGGGATCGCTGAAGATATACTCACCGTCCTGGGTCCGGCCCTTGACATTGAAGTGATACCAAACCTCAGAGAGAACACCAGACTTGGTGCAGCCGAGGGTGACATTGTGGTTCTCAGAGATCGAGCTTCCAATAGCAGCAAGGATATCAGTCTTGTTGAGCTTCACGTCCCAGCCAGGAACAATTCCGGCATCGGAGAGAGCAGCATAGGTGTCAAGAGTAGAGTGGAGATCAACAGCGCGCGAGAAGTACTCGACCATGGGGGTGGCGGTGGTGTTGTCTTCAGGGCCGTAGCATTCAGGAGCAAGAGTCGAGATGCAAGTACCGTGCTTGTTCCACTCGTGAGTCCAGAGTCTGTCATCAGCGCCCTGGTAAGCCTTCCAGGTTTCACGCATTGAAGTGAGAAGCTCAGTGGCGCCGGCAGCAGTGAAGATGGTCTCGACAGAGTTGACAACGCGGGTGGCGTCGCAGAACTGGTCAAAGGAACCATCGCAGTTATCAGGCCATAGACCATGCAGAGTCCACTTATCAGCAGGGCCAACAGCAGGAGCAAAGTCCCAGAACTGAGCAAGGAGAAGTTGGCCACCAGGGGCATTCACGCAGCAGGTGTCGACATCATCAGGAAGCGGCGAAGGTAAGTGGCAGGAGAATTCTTGATTGATCGGGCACGAGTGGGCGGTCGAGACGCGCGAACCAAAGCTGCGATGAGTAGTAGGCTTGCTAGAATGGGACGGAAACGCTTTTCCAAAGAGAGGACCAAAGACAGAGCGAATGACCGAAGGGGCCTGATCTTTGGCGGCGTTGAAGGTACTGGCGAACGTGACGAGGGCGGCACCAGCGAGAAGGATGGCGAGAACAGAAGTCGCGACGGAGCGAAATTTGCGCGAGCGACGAGGAGCAGGAGTAGCTCCCGCAAGTTCTTCTTGCGCGAGAGGTCGGTATTCGGCCTTCTCGTCGTCGCGGTAGGGAGTACCTGTGTATGAGGGCATGCTGATCTAATAGCGATAAGTCCGGTAGGTAGTACAGTGAAGATGAGATTGCTGTGAGGTGTGATGTAGGCCAGAGAGCTCACTGCAGCTCTCTCTATATATCTATTCTATAGCCGTTCCGATGACGCGTAGGAACCTTTACTTTGTTGATATTTGGCAGCGTCGGAGTAGGGCGGAGGTAAACAAAGCGACAATAGGCCTCGGCGATGCCCGGCCTTGAGGTCCCAGGCCAGCATGCACAAACTCCCAACCGATGCGTGTTGAGAATCACGGCGTGCGGTCGTCGTGACCCTGAGCACGTGAGACGGAGGAATCCGATGTTTACATCTCCCTCTTTTTGAACTTTTATGGAAACTTCTTGCACTTTTTCTGCGGCCCCATTCCTCCCGAGTTTTCCGACCCTAGGTCTCGCCATGGCGGCGGCGAGTGGCGGGCTTTCGCTTCCCCAGAGGCGCTTTAAGCTATCGTCCTGTGCGCCGCCACCGGATCTGCTTCGCAGTTCGGGAAGCAGTGCCAATAGCCATAGTTGTCATATCATCAAAGACTGTATTCCGGTCCGGTTATATACTAATTGCAATTCAAGTCTATACATACACGCTCATTCTAATAATAAACAACTCTATGCACACAGGCAAAGCCTCCGCAAATTCAAATTAACGATAAATCTAGATGTGAAAAAGATGACCACAAAATGTACAACGAAGAAAATTGTATAGAAAACTGTCATTAAAAGGTACCGTGATCGCTCATGTCGCATAATACAATATATGAAAAATTGAAACACAAACTTGCGAAAAAAGAGAATCGAACGGCGCAGAACTTACAAAGAAGGCGTAAGTAATTCGAGTGGTAACTCAGTACACTTCTAAAGTAGAAGTCCGAAATCTCAAATCTTAACTAAATACGACACGAACAATACAGTGACAACCGCGGAAATGCTGAAATAGTACTCGAGCTCCATGCATAGCCACACGAGCAACGTGCCAACTGGCGGGGCTCTGCTCATGATAGCCAGATAGCTGCCCTCGTTTATAACGGTGAGCATGTACGCTCCCAGAACTACGAATCCCAAAAGTAACATCATTTGGAATCCGATCTTTTTGTGGCTTGGATGCACGACGGAATGTAGCACGAATAAGATGCCGAAGGCGATTAAACTCCGTCGGGTGAGGGTATCCAGCAGAAGATCTTGCTGGTATTGCTTGCGAACTAGGATGTCAAAAGCTGCGTAGACTGTGGTCAATGGTACGAGAACCATTAGATAATCCAGCAGAAGCATTGCATATTCATTTGGCTCGCTGGCCTCTCTTATCTTTACATTTCCGTTGCGCGTTGGTGTGTCCTCGGAGGGTGGTTTTGTGTCTTCGTGAAAGCTAACAGTCTTCTTCCTCAACGAATGAGGCGTTGTTGGCATGCCCCCCATTGCCGCCTTGACGTCGTCCGGTAGGATCTTTGTAATTGGGACTTCTTTGCCAGAGGCGTCAGCGAATGACAAGGGCGAGCCATTGGCTGACGAGACCTTCAGAGCCGGCTTCGCTGCTGGAGGCATGGTGTTTGTAAATATGTAGATAATCGACGTCGGATTTGCAGTCAATTGAGCTCAGGACTCGGCGGGCTTGCGTTACTGTGGCAATCAGATGAAGCCAGCTATGGTGCGGAATACTTTATCGGTCTCGCCGCGCGGCGCGATGGACGAGCGCGAGAACCCGCTCGCTCAACTCCGAGCCCACGTCATTTTTTTTATTCTCTTGTTTTCTCTCTATTTTTCCGATTTAATTGTCGAACATTGATATAAACACCGCCCTAGTCGCGTCTTCTCCATGTTCCGTCGCTCATCAAAAATGCGTGCTCGAACTGTCTTAATCCTCATCTTCCTCGCGGCGGCTCTGTGGTGCGTACTCTTCGTCCTATCAGTGCTGTCAACATACTAACCACCCTCTTGCAGGCTGCTCACACGGAAGGTCTTCAAACCGACGAACGCTCGCGTGCTCACCTCGCACTTCGCTCACAAGCGCATCGCCTTGATCATTGCCCATCCGGACGATGAGGCGATGTTCTTTGGCCCGACCTTGAACGCTCTGCGCAAGCTGGCCGTCGAAACTAACGGTGGTGCGTCCGCACTTCCCGACCTCAACCTCCGCATTATCTGTCTCTCGACCGGCAACGCAGACAATCTTGGACAGACCCGCATCGGCGAGCTTCGTTCTTCGGCTGCGAAGTTTGGCATTCCGCCCACAAATGTTATAATTTTTGATGATCCGCGAGTGCAGGATCAAATGGGACTCACTTGGCCATCTGCTGCGATTGCTGAGCTTGTGGCTCCGTACCTCGCCGACGTCGACGTCGTGCTCACATTTGACTGCCAGGGTGTCTCTGGTCACGGAAACCACATCTCCCTCAATAAGTACACTGAGGAATATCTCGTCAACGGTGATGCTGATTCTCAGCGCGAAGTCTGGACCCTGCGATCTGTCAACATGCTTCGCAAGTACATTACATTTTTCGATATTCCGGTTACTTACTTCTACAACCAATTCTTCACCGAGAACTCGCGCTCGCTGGTGCTCGTTAGTGACGTGCATGAGTATGCGGTCACAAGATCTGCCATGACTGACGCTCACAAGAGTCAGATGCGGTGGTTCAGATGGGGATGGATCTCTTTGAGTCGCTACATGGTCGTCAGTGACCTGCACATGTCGGTCAAGGAGGAGTAACCAGGTGACTCTATGTGAATAACAGTGGATTAGATATATGATTTGGTTAATATATGGGGTTTTTGGGGTCTTAGTTTTCTTGCCTTTCGGAGTATTTGATTAAATAGGAATGAAAAGTATAGTAGTACTCTCTAATATCATTAATACATTTATTTACAGTTACACCTTTTTGACATACTCTGCCAGATCATCAATCGTAATAACGTCCAGGCCATACTTCTTTCCAAAAGCAATGCAGTCATCTCTGCGCGCCATTGACCCGATTTCATCATCGTTGACAATCTCACCAATTACGCCCACTTTAGGTAGTCCCGCTAATCCGCAGAGCTCCACGGCAGCCTCGGTATGTCCTCTTCGAGACAAAACACCACCATCCTTGGCTCGCAATGGAACAACATGACCCGGCTTCATAAAGTCGGTGGCGACAACCTTGTCCTCTGCCAGCTTTCTGCAGGTAAGCCCCCGGTCGTGAGCCGAGATTCCGGTTGAGGTGCCTTCACGAATGTCGACGGTGATTGTATACGCAGTGCCATGTCTGTCGCTGTTCTGAGCAATCATCAAAGGGAGCTCGAGCTCGTCCGCGCGCGCGTTCGTCATTGGAGCACAAACGTATCCGGACGAGTGGCGGACGAGGAAAGCCATGTTCTCCGTCGTCGCGTGGACACCGGCGCAGATTAGATCGCCTTCGTTCTCACGAGACTCGTCGTCGAGGACAATAAGAAATTTGCCATTTTCTGGAATAAAAGAACAGAAGATGTTAGAACAGATATTTGTTCGAGCATTTAACTGCTAGAAACGTACTGAAAGACTCGAGAGCTTGCTCGATAGGGGTGAACATGTTGAATAAGTAGCGAGCTGTCATGGTTCTTTGTTAGCTGCAGTGCGCTCAGAGTCATCCGACAGTTCAGTGCCCACCCGAGTATCAGCTCCGTGTGCGGTCCCAGATTACAGTATGCAAAGCACAGTCAATTACAACCAGATAATCAAGCTGTAAATACCAGATACGGCAGCGGATCCTGAGGCGAGACGGAAGGAAAATATTTATTTAGAGATGACTTTAACTCGGCTGGTTCTTCAGATGACATCTGACTAAACCTTATCTCGAGCAGTTCGTCCTCCGCGGCTGGAAGATTAGGTAACAGTGACAAATCACAGCTCCGCGTTGAGAATGCTATAAAAATGAAATAGAAACAAATGCTACGTTTGTTTTCAATGAGAACTAGTCTGATCGGTATTTCAGCGCGATCTAGCCCGCAAATGGCGGTGCCAGATACCCAGTTCCACAGCACGGCTTGATGCATACTTAAATCGTCCAACCTGAACCTTGCTATCAGCCAAACCGGTTCGACGGCCGTGGCGGGCAAAGGCGACGGCTATTACGTAGCTGACTGTCGCCTGCCCTTCCTTCTCCGTCAGACTCTTCTACGAAGACGTACATACGCCAATTCCCTCACAATGAATCGTTTATGGGGCAGCAAAGACAAGACGCCAAAGCCAACGCTTGAAGATGCAATGTCCGGGGTTCGTATCGCGATTGTGTCGCCAATCAGATAGCAGCTGAAGCTCACCGTCATTCTAATCTGCAGCTAGACACCCGGATATCATCATTTGATGTGAAGCTCTCAAAGCTCAATTCCGAGCTTTCGGTTTATCAGCAGAAACTTGCTCGGATGAACGACGGCCCGGGAAAGAACGCGCTCAAGCAGAAAGCGCTCAAGATCCTGAAGCAGCGGAAGATGATCGAGGCTCAGAAAGACTCGCTCCAGCAGCAGAGCTGGAACATGGAGCAGGCCTCGATGACTACCACAAACCTACGGAACGTCATGACTACGGTTGATGCGATGAAGGGCGCAAACAAGGAACTCAAGAAGCAGTACGGCAAGATTAATATCGACAAGATCGAGTCAATACAGGACGAGATGGAGGACCTTCTCGATATGTCCTCCGAGCTACAGGACACTATGTCAAGATCTTATGCTCTTGATGACGAGATTTCAGATACCGAGTTAGACGCTGAATTGGAGGCTCTTGGAGATGATATGCAATTCGAGGCAGGTGAGACTGAAGGTATGCCGAGTTACCTCATGGAAGGCGGTGGTGGATTGCCTGATTTCGTGGACGAACCCGTGAAGGAGGATAAGGAGGAAGTCGCCGCGTGATTTTGATCATTCGCGACTACGCTAGAAATTAATAATTAAGTATCGCTACAAATAATATTCAAATGAATAATCTATTCTAGGTCAAACTCAGCTCAAGCGTCTAGCCGCTAGGAAATAATTCCCCAAATCTCGCGGTCCGCAGAATCTCCATCCCACAAATGGCACATACAGGCAGCCCTCACTCTTGACGACATCCCAATGCTCACCAGATCTCGGCACATTTGCTTTATTCTCAATAAACCACTCTCGTAGTTCCTTCTCGTTAATGTACTTTGACCAGCTGTGCGTGCCCTTGGGCACCATCTTCAATAGCTCCTCTCCAACAAAAATCGTAGTAAAATATGCGGTTGCAGTCCGGTTAACAGTCGAGACAAAAATCCATCCACCCGGTTTAACAAGCTGCGTAGCCGCTTGCAGCATAGCAGACGGATCTGGCACATGTTCAAGTACCTCAAACATCGTCACGACATCAAACCGCTCTTCTTCCGTCTTGGGCACGGGAATATCAAATAGCGAGCATAGCTTATACTCAAGCTTTCCTTCTAATACAAGTTTCGGATCCTGCTTCTTGTGCTCTTTTGCAATTTCGAGCACCTGCTCAGACATATCGAGACCAACTACTGTCGCGACTCTGGGATTCCGCGCGAGTGATTCGGTAAGAATTCCACCTCCGCAGCCAACGTCGAGCATCTTTAATCCCTCCAGCTGCGACGTTTCTGGCAATGCATAGTCGTCGATTTGATCAAAAATGAACGATATCCGTAAAGGATTCATTCTGTGTAGTAGTCTCGAAGGTCCATTAGCGTCCCACCATGATGAAGCGAGGGCGTTGAAGTGAGCTAGTTCATCGGGTGAGAATGCTGAGCTAGCTTGTGTCGTTGAATACGTTCGTATTGACGATGTAAAGCAGACTTTCGAACGAGATACCAATGATATAATTTTGTGAGATAGTGCACTTGGCCGAATCATTGCGATTAATGTAGAATTCGCTTTGTAGTAATGGAGATCAATTCGATTATGTATCTGAGAATGTCAGTAGCTGAGCCGCGATCTCTAAACTTTACCTGCTTTCAACTTTTTTTTTCGTGATTTCAAGGCTACAATATTTCTGCATGGAATAATTTCAGATCATAATTATGCCAAATAAACCGTCAAATATATATCTTACAAGCAAAAAAAAAAAGCAATCCCAAACACCTTTCTATAATATAAAACAATAATAACAAGAAAATCGCAAATTTAATAGCCTACTTAAAATGTGCCCATTCCTCGATATCATTATAATCCATCGGCTCCCACTCAAGCTGACCCGCTCCAACATTTCCTCTCGCTCTAGCCCACAATATTTCATGCTCAAAATAGCACACAAACCCGCCGCGTCCACTTGCCGCCGCAGTGATACGGTATAAAGGAAGTCCAAGTATATCGTGCGCTTGACGGAGAGGAATAAAAAGTAGATTGTTTTCGAGGCAGAAATCTTCCACGACGTCTTTGAATGTACTTGCGATCGGTAATGGTCCCTGTGATCCTGACTGAGGGGCAGAAGGTTGTTCGCGGGTGTACTTCTTGTCTGGCCCCTTGGCAGAAGAAGAGGCTGGCGATTCGTTGCGCGATTGCTCTCCACGGTCCGACTTTGGTCGTACACCGATGATTGGTTGCAATTCATCGGCGGCACGAGAGCCAAGCGCCTCAGCTTCTTTGGTAAGAGCAAGACCTTTACTAAATGCACTCGCAATCTCAGGATTTGCTAGTAGCTCCTTTGGAAACTGCTTCTTCCAGAACTTGAACCATTGATCAATTTCGTCAAAGTCAGGTGTGGACGTCAACCAAAGAAACAGCACACCATTCCACTTTGGAAAAAAGTCTTCTAAAATTAACGCACTAAACGTCCGCATTCTGAAAACTCGTCGCCATTTCAAAACTGCAAGAAAGGGACTCATATCTTGATCGGCAGGGTTTACTTCAAACTTTGAAATAAGAAGACCAGCAAGCTTTGGATAGATGTGTCGAAGTAAAAGTGAGTCGAGTTCATTCCCAAATACTTCTTTCCACGCAGATAATCCTTCAATAATGCCCTTTGAGACATCCCAGCCCCTCATTATCAAGCTGAACTTGCGCCGCACATCTGACACTAATCCATCTAGATGTTGTCGAAGATATGGCATCCAAGGAAATATCCACACATGAGGTTGAGATTCAGATGTATTACTCTTCTTACGAGGATTCCAGTCCTCAACTGCCGCACGTAAACGCGGTAGAATAATTTGCTCAAGCAGTTGCATTTCTATAAATTCTGGAAGTATACCTCTCCACTCTTCAAAAAATAAGACTATAGGTGCCGGATCATGAACATTCCATTTGTTAAGAAGCGCTTGTCGAATGCGCGGAAGCCAAATGGACGCCATCATACTTTCATAAAGGGTGGCTCGATTTTTGGAAGTAAGGTGACGTTTGTGATGTAAATAAATATCATCTGCCAAAGCCTCTTCACCATCATCTTTCCGGTCACTTGCATTGACTCGTAGAAGAGACTGCCATCGTACAATGTATTCTTTTAGGTAAGTAGGATTCGACAAGGGATCCCACTCAGCCACTAGCTTTTGACAAACAGGATTAAGCGCAGCAATAGCGATATCGTCCAACCTAAACCTTTCAGCTTCTAGAGGAAATTCAAATTGCAGAGCGTCAAGCTTACTAGCTATCGATTCCAGCACGGTTCTTGAATTATTTGTAATATCGTCAGAAGCACTTGTCTGCTCTTTGAGCTCTGCAGCGATCTCCATCACTCGATTGAGTCGTTCAAGACTTTCGGTTTCTTCATCAGCCTCCTTCGTAATACGAGTAGTCTCAGCAGCAACCCAATTTGCCCTGGTTTGTAACGACTCCCATTCATCAGCATACTGCTCGAGCTTCATTCGCGCTAGCTCTGCTCGTAAAATCTGGTCAGCATCTTTGTTATCAGGCCGATCAGTAGATTTGAATCCCGACATGTCTTCAATAACTTTTGATTTAGTGCCAGTCATGTCAATTACGTTTTTCCACATTGGAGGTACTGCGAGACCGGATGCTTCGATTTCTTCTACCGTACGATAAGAAACTCGAGGTCGAGCTTGATACTCTTCCCGTTTGCGCTTCTTAGCAGTAGCCTTCTGGCCAGTCTTTGAATCTTCCTCGTCTTCGCTTTCTTCGACTTTCTCGCCTCGTCGCTTAGCTTCGTCGATTGCTTGTTTTGTCTTTTCTTTCATACCTCCCAGACCAAGACGTCCTGCTCTTAGTTTCTGCTCGATCGGGTTTAGAATACCTCTACCGTCAGAACCTAGTCCTCGACCTTCGACATAACCCATTTTAGTAAACATAGCAGCTCCTTTGCCATATGATGATGCTAGCTTAGGACTTGGATTTGCTGCTTGCTGGCGAGCCGCGAGGAATGATGGACGACTTGAACCATTTGTAGTCGATGTAGTGCCGCCATTCTGCAGAGAGCTAGATTGAGCTTCGTTTGCATCTTTCCTCTCGTTTAGATGCTCTTCATGTGATTGCTGCTGTGAACGGGGAGGTCGAAATTCCGGCGGGATAGGTGACGCCGTCGTTCTTCTCGATTCTTTCGTACGATCTGAATCAGCAAGAGGATTCGAAGGAGTACTCGAACTGGCAGCAAAATTCATTCCTCTATATCTAAGAGGTCGTGAACTAGTTCCTGAACGATTATCTTCATCATCTTTATCGTTGTCGTCGACTTTGCTCTTCCCTGGTCGGCGAAATCCAAGAAAGCTTCTGATCTCGAAATCAGAGTCCGAATCGGACGATTCTGACGACGACATCTTCTTCTTCTTTTTTTCCTTCCCCAGATCGTCACTTTATGTAGAATACACACGCGACAGATGAATTCAAGAGAGATACGCTAAAGTAGCAATAAAATTGAAGTCAGATTTATTTGGTTCAATCGTTGTGGCGTTCCAAGATATGGCGCAGACGTCTCCAGCCACGGACGCGTTCCAAGACGCGCTTCTGCTCGCCCCGAGTTTGATTGATTATCTGATCGACTGAACCTCGTTATACTTCCGACACAATGCCGACTCAGTATTACGACATTGATGATATTATTACAGATGGACAGGTTTGTGCAGCAGCCAACATATGCCAGCCTAAAATAAGATGTGCACGAGCTAACAATGGCGGTGCTAGAAAATACCAATAATCTTTCAAATCCCAGTTCCAGGCATGGGCTATCTCGAGCATGGGCGAAATGAAAACACAGATGTATGCTATATACTGCGCTTGTGTATTTGAAGAATGGTATAAGCTGACCCACGCTTAAAGATCAAAAAAGGAGCGAGATTTGAACTACCATTGTGGATGGCTGAACCGCTAGCTATCAGGTTAGTAGCTGCGCCCTTATCCAATTCAGCAATATTTCTTAGTTATCTATGCTGATATCTAACCTTGTAATTAAGTGGAAACAACGATGATCTTCCCAATGGCTTCGTCACAGTCTCTCATCCCCTCGCATTTAGTCCGCGTGTCATAAACGCACTCAAAGCCAACGCAGTCAACGTCGACCTTCGACACCTGACAATGTATTTTTTCCGATTAGCACAGCGCTGGTTTGATATAATTGGTGAAGAAACATTCCTTGATCAGATGATTGCTGCTTTTAAAGAGCGCGCGGTTGTTTTAAATGATTACGCGTATAATACAAGGAGCACTTCGCTTATGACTGATAATACCGAATTTATGGGTAGACTTGATGAGACCGAGGTTAAACGTATGCACTTCAAATTTACTTCTAGGTCATTTAATGATACTAACTAATATCGGAATTCTAGTGTTTAAGGCTGCCCATGAGTCATCTCGTCAGTTCAAAAGGTGGGTTAGTATTAAAAAGTAAATTCGTGGGTGGTTTGGCGTTTCATTTTTCTCGGTCTTCGTGCGCATCAACAATTATTGGCGATATATGATTAATCTGTATAATATAATGCTATCATTAGAACAGTCATATACATCAACTAAACTTATATAAAACCCAAAACTTTTAGATACATCTAATAGCCATTCCTAATGCTTAACATTGTACTTCTTCTGCTTCTCCTGGTTTGCTTTCAAAGACTTTTGTTTATCTCTCAAACTCTTTCGATTCTTCCCCTGAATATCGCGAGTATGGACCATCATAATGAAATTCTTCTTTCGGGCCTTCTCCCTATTTGTGGTACTGTGAGCCTTCGCATCAAGCCTCTTACCCTTCTTAGAACCGAACTCGCGTTCCTTGCGCCCTTCCATTGCGGCATCAAGACGTTCCTCCTTATCTGCTCTTGTGGACCGCGTTCCAATGAGTCCGCTGGCATCAACTGTATCCTGATGGCGCGAGGCAGTAGCAGCTCTACTACCATGCAAAATCTTATCAATACCAGCTTTTGTTCGCAACTCTTCAAGTTTCTGGAAATCAGCGGGTGTAAGGATTCGCGTAGCCATAATGCTCTGAATTGGATCCAGCTTTTGACGCTTAGATTCAGGTTCTTCCGATTTCTCCTTCGTTGCTTCTTCTTCAACGTCACTATCGACATTATATTCATCATCGCCATCTTCTCGATCGGAATCCTTGTCATCATCGCCTTCGACATCAGATATATCATATTCTTTATCGCTCTCGACGTTAATCCAGCCTCTTTCTTCATCGTCATCTGATACGTTGATCTTCCAGGCCGCATCTTCATCTTCCTTGCTTTCAGTTTTACCGTCCTCTCCGGGAGTGTCATTATCAAGACCTTGCTCCTTACGCCATTGATCAAGAAGTTCAAGTCCAGGAATACCCTCAACAATGTTCTCAACACCGTACTGCAATTTCTTATTCTCGATTCCAGCTCGTGCATTAGCACTCATTTCCATAGCAGAAATCTTATCAAGATCCTTGCGCGCAAGCATTTCGGGAGCCACATCACGATAGAGTCTGATAAGCGATCGAGCAGCCATCACAACACTCTTTGCCTTTGATTTATGATACTGAGTTAAATCTTGCAGCAGATCTTGCTCAATAGCAAGTGGATTTCGGGTAAGAATTTCACGAATAGTGTTGATTCCAGCGGCAGCCACTTCAGGCGCAACACCATCTGACACGAATTCATCAGCAATCTTGCGAATAACGGGTGAAAGCGCATCAGGAGGGACAAGATCGTGTGAAGCTTGTGCTGCGCAGGCCATGAACTGTGTCACATCACGCTGCTTCGGTGTGAGATATTTCAGAATGTAAGAATATAATCCCAATACTGAAAGCTTGTGAACACCAATCAGACGCGAAACGAGGTTAAGAATCTGAATTCGTTGTTCGAGAGTGTATTTATTACCACTGCTGCGGCTAAGCGTTTGGGAAAATAAACGCTCAGCAAATCCTTGAGGATCATGCAATAAATGAATCGCCGAGAAATTCAAATGAACTTCATTTCCCTTCGCACCTTCTCTCTTTTTCAACAACTTAGCCGCGGTTTCAAGCTTTCGCGCGCGCTTGCCAGTCTTTTTGTTAACTCCGACCTTATGCTTGATCTCGCCCATGTTGGGTGTAGTACCATCCTCGTCGTCACTGCTCATGTCATCACTCTCATCGTCGCTGGCGAGACCTCTTTTTTTTCTCAAGGCCTTCTCACGATCGCGGTCTTCGCCGAGGAAGAAATTAACACCAGCGATCGAGACTTTGGTATTTCCATGCAACGAAGCCATCTTCATGATCTCAACCGATCGAGCATCGTCCCAAATTGAACGTCTCCAGAGCTCGCGAGTAAGCTTAGCGGCCCAGAGGCCATCAGGCGCAGCCGCAGGCCCATCAGAAGATTCAAGCAAAGTGAATAGTAAAGTCTGCACACTCTTATTCAATTTCGGAGCTTTAGAATTTCTGTTTGCACTTTTCAGCAAACGAATGAGTGTTGAATAAATATCTTTGCGGAATGCTTTTGAATTTGTGGTGGGTAGGAGTGGGAACAAAATCTGAATCAATTTCTCCTCAGTAATGACTTGTCGGTTCATCAGTTGGACTAAACTCTGGACCATCTTCTCACGCAATTCAACGGCAATTATCGTATGATGATTTGAGAGAAGCTCACCAAGATCGCTGGCAAACTCTCTAGTTTCGGCGGGGTAGACGACGCAGACATGGGCGATCAAATTGATTTGCTTCATGAACTGCTCGGTTTCACCAAATCCAGAAGGATTTATGTTGAGAATCTCCTTTAACGAAAGATAATGCTGATATTGTCCTAGGAACTCATCTTTGTGCGATCTAAAATTATATTAGTCCACCATATCTTCAAATATCGGTAATCAAAATCAAGAGACAAACATACTCTGGCTGTCTGCGAATACGATCCTGCAAGACCTGCAAATCAATTATCTGAGTCTCTCCAACTGTTCCACGACCTCTCTTAACCATTTCGAACTCAATCTGTAGCTTGGAGGAGATGAGGTCTCTTCTTATGCTGCTGAAATCGATGAAATTGTTGCGGAAATTTTTTTAAAGTTGGGAGAATTATCTGAGGAGCCGCTGGCGTTGGGAGTTTTAGCAGTGGCTGGAGAGGGAGGCTGGTGCAGAAAGCCACGCCACGCTCAACAGCGGCCTTCACCAAAGAGAGTTGGCGCACGCGCGTACTTGTGCTTAGATCGCTGAATTACTGGAATTTCTCAGTGCCGGATTTCGCTGCAAATCAACCACTATTTAAAAATACTTGATAGTACCGCGAAATCGAGATCAAAAATCAATGGCAAGCGGGCAATCGGCAAAAAAAGTTGGTAGGGTCCGGTCGCGGTGGGGACCGGCTCCGGTGTACAACTACTCAGACTCTGACTGGTGCGTACCACTCGTGACAGTCGATCGTTCGCATACAAAGAAGAGCTGCTAACAGTCTATCGCGATCTAGGGATGGAGAAGAAGATGTCGACGATGATGAATATCCGCCAGTATCTGAACTGAATAGGAACTCAACACATATCCCGGGGGGATACGACGATTCGCTGAATGCTCCTCCAGTTGAAGCAGGCGCAAATGAATATGCGCAGAAACACGAATCAGATGCCGAAGTGGAAGAACTCCAAATATCTACAGAAACTTCTCGTTCTACTGGTCATAAGCAGTCACTGAGCATAGATACCAGCCCAGAGCATCTCGATGGCCCAGGACCGCTCTCGCACGAAGATAGCTTGGATTCATCGATTCCGTCTTCAATAGCGGGTTTTGAATATAAAGGACTAAGCAGGCTAAGCATGCTTCCGGAGATCCGAAATGCGGAATACGATGAGGAAGACATCAATAAGCAGGCTGAGAAACCCGATTCTCCAGACGAAGAAGAATTAGAGCGCGCGCGACGCGATTCGTTTCAGTCCGAGCCGTATGAGCAGCAATATGGAGATGCTTATAAGAGTCATTACTCTTCTGGACTATCGCATGCAGATGATTCGGAAGAGCGCACTGATACTGAATCGCGAGTCGAAAGCACGGCGATGTATAACTACGATACGTATGACCGCATACTCAATACGGAAATCGACGAGCGAATTCAGCATAATATCGAGAATCTGAGCCTAAGTCGACCTCTTGACTCTTCTGTTAGCTCGTCTGAGGCATCGAGTTTTATTGAGCGATCAGATTCGAGATCGGTGGATCCATTAGAGAAACGAGGGTCAATTGCTTCCTCATCGAGAACTCCGTTTGATTCATCTGCGAGTGCCGAAGCCGCACGACTCACGCACTCGGTCGGATTGCTCTCGATCCACCAGCGCACTACATCATCGCACACTGACAAGTCCGAGTCTGAGCTTTTGACTGAGCGCCTGCTTGAGACCTTGAATGCTAATCGAGAATTGGGTGCTAATGATGCTGAGGAATATGGTGGTATTACGACCGCTGAGCAGCAGACCTATGATGATGATGTTGATTACAGGTCGGCGACAAATGCTGCAGTTGCTGCGCCGACGTTGACAACTAATGAATTTGTTTCGGAGGATGAGCCTGTAAGTGCTCTTGATACCTCGCGTTTTTCGATGGTAGCAGCATCGGAGGAGAGTCCATATGATTTATCTCGACGGCAGGCACCGAATGAGGATAACTACGACAGTCAGTACGAGACCCCGTATGAGATTCAGCGGGAAGCGCCAGATCCCTATGATTCTAATCCGTATGCGCCCCAAGGTCGACC
This sequence comes from Myxozyma neotropica, assembly GCA_030568295.1. Taxonomy (NCBI): domain Eukaryota; kingdom Fungi; phylum Ascomycota; class Lipomycetes; order Lipomycetales; family Lipomycetaceae; genus Myxozyma; species Myxozyma neotropica. Next base: position 195,257 of record JAJLTU010000007.1, on the reverse strand, counting down.
ACCGATTCCTGTTACTTATCCGGCAGATATTCCAGAACTTGAAGTTGAAGACCTTGACCCGACGGATAGAGTTGAACTGGATGAAGATGGCGAACCGGTGACAGGATTGGAACTGACGGAGCCTGCGTTTGACTCTGGTGATGAAAGAGATGATGACGCAAGCTTTATGAACTCGGACTCAAACTCACTTGCCTTCTCTGACGCTCGAAGTCTTCAGCAACCTTCGGAAAACGAACGATCGCATTCCCTGGATTACACGATGATTTCTTCTGCGGCTACGATTCCATCTTTTAATTTTAAGGACTGCATGAAGGAGAAGAATATGATCAAGAGACGAGAATTGTTTGAAAAGGCCAGGAACAATGAGAAGGACTTTGATTCTGGAATTCAACAGTGGCTGATATACATGAAGGAACAGCGACCAGACGGTACGTCTCTACAAATGATTTTCTTCAAAAGCGTGAGATACTAACTATCAATTATTTTAGTAACACCATTTGCGGAAGTGAAGATATTAGGAGATAATCGGACGTCCAGCGGACTGCAACGTAAGACTAGTGCATTCCAACACTCAGTATCGACATTCACAACGCGACATGTACTTAATACTAAAGCAGGTGAAAAGTCGTTCGGCATGATGGAAAAGATTGGAGAGAAATCCAAGGGTGTGCTTTTCAAGAACCGACTATTTGGCAAGTCTAAATAAAGATATGAGATTGTTTTGTGTATATATGTGTGGGTGGCCGGTTTGCACGACTATGATTAATAGTCAACAGAAGGCATCCGATAAAATACAGCGACAACGATAAATTTCTAGGACTTTCGCCCTACACTGTAGCCAGATTTATTGAATGCGTATTAATTGATCGTTATCGTCGACAGTCGTATCGCTCTTAATTTGGCCTGAGTCATCATGGCTATCAATAGCAAAAGGAATTGTTGATATTGCTGGTCGATTGAGATTAGTGTAGTGCGAACAAGTGATCAGCGACACCCCCGACAGTCACTGAGCCCACCATTCGTGAATCTAGGTCAACGAACTGGGGATCAATTCAAGTCGTAAGCTACGTGAGTCAGCTCTACGATGCTGCGCACTCAGTGTAGAAAGCAGAGAGCCATAGCGATGATGAAGGAGTGACTAGTCCTGCGCCTACAAGGCGCCACACGCGAGGAAGGTTAGAGATGGGCCGCTTCACTATTCAACTCAAGATTACATATGATCCGCAACTAGCGTAGGATAAATGCACGCTGCAATTCATCCGAGAATGATAGAAATTGGAAAAGAGCCTATGCACAGCTTCCTACAGTCTGTTTAGAAGTGTCGCGACAAGCAGCATCTATTGCTACTCACAGACGCTAAAGACCAGTTCCGCTATCCAAAGTATAGCTATATCACCTCTAACGCACTTGACAGTTAACTCAACCGCACCTGCATTCAGTTACAATCTGCGTCGGTGCGGATTCGTAAAGCCCGAGGCGCTGCCTACATGAATGAGAGCTTGGTTGTGGGTCTGCGCGGTGCCACCGTCATCAATCATCACTCATCACCCATCGACCGCCATCGTTCCTTTTAGGATTATTGGTCTTTCACGAATTGGATCCCGCGAAGAAGCTGCAGCGGCTGGTGGACAGCAGAATCGCCGGTCTGGAGGGAAGAAGTACAAGCGAGCCCGCCGTTAGTGCCACGTGCAGAAGATTACCCGGGCTACTCCCAACTCCAGATCACTCTCGCGCGCTCCCACCCTCACCGGTCCGGTTCCTCTCCTCTCCCTTCTCCCCTCCGCTTGTCTTGCTTTTCCCGCGCCTTGAATCCCCGTCGCAGTCTCCTTGCGATCGAACTCCCAAGTCCGCGCACGCGGCTCTCGTCCGGAATTACTCCTGACCGTGCTCCCCTCGCTGCCGTTCTTAACCGTGCCCTATCGCGACCTGGTCTTCCGGCGCTCTCAATCTGCCCCGTCCGCGCCAATTGTGTGCTGACGGTCTCAAGGCCGCCCGGTCACTTGTCTTGAGCCACCGTTTACCCGCCTCCGTGCGCGCCCCGCTCGCGTCTATCAGTCACAAAATCCTCCGAACTCTTGAAGAGCACGTATCTGCATTTCGCATCCTAATTCTCCAGCCGGCTCTCTCGCTCGTTTTTCTCTCGTCTTGCCTTTCTTAGAGACAACATCTTTTGCGCGAACTCGTCTTTTGCTTTTGCGAATTGTGGGTGCCGCTTTTCCGTTTGCGCTTCAGTCTCTCCCGAGGTTTTATTTCTCAAGCGAGATCCCACCCCTATTTGTGCCGCGACCGTCCCGCGCCATCCCCGATATCGACTCTATTTCCTCACTGGTAACTCTGATACGAAATTCAATAGTCCTATTTGTCTTTTTTCCTCGTCTTTCTTGTACCTGGGCCTTTCATTTCATAGGCGGTCTCTTGACTTTAGGTTCAAGACAACCTTCCGCTCGCACACTCAACCCCACACCTTCTGACGTGCCCGGCTGTGAGGAACAGGCAAATCCTCTCTCTTTCTTTGGCCTAACCGACTCGTCAAAGGCACTAGTTGACCGATCTGGAATCTATAGAAAAGGCAGAATTATAGTTCACGTGCATATCTTTTTTTTGTGTTCTCGTGATCTCCAGTTCGGCGATATTCGTAACTGGTCCTTTAATCAACTTAGGCCGAATTGAAATCAGGCTTCAGGCCAACTCCGGCCCCCTTTCACGATTCTGGTCGACTGAATTGTCCAACGCCTACGCGCTGGAGCTTATAGAACTTATTCTCTTTAAATAGGTTTTTTTATTCTTTCTTTGCTTGTTTTTAATTAAAGAGAGACCTCGATGGCGTCTACAGCAAGCAGTGTGGCTAGGATGATGACTACGTCCCCCTCATCTACAACCACCAGCATTGCCGATTCTCCCAGGATAGACTCGCCACATTTTTCTTCAAAGGAGAATTCAATATATGAACCTGTACAGACTTCTTCCTCTTCCTCTCGTACAACTTCCGGTTCGTCGTTTCATAGCGGCACTCGATCTGCACCAGCAACTCTAGGAATCCAGCAATTCTCTCAAATGCCACCTGCGGCTGGCTATTTTAGAGAATATTCACTATCTTCTCAGAAAATACAGCAACCCTGGCATACGCACGAGACAGCTCCGATGTCGAAGCTCACTTCAAGTTCGCCACGTAAAACTCCAATCTTGACGGCGCCCTCTCGAAGTGTCTCTCCATCTTCGACTGCACGACAAGGTCAAATCACAACACAACAGCACAAGCAAACTTCTCGCGCAAAATCAATCTCAGTATCGTCATCATCACCCGCCGTCATAGTTACCAATACGCCACCAAAATCAGCATCGTACAGCGCAACTTCGGCAACTCCAGTATGCCAATATGAGACTGCGCTTATGCATTCACGAAGACGAATTCCATATTCCCTTGGTACTAGTCCGCTTACAAATTCGCACTCAAGGGTACGCGAGCGACTTGGAGCTGATGAAGAAGCACGGTTAACGACCGATATTGAGAGATTGTATAGTGAATTATTGCCATCTGAGGAAAGCAGTATTGGCCGACGGAAATTGATCAAGAAGCTTGAACGGTTATTAAATGAAGAATGGCCCGGAAAAGATATTCACGTGTATCCGTTTGGGAGTACAGAGAATTTACTGTGCTCTAATAATTCGGATGTTGACGTGTGTATTGTCACCGATTGGAAGCAGTTGGAAGATACATGCATGCTCTCTCGGTTTTGGGCAGCTCGTGAGTTCTTTGCTGTTCTTTTTTTATTTGAACACCAGAGCATCACTAACCCAAAGACTTCTGTTTAGACAACATGGAACGAGTCGTCTGCGTACCTGGTGCAAAAGTACCGATCGTAAAGATCTGGGATCCAGAGTATAAATTGTCGTGTGATATGAATCTCAATAATCCAATGGCTCTTGAAAATACTCGCATGATCAAGACGTATGTACAAATCGACCATCGCGTACGTCCTTTGGCGATGATTATCAAGCACTGGGCCAAACAGCGTGCACTTAATGACGCTGCCGGTGGTGGTACATTATCCTCATATTCATGGATCTGTCTTATTATTAATTTCCTGCAACTGCGAAACCCTCCTATTCTACCAACGCTGCACAACGTGGGCAGTGATCTGCGTGCGAAAAAGATCGTGAACGGGGTTGATATCTCGTTTTGTGATGATTTAACTCTGTGCAGTGGATTTGGTAATAAGAATAAACAAACAATTGGACAATTGCTTTTTGCATTTTTTAAATGGTATGCGTTGGAATTTGACTATGATCGTGATGTGGTCTCGGTCAGACAAGGTAGGCTTTTGACAAAAGCTGAAAAGCGTTGGGATACGCTACAAAACAACCGATTCTGTATCGAAGAGCCACTTAGCACGTCGCGGAATCTGGGAAATACTGTTGATGATATTTCAGCCAAGGGAATCCTACTCGAATTTCGTCGCGCATATGACATCTTAGCCAATGAATGCAGTCTCGCGAAATGTTGCGAGAAGTTTGAATTTCTTAATGAAGAGCATTCTGCATTTTCTGCTCCTGATACTGGACTTGGGCTATCATTTGGAGGAGCTCGCTTATCAAGAAGCGCCTCAAGTTCATATGCACCTGGAAACGGCCCGCGGCCGTTTCCTCGTGGTGGATCTTATCGATCACATTCTTATCGCAAGGGGAGTAACAGTAACAACTCCCATGGCAACAGCAATGGCTCTTTTTCTATATCCTCGAAGAATGGGGGAATTCCTCCAGGTGGGATTTACCCACCTCCGTTGTATAACATGAGTCCACCTATAGATTATGCGATGATGCCAGTCTTTGTTGCGCCACCTCCTTCTGCTGCAGCAACTATTGCGTCGTCTACTACTTTTTCATCAGGTATTTCTCCTCCGTCGTTTACGGCGACAATGAGCAATGCAAATGCAGCAGTTACATTAGAAACCGGCGAAGCATCACAAGCATACTACGTATACTACCAACGGAACTTGCTACCAGTATATTATAGCCCGCAATTGCATCAACAACCACAATTTGAAGATGTTGCTTTCATTCCATCTGAGGATAGTTCAAGCAGTGGTTCTAATTCGAGTTCAACGATATCTACTACTACGACTGCGACCGGTGCGAATCGAGCTCGTTCGCTTTCACCTTCGCGAAATGGTCGTCGTCAGATGCGGAATCCAAGTGCATCATCGTCTCATGGTGTCGGTGAAGGATATTCTGCGGTTCCTGGATCAGCATATTTTGTTCCATATCTGCAGCAACGACAAGGTCGTCTTCCTCAGCAAGATCAGAATAAGCAGCAACATTATCGCAATCAAAATCGCTCGTCGAATTCTCGGAGTAATAAGAATGGTAATGGAAGAGGCTCAAGGAATCATCAGTCATCGGAAGAAAGCAGTTCTGATCTTAGTGATATTTCCCCTGAGACTTTGCCTCACTCTGTTTATCCACCTGCTACACCTCCGGACTGTCGCTTGGATGGTTTCATGAAGACGGCTGTTGCAGCTGAGAGTTATTCGCATGCGCTTAATGACGACGATGGTGAGAGTACGATGACTGTTCCGATTGATAATGATGCTAGCCGTACTACCTTTGTCACGCAGAGAGAGATGGCGGATCAACAGATGCAACTCGTGGCGGCTAAATCTAGGAATAACGAGACTAGCATCACCAAAGATAGTACTAGCAGCAAAGATATCAAACAACTGAATGGACGATCGATGTCTGTACCTGAATCTGGACAACAGAAGCATTTCGGCTCTGTGGTTGTAGTCGATGGTGATTTGTCAGGTTCTTATCGACGACCGGTTAATCGTGCTGTTTCTGATGGTGGCGATACTAGCAATCGCAACATGTCAGCAAAATCGTATGCAGATGCGGTTGTGGATGCGAAGAGATCGAAGTCCAATGATTCGTCAATGATGATGATGGATAAGACGACTAGTAGCAGTTTTAGTAGTATCTATACTGGTACTGCGCAAGATGACGATAATGATTTCTGGACTGTTGGCGGTGGCCAACCCCAACAGCAACAAAATAGCAACGGAAGCCCAACCTCTTCATTACCATATTCTAGCGTAGCATCAACTCTACCTACTAAGTCGACGCCTCGCGGATCTACTTCTAATGCGATGAAGAATGGTGATGAAGGTGTGCTACCTAATCAATGGACGACATCGACTTCGAAGCGGTCGAGAAATAAGAAGAAAAATGCAACAAAGCAAGAGGACGTTGCTGTTGAAGTTGTGAAAGGCGGATGAATTGTGAAAAGTGAGTACTTTGCGGGCACTATTTTGTCGTTGGTAACAAATGTCGACTGCTAACATATAATATTCATAGAATGAGACTCAAGAGTAGTCACAAGTGAGATGGTGTATGTTGAGTATACAATATCTAAATTTGCATTATGGCTTCTATTTGTTTTCTGTCGTGTGATACGTTTTGTTTACCGTTTTATCATGGTTGATTATGGTCTGCGCTCTTTTTTTCATATACTGTATTTACTATTTTTTCCCCCACTAACCGTATTTTTTGTGTTGGAAATGAGTATTATTATTCATTGTTATTATTGTTTTTCATGATTTGATTTGATTAACGCTGCTTTGCCGCACACATTTGTATTTATTATTTGTTGCATTTATTAGCGTGCGCCAGGGTGTTAGCAAAAAATTACTGATGGAACGGTGCTTTTGTTTTCTTTTTGACTTTTTTTTGTGGTTTGCTTATTATAGTTAGAAGACAAAGTTGATTTGACGAACGTGTATGTGATATCAGCCAGGAGCTTTGTATGTCCTCTTTTTTTTTGTTTTATTTTTATTTTTGTCATTCTTTTGAGAGAATATATTACAAAATGCATGTAACCACACAAAACCCATAGTAGGCCCAGCCCGTGTATGCACACCTACTCTTGCGCCCGCTGGCGTCGAGTGCGTGCGATAGTTGAATCAATAGCAAGTAGGCGATCTTCAGTCTCGGCCCAGGCGCTATTCACGCCGATAATGGATCTTCCAAGCATGCGTTCGAAGAGGGCGACTGAGCGAGCAGATTGAAGTGCGATCTCAGACTGTAGGGCGGCCATTCGGACCTGCAACTGCGAGCTAGTTGGTGACTGTTGGATTGCGGTTAGAAGCGGCAATTGTGACTGGGATGGAGATGAGGGAGAAGACTGCTGTGTGGTTGCACGGTCGAGGATGGAGGCGGAGAGGGAGGTGAGTGTCGCCAGGGAGGAAGATAGGTAGAGGATATCAGAGGCATGAGCGAGCACGATGTCTGCAGCATGCGGTGAGTCTGCAGTTATCCTTATCGCTTTTGTCGTGCTTTCTGCGAGAGCTACAGGAAGAGCAAAGAGAGAAGTGAGTAAATGGCAGTTGCAGATGGTTACGCGAAGAGACGCGTACCGAGATCGAGAACGCGTCGCAGTGCTGGATGTCGGCCGACGAGTGCAGCCAGATCAGCGTGCAGCTGAGCAACGCGGTCCGCCACTGACCGGTCGCGATCCGACGAGGGATCGACCGCCAGCAGCCGCTCCAGGCCGGCGACGCGGGCTTCGAGGGCGTCCATCGTGGTGGAGGTGGTGCTGCTTGGGCCAGTCCAAGGCCGAATACGACGGAACCAGGGTTAGGGCGTCCCAAGGGCGAGGCCTGGCGGTGGGCGGAAGATCGGCTGACTGAGCGCGCTTGCGTGCGGGTCACGGCGATCACGTCACGCCGTGAGCCATTGTGACCGAACCGTGGCTCGTATCTACGTGCCAGATGCAGCAGATAAGGCGCGGTTGGGGGATTAGCTACTCCGCTGCGCGAGTGGTCTGGAGAGGGCTCTCGCAAGCAACTATGGCATGGCCCAATCCTGCCTCGTCTGGCTCCGCAAGTGGGCGTGCGCGTGCGACCGGGGGCGAGGGGCAGCTGTGCGATAAGGGCCTAGGTCGGCTGATATCGGCTGGGCCCAGCGCATCCGCACTGCTCCCGCGCACTTATGCTGAATGACGCACGTTATCTGAGTGAGCAGCGCAAACCGCGCGACACTTGTGCGGCGTGCGAGATAGGATGCCCCGTCACTATATCCGCCGCTGCCCTTCCTCCTCCTCCTCTTCCCCTTCCTCATACCACTCCATCCGTCTGCTCTTGCTGTTCCCCTTCGACAGCAGCACTCGTTCATCTTCTTATATACATAATGAAGCTCTTCTTTGCCGCCCCCGTCGTCCTTGCGGCGCTCGCCTCCGCCCTCGTTCTTCCTGAGTCCTACAACAAGGAGGCTGCCACTGGCGAGGCCGCTCCCCTCTTGACCACCTCGACCGCCGCCGAGCACATCATCCCTGACTCCTACATCATCGTCTTCAAGGAGCATATCGATGAGACTTCTGCTTCCACCCACCACAACTGGGTCCGCTCCGTCCATGACGTCGCGATGAAGAAGCGTGGCGTTGAGAACCCGTTCCTCACCGCTGGTCTCGAACACGGTCTCAAGCACATCTACTCCCTGACCAACGCCTTCAAGGGCTATTCTGGCCGCTTCGAGGCCTCCACCATTGAGCAGATCCGCCGCCACCCTGACGTATGTCCTTTGCCTTCCGTCTGATTTCACGCGGTGCTGCCTTATTGCCACCGTGGTCATGTGATTTCGCACACATCACACAATGACTCCTCTGACTAACCTCATTCTCTCTAGGTCCTCTACGTCGAGCGCGACTCGATGGTCTTTGCCTCTGAGCTCGATACCGAGAAGAACGCCCCCTGGGGTCTTGCCCGTATCTCCCATCGCCCTGCCTTGAACTTCGGCACTTTCAACAAGTATCTCTTCGACTCTGAGGGTGGTGTTGGTGTCACCGCTTACGTCATTGACACCGGTATCAACACCGAGCACGTCGACTTTGAGGGCCGTGCTCTTTGGGGAAAGACCATTCCTTCGGGAGATGTTGACCAGGATGGAAACGGACACGGCACTCATTGCTCTGGCACTGTCGCTGGTGCCAAGTACGGTGTTGCTAAGAAGGCTAACGTTGTCGCCGTCAAGGTCCTCAAGTCCAATGGCTCTGGCACTATGGCCGATGTCGTCAAGGGTGTTGAGTTCGCTGCTCAGTCGCACGCTAAGGAGGCCAAGGCCGCTAAGAAGGGATTCAAGGGCTCTGTTGCCAACATGTCGCTCGGTGGTGGAAAGTCCCCTGCTCTTGACATGGCCGTTAACGCCGCTGTCGACATGGGAATGCACTTCGCCGTTGCTGCCGGTAACGACAATGCTGATGCCTGCTCTTACTCGCCTGCCGCTGCCGAGAAGGCCATCACTGTCGGTGCCTCGACTCTCGGTGACGAGCGTGCTTACTTCTCCAACTACGGAAAGTGCGTTGACGTTTTCGGACCCGGTCTTAACATTCAGTCGACCTGGATTGGCTCGCCTTATGCGCTTAACACCATCTCTGGTACCTCGATGGCTTCGCCCCACATTTGTGGTTTGATGGCTTACTTCGTTTCGCTCCAGCCCGAGTCTGAGTCTGAGTTTGCTGCCGCTGCTCTTACCCCCGCCAAGTTGAAGGCTAACATGATCGGCTATGCTACTCCTGATGTCCTTACTGGCATCCCTGCTGACACTCCTAACCTTTTGGTTTTCAATGGTGCCGGTGGAGATTTGTCTCAGTTCTGGAAGAACTGAGTTTAATCGACTCCCCACATGAATTATAGTCCGACCTAGTTTTGTTTTGCTTTCTTTTCAGTTCTAGTTTTTATATGTTTTTCTTCATTTATATTTGATAATCTGTTTTGCCGGGCGTTTCAATCTTTGTATTGCATCTTTTGGGATATGATCTGAAATATGTCTCTTTATTTTTTCAGCTTATGATCGCAATCGTTTACTTCACGTTAGTGAACTGACCATTGTATTAAAGCGTGTTCATGGGTGGCTGCTGATTGGATATTGGGAGAGAATATTGTTTTGAATAGTAACTTACTAGGTTTTGCGTCTATGATTTTTATTTCACTTTTTAGTTATTATATTTTGCAATAGTATTAATTCCATGAAGTGGTGTCTCGGGCTTGCTTTCGGTGTTGCTCATAATATTGGTATAATATTTAGATGACTTTGGCAAGTTCTGATGCCGTCGACGGAAGGGGGTTTGGTTTTGGCTTGCTTGTTGTCTTTGGGGGAATATTGATTGTTTTGCGTATTTGATTTATTATATTCTATACATGGGAAATATATATTGTTATAATGTTATAATTATTGCCATATCAGTAGTTCTTCCATAAGTGGAATTGTGAATAGGAAGTCCGAAAGAGGAATGCGGGTGCCTTATGCTGAGAGTGGGCAAGGGTAAGGAATTGCCTGTCAGCTGACGAGGCGCTCTTCAGGGTTGGTGGCGCACTCGCTAAAATGCACGATGATCTCAGGGCTGAATCAATCAGGCGGGATCGATGGTGACTCTTTCTTTTTTCATTGAACAGAGCTGAATATGGCTGTTCTTTCTCGTGGACCTCGATTTGGCAAAAGTGCAGAGTCCGGGCCAGGCTCAGTAGCAGCGACCGACGAAAAGGGAAATCGAAGCTTTGGGAAAAGATTCCGAATCAGGCGCGCGGATCCCGGCGAAGCCGCAGAATGTCACTGCGATGTCGCCAGTGCCTTGTCGATGCTTCGTCATGCCGACTGCCTTATAAAGCTGCCTCTTGCTCGCGGTATCGACATGGAATATCCTTCTAATCGTCCTTCCACGCATAATCTCCCGAATACAAGTCTTTTCCAATGACAGGCGCAGACAATAAGGTATATTACCTAATTAGGCATCGTCAAAACTTTCTGCTAACCCGAACCGCCTCCAGACCGCTACTATCCTCGCGATTATTGGGACAGTGCTCTGGTGCACTCAGCTCCTCCCGCAAATATACTACAATTTCCACCGGAAATCCACCGATGGACTTCCTCCGTTGATGATGCTGCTCTGGGCTGCCGCCGGCGTACTCTTCGGCATGTACTTCATCGCTCAGTCGTCAAACACCGCTCTACAAGTCCAGCCCCAGATCTTCACCGCTCTCTGCTTGTTTACCTGGGGCCAATGTCTCTACTACGGCAAGAAATACTCGATCTGGAAAACGGCGCTCTGCTTCTCCGCTGCCTGCGTCGTTTGCGGCGGTCTCCAAGTCGCCGCCGCCATCCCGATCCGGGACTCGGATCTCTACAAAAACAACCCATCGCCTTACTGCTGGCCCATTCTCATGATCGGAGTCATTGCAGCCATCTGCTTGATTGGCGGGCTTATTCCCCCGTATTTTGAGCTCGCAAAGCATAACGGCCGCGTCATCGGCATTTCTCTTCTCTTCCTCTGCATTGACTCCTCTGGCGCGCTCTTCTCCTTCGCCTCACTCTGCTTCCCACAAACCAACGCCGAGGGGAATGAAGTTGATAAGGACTATCTCGGTATGGTTCTCTATCTGATCGTTCCTGTGATGGAATGTGGAATCGTTATCTCGCATTTTACTTGGTGGTTAAGATTCGGAAGACACATGCCGAAGGAGGAAGCTGCTGGAAAAGAAGTTGACGCGCTATCGGAGATTGAGATGCAGTCTGTTGACCAGTCTGCTTCCACTATCGTCAACTCCGATTAGATTCTAGTATTATATCAGAAAGGGTTTGTATATATGTATGATTGTATCAGATAGATAGACTTGAGTTTGTGGCGTTTGGGCATTCGTATTGGTTTTGCATTCATATCTCATTTAATCCAAATATTCATAATTACCATTAACAAAAAAAAAATTAGTCTACAATTTGTCGCCATGCCGACCAAACTCCTGCTCCCACTTCAACAACTTTCTCGTAAGACCGTCCATCATCTCTAGACTAATCCTCTGTGTGCCAAACGCCCCATCAACTTCTTCTTGCCCAGCCTCAACAACAACTCTCACGCTAACTTCTACACCACCCGCAGTAGCACTCCCATCACTAGTAGCAGTAGCTTTCGCAGAAATAGCACTACCAGGTGACTTCCGGCTCTGCTCGTACAGCTTCTTTCGCTCGTCTTGCTCAGCTGCCATGTCAACCTGCGTACGTCCAATAAACTCAAGAATAGCAGCCACGCGCTTTCGCATTTCAACGATACTAGTCTTGCTCTGCGGAATTCTCGGCTTTGAGGGCCGATCAGTACCTCCTCCGAGGCTACTTGCACTTTCATTACCACCGCCGTTTGAAGTATCAGTTTCGTAGCTATCGGCCAGGTGCTGTTGATGATTTTGCCGTTTGCGAGGACGACGGGGCCGCGTTTTCGATTCTTTAGTCTTCTCTTCTTCTACCGCTGCATCTTCTTCGTCGTCTTTGTGGTGTTGCTGTGCGTCTGCTTGCTGCTGCTGCTGCTGTTGTTGTAGTTGTTGTTGCTGTTGTTGTAGTTGTTGTTGTCGTTGTTGTTGTTCTTGTTGTTGCGCCTGTTGCTCCTCATCGGCTTCGATTTTCTCGCCTTTGATCTCAGCCTTGATACCGCCTTCATTCACAGCCTTGCCATCACTCTCGTTCTCACTCTCAATATTCTCGGTACCAGCTTCATCCTTCTCGTGCCCGTGATTGCTATGGTTTTTATAACCATTTAGCTCATCATCATCATCCTCCTCATCTTCTAACCGGCGTGGCTTCTTCCGGCTATGCCGTGCTCGCCGTGAGTTAGGAGCAGACTCATCCGCTGTCTCAAAGGGCGACGGTGTCGATCTAACTCGTTCTCGCTGCTTACTACTGCTCTTCTTATTATTATTTTCATTGCCCTTTTTCCGTCTAGGACGCTCACTCTCAGACGGATGTTCATCGTCGTCGTTTTCCTCAACATCGTTGTCGGCACTGCTCTTCTCGCGTTCGAGATGAACAGCAGCCTCGCCTTCGTCATCCGCCGAGATCGAATTCGACTCAGACTTTGAAGTGTATTGCGATCTGCCCATGGCACTAGAATTAGCCGTGGTTGCGCGTCGGCGTCGTTGAGGTCTTGAACTGGACTCATCGTCATCGTTATCCTCAGCATGACTATTCCTGCTTTCATCGTCGCGATATTTGCTGTTGTGGTTACTAGCAGTTATATCGTCATCGTCGTCGTCAAACGCGGCTTGAGCAGCGCGCTTCTTGCCCCGTCTAGACCTGCCACCCTTGAGCAATTCACCCTCGTCAGCACTAGCAAACCCTCCAGCGCCTGTGCTGCCAGACTCATGAGCAGAAGCTTCGAGCACGCTACGTAAAACTTCTTCAAATGCCGAATCGCGCGAGTTGAGCGTTGAGCGACGTTTGTGAGCTTCGGCGGCTGCCGCCGCCTGGGCGGCGGTTTGCCGGCGCGAGGAGGACGATTCTGAGCGAGCTGAACGTTCGCGGACAGGCCGCTCGCGCTCTTTCCGAGGTGGAGGCTGTGTTTCGAATAGAGGGATGTACTTGGAGGTGCGTCTAAAAGAGAGATAGTTAGCAGTCGGGTCGGACAACACAAGCAAGTATGCAAGCAAGAAACGGCATACCCTGACGGACGGACGACGATCAGGTGAAGTTCTGGCCGGCACTTCTCGCACGCGTAATCATCGGGAAGAGAGTCATCTGAGCCGATTCCGACACAGTAGCCGTGCTGCCAGACCTGGCACTTGTCGCACTGGATGAAGAGGCCCGAGTCGATGTCGGGGTCGTCTGTCTGGAGCTCGTCGTGGCCACAAATGCAGCGAGTGATTTCCGCGGGCGCGTCCATTGCGAGAGAAGGGAAGATAGAGAGGATTCAGCTCCAGATGCAGAAAATGTGCGTAGTCGAAAGTAAAACGAAAGCGGGCGGACCTGAGTTCAGCGGGGCGGCCACCCTCCCAAGACTTGAGAGGTCCAAGGTTACCCGGCCACGTCCTCGGCTCCGATTCCCGCCTTTGCTACGGACTACGTAGACGACACCGTCCTGCCCCCATGTCGCTTCTCAGCGCAGAAGAGCGACAGATTCAGATTCTTGCTGCCGAAATGTCGAAGGCTCGTCTAATCCTGCCTCTTCCGCGCGCGCGTCGCAAGAGTGAGATGCTCAAAATCCCACCCGTGCCATCGCCTCCGCTTCGGCCAGTTTCGTCGACTTCCTCCTGGACCTCTCCTACAAACTCGTCGCATTCGATTTTCAAGCTTCCGATCATTATAGATCCCGAAGATACTGACTGCTTTGAAGATGATGATCTCGATCTTCTGCTTGAGAATGCTGATGGGGCCGCGGCCGCTGAGTCTGTATCCACTTCTGCTGCGGTCGTATGCGCATGCGAGTGCGATGCTGGCACAAAGAAGCGCAAGATCCCGAGTTCTTTGCGACCGGCGCTAATTGCACCATTTGGTTCTTCGAGTTCGCCATCTGCTACAGCTACTGTTTCTACTACAGCGACTTCTGCATCCGCCGGTTCTACTTCGTTTGCGGTTTCCCTTGGTTTTCGTAGACGGAGAGCGAGAAGGCGTCTTCGTTCTCGCTCACGATGGCTTGCAAGAACGCTTTTATCATCCAGACATCTCCCGAAAAGCGGCACAAATAGCAACATCAGTAATAACAACAGCGACAGCGAAAGCGCGGGGACACCATGTCCCGCGCCGTCGCTCGCAACCTTCGCATTCTCCTATCCTTCGCCTCTATCAGCTGCGCATGAATACCGGCACGACCTTCTCACAGGACTTCCTGCGCCTTTGACAGAGCCCCTTTCATCATCCTCCGAGACATCGGTGTCTTCAGTGTCGTCCTCTTTTGCGCCTTCTTCTACATCTTCAGCTTCTTCTCCGCCTGTCATTGCTCCTCCTTCATTCTCCCCACCGCGAGATAAAGCTATGGCAGAGAAGTCAATGCATACCACTGAAATACCACCACCTCAACCTCGAATCCAGCGTTCCCGTCGCCGAAGTCCTCGGCCCCGTCGTCCAGATTTGAAAGAACCGATCTGGATCTGCCAATTTTGCGAATTCACAGACATCTTTGGCGTTCCGCCAGTTCATCTCGTGCGTCTCTATGACGACAATGAACGGCGTGAGCGTAAGATTAAAGCTGAGCGTAGACGCTTACTTGAGAAGGCAAAAATGAAAGGAAAGAAGAATCGTCCGGCGATGGCAGCGGCTAACGTGACCGGTGTTGCTGTTGATGAGAATGGACAGCACGTGTCTGCGTCGTCCCCTGTGCCTGAGGATGAGCATGAGCATTGTGAACATTGTGAACATTGCGACCATCTAGATCCAGAGATAGAAGCCCATCCATCGGCTCCAGTATCGGTATCGGTGTCAGTTCCTGTGCCTGTACCGCCTCCTCCGCCTCCTAAGTCTCGCAAAGCTCTCGCGCAACGTATGAAACGTCAGCAGCGAGCTGCGACAGTTACTGCGCACGACGTCTAAAGATTGCTAACTTTCATTGCTATAAATCTATTTTTTACATGCATTCTTATTCTAAATGCTTTTCTTACGACCTTGCTTTTTTCTTATTGTACTAAATTGTACTTGCATATATTTGCTCTCCGTTGTTTATCTTGTTTTTGACCTCTAGGGGGTCCGTCTGCATCCTGGTTCTTTTTTCCTTTTTCGTATTGTTGGTCTTTCCACATGTACATACATACTTTTCTCATGATACTATCAATCCGAATACTTCTTATATTGCTATATACATCATTGCTATCGTAGACTTTGTCCTTGTCCATAAGTTGCTCCATCCATTTATAAGGCGCCAGGGGCGATAATCTGCAATTACGAGTTAGCATTTATATATCTTCAATCAGCCAGCTCTACTTCGCCACTCACCTCGCTTGACTCCTGAGCCTGAGCAGACAGATCTTGCCGCGAGCCCGCAGCATTGCCAGCAAGCATAATGGCAAGCGGCGACGCAAGGAAGAGTGCGCTCGTGGTCACGATCCAACCAGCTTTAAGCGTCCACTCAACCGCGTCAACAGACTTGCTCGCAATGGCAGAAAAATAAGGTCGGTATTGAGGTGGCACGATCTCTTTTAAGGCAGCCAGACGCTCGGATAAGGTCTCTTCTCCCGGGTAGTCATCGTCAGAGTCGTCGGCGGAGGCTAGGGAGTCGTTGTCGGACACATCGGAGTAATCCTCATCGCGGTCTTCGTACGGGACTCCGGTCTTCTCGTCCGCCACGCTAACTGGTGTGATTTGAACCATTTCTGAAGTCCTTTTTTGAGATTGGTGATTGTTTGAGGATTTGTGGATAGGGTGTGTCTGGTGAGATGTCGGCCGTGGAGAAGAGAATATCGTGGTGGACGAAAAATTGTCCCAGCGCTGACGTCAGAGATGACTGAGCCTCTGAACCACGAAATGATATATCTATCTTATGGTATATTGAATGGTTTTCTGGCAAATTACTGTACAAATGAAAGCAATTATACATGTTCTTCTTAATCCTATTCTAGCCACTGACTCTCAGCAAACGTAATAAGTCGCTTCACCGCCGTCAACCATTTCCTCGTTCGTTCATCACTCATAACATGCGCGATCTGAGGAGTCCGCGCAAGTGTACCTTTCCGATCGTCGCCTTCACCGGTGATTCGTTCACGTGCACTTCGGGCGTGGATACCGACAGCTGTGACACCGATGGGCCACGCAGCATTTCCGATACTCAGCTTGAGATAGCAGTCGTTTGCATCGCGGTAGCGCTTGTGTTGCATATACATAAGCAATGTTGCTAGTCGTGGGAGTACGTCGGCGTCGAGGTTCTTCTCCTCGAGTTGTGATAGTAGGGGACTGAGGTTGCTTATCGTCTGATCCAACGTAGCGAATGCTTGCTCGGGGGCGTCTGTAATAGTATGTTAGTTAATTGCTGTCAAATGCTAACTAATGAAGCGCAGATGCAACTTACTCTCACGATTAATGAGCACATGTCGCCATTCAGATAACAGATATCGCATATATTTCTCGCACTGCATACTAATCTTCTCTGTATCTTCAATATTTGCATTCTCAATCTCAAGCTTGACATCAGCCAGTCGCGATTCCGGCGTCGCTTTTGCTTTCGCAGCCGCTTTCTCAGCGCGTGCAAGTCGGCGCCGACGAGCTTCATCTGATTCATCAAACAGTCGGCTCGGTTGCGATATCATTCGCAATCTAGTAACAACATCATCCTCGGTTACATTTTCAAGACTAGCAGCAATTTCATCATTGTCTGCACTTGCAGGCTCTGCTGGTGCAGTACTCTTACTCTTCTTGTGCTTTCGTCGCTGGCGTTCCGCTTCCTCTTCCTCTTCTCGAGCTCGCTTCAGTGCGCGATATTTCTCTTCCGCCTCAAGGCGCTTCTGCTCTCGTCGATTATCTTCTTCCTCCTTTTCGTGTCGTATTTGTTCGGCCTCGCGCCTCCGCTGCGCTTCGCGCTTCTCTTGTTCTTCACGGTACTGCTTCGCGCGCTGTGCTTCGAGGTCGGCGCGACGAAGAAATTTGGGGGGGTTATCAGAAGAGGAGCTTGCACCTGCAACATCAGTGGCCTTCTTTTTCGCCTGTGCGATGAGAGCAGCAAGATCCATTTGACGTGTGCTGCTGATTTGCTTTGATTCGATGACGACGAGAAAGCGTGAGTTCTTCGATATGGGTGCGCTTGGGAGTATTGCGAACCTTAATCCAAATGCCCTGGATATCTGATCCCAGAATAGTGACTGTAGGGTTACCGTATAAGGGCTATGACAACTCTAATTAAGCAGTCACATTCAAGCAAGGTTTGGGTGCGGCGACGGGCTCATGCTCGACAGAGATCAGTCAAGCTCAAGTTCACGACTCTGGATTTGGAATCTTGAGTAGCGTTGCACACCACCCAAAACGTGAGTATTTCCTTCCTTTCCAGCAATTGTCTGCAGACTAGCACGATCAAAGGAGCATTCTAACGCATAGTTCGCACAGAATGCCACCAAAAACTCCAACCAAAACAAAGGCTGCCACCGCCGCCGCCGCGACCAGCAAGAAGACCAAGAAGAAATGGTCGAAGGGAAAGGTCAAAGATAAGGCCCAGCACGCGGTCACTCTCGACCAGCCGACCTACGACAAGCTGATCAAGGACGTTGCTACCTACAAGCTCGTTACCGTCTCCGTTCTCGTCGACAGAATGAAAGTTGGTGGCTCGGTTGCGCGCGCTGCTCTCAAGGAGCTCGAGAAGAGAGGCATCATCAAGCCCGTTGTTAGCCACAGCAAGCAGCTTACTTACAGTATGTTCTTCCCTTTCTTCATGTCGTTATTGATAGTTGTTGTTTTCGTCATGCTAACTTGAAGTCCAGCTCGGACTGTCTCCGTCGCCGACGAGTAAATTGTTTCCTATACATCGCGCATCATAAAAAAACAAAACTACCAGTTGTTTTCATTTTTTTCGCTTTTCATTGTGGGATCATGTATTAGTGTTTATAATCGACAGACGACAAACAAGACAAGTTCTTGGATTGGTTTATTGAGCTAGTTTTTGACTCTGTGCTCTTCTGAGCATGCCCTTGTATAAATAAAAAAATTGTCTACCTCTTTAATGATTCTCCAATATGCATTTGGTTTGCATTTAGTAGTAATGTGAGTGTATGGTAGTGTAAATTAGATGTCGGACGTGTAGTACCTGAGATATGAGCTGAGGTTGATGTGGCCGAGGCTCATAACTACAACGTCACTGATCGAAATCTTCCGTTTCAGTCCAACTAAGTAGTTCTTTCTAAGTTCCACTCAATCAAATCTTTCACAATTATCGTATAATTCTCAGAATCCACCTAGTTGAAATCGACAATGTCTCGACGCGCGTCAGCTCTTGTTATCTCTGACATCCCAACACTTTCGCAGGCATACGTTCAAAACGCTTTAAGACCATCTCCCCAACAACTCCACCCTCCCTCTGCTTCACTGAATAACAAAATTTCATTTTTAACGACCGATATTACACGGATCTCTATTGATGCAATTGTTAACGCGGCGAATTCATCTCTCCGCGGCGGTGGTGGCGTCGATGGCGCAATTCATCGCGCAGCAGGTCCATATCTTGATGTAGAATGCAAGACCCTCGGTGGCTGTGACACGGGCGACGCAAAGATCACAAAGGGATACAATTGCCCGGCAAGGTTTATAATACATACAGTTGGGCCGATATATTTTCAATATGAGAAGCAAGCTGCAGAGCGCTTGCTCGCGAGTTGTTACAAGCAATCACTCGAAGTAGCAGTCCAGAACGGGATCAGGTCTATTGCTTTCCCGTCTATCAGCACCGGTGTACGTCAATATCATTGCTGGACGATTGAGCTCTTTATGCTAACAGATTAATTTCACAGGTTTACGGATATCCAATCTCTGAAGCATCAGCGATCGCTGTACGTACTGTGCGCAACTTTCTTGAAAGTGATAATGGCGCGTCAATCGACCGTGTCGCCTTTGCGCTATTCAGCCAGTCTGATGAAGAGGTGGGTCGATGTATTCTCTATGACTTTTGAGGCTAGAACGAGATGAATATTATGCTTACTGTCTGTTCCTCTGCTAGGTCTATCGGCGAACAATTCCTGTCTACTTCCCAGCGGCTTAATGTGCAGGAAGTAAATGGAGGAAAAAGGAATGACAAACTGGCATATGGTCATATTATATATGTGATCGCCAAGAATCGTGATGCTTGTATGCTCAATTGATTTTATAAATTTTCATCTCATTACCGGAAGACACTTGTTCCCAATCCTGTCCTTCGATCCTATAGCTGGCCATTAGTAACAGAAAGCTCTGTATATCCGATGGTCCTGGTCTATATCATACTGTATGGTAATCTTTAAGCTATCTGGCAATGGCGGATGAAGGAGAAAACAATGCAGAATTGACCGACCAGGCACCGTGTACCGTCTTCTCAAAGAAGTAATTCAAGGCATTCGGGAACTGCTTAAAAATGCCGATTACTGGTCTATCTCTATATGGAGCGTATTGGCGTGAAATTGCGCTGTTTCATTGGTCGGTAAGCAGAATAATCCTGCCGTCGCAGAATTATCGGTGGCTTGCAACGAAAATCTCAATAAATCATGGAACTGAAGAGAACCAATGCTCTACCGATGCTGCTTTTCGGTGAATTTTTATTGCCATTTGCTATACTGGCGTTGGTATGATGCGATGGTGAAGTGGTGCGTGTTGTTCTGTGCACCATCCCCATACCTGACTTGCGCGACGTATGGCTACTTCATGGAATCAAGAATATGAGCAGAACGAGTGTCCAATTACAATATATATATGTAAACTCATAGAGCTAAGGCTACCGCATTACTTCTTCGCTTGCCAGGTGCAGTACTAAGAGCGTGGGCACCTTTCAATGGCATTTGCCCTCTGAACTACGCACGAATATTGGTACTTGTTTGAAAAGTGCTCGTCTTCTACCACTCTATATGTCTACAGGGCTTCCATTATCTGGGCTTCCATTATCTTGTGTCGCGCTGGCTTGGTTCTGGTTTGAGATTGAGAGATGGTTTGAAATGAGGAACGATAAGAGCTGGAGCATCTTGACGTTGGTGAAGAAAGCATAGTATTGTGAATTATGCACAAGGCTATGAAGAATAATATCGATCAAAATTGGCAGTGAGCATTGGTTCGAGTCAAGAAATATGAACATTGCTGCTAATACAGCTGCACATTAATGGCACTCCTGCTATTTTGGCTCTCAACACGCCCACGCGTAGCAAACCCTAAACCGAGATCGATTTGTTTAGATTCTTGTCGACGCTCGCACACTAAAGAATAAAATCGGTTTTCAGTGCAACACTTGCAATTCTCGTGCCCAGGACAGTATGTGTAAGCTTACAGGTTAGGATCGCGAAATATAAATATCAAAATCATAGCAGAGGAGACTTGCTAGAATATGGCGTCCGGACCAGTCGACGAAAACGCGTCTCCGTATTCGCCTGTGTCGGCCCCTTCCAACTCTCTTTCCAACGCGTTAGCGAAACGAAGTGCCTCATTATCGAACCCACCGAAGAAAAAAGCAGCAGAGCGACTAAATGACATTACTAATTCTTCTTCAAAGGATGTTATGGCAACAACAACATCCTCATCAGCATCCACATCGTATTTGCGCTCGACGAACTTCTCATCGGACGAGAACATTACTTGGACAGTTCTCCCGCATGCTCAACTTTCATCGGAACCTGATCACCACTCTACAACTGATTGCTCTTCACCAGCATCCGCTGATATTATTACCGGTAATATATCATCGTCAACTGGGCCCAATCAGCAATCAGAAGGAGCCGCGGTAGCCGCTTCTGCTGATCCTGCAACGGAACTACTCAAACGATACAATGCACACTGGAAGCTGACACCCAGTCCTAGTAAATCCGCTGGTAGTAGCCATAGAAGGGCAAATAGCTGTGACCCAGAGTGGCCTCTCTCACATCGCAAGCGGAGGCGGAAGGTTGCTAATGCGGCTAATGCTGATGTTGAGTCGCGATTAGCGAAACCCGTACGGGTCGATCAATGGGGATCTAGTCGTAGTGATGTTGACGATTTAATAGTACCTAGTGAGTTACAGCCGTCGACTTCTAATTTTGTCGAAGTGCAAGAAGAAGCTAGCTACGAATCACCAATCGAGCACGTTACAATCCAACTTGATGGCAACATAACGCAGGATGCAGGGAGAGAAGAGGACTATTTCGGCAGTGAGGACGAAGACGATATAGATCTTTCTTACTTAGACAAAGTGGAAGCGACAATATCTGCTCACACTCCCATGCCCGCTGTCACAGCTGCTATTGCCGCTACGATAGATCTAGAACACTTAGACCAGGCAGGTGTGCGCACATCTGCTACAGAATACCCCGATATCAAAGCGAACGAAAGAGAGAATACGAGAGGGCCCAAGGGGTTTGAAGAATTTGATGAAATGTCATTTGACGACGATATCGATGAAGATACAGCCATCAAAGTCGGCAATGATGAATTTGACGACGACTTTTCGGACGATGATCTTGACCCATTGGAGGTCGATAAAATCTTGACACAACTCGAACGAAACGCTTACCCGCGGACTACCTTTGCATCGGTGAATTCTGTTATGGTGAGTAGACTGCCGATAAAATCGCATCTTTTTGGAGCGCTGGCTGATAGGCATTCATTTCAGAGACCGAGGATGAGCAGCGGAGGAGGAAAGCCTGCTAATTATCGACGATTGCTAGTGAAGGATGTTAATGACGGTCAATATCTAAACAAGTTGCAACGAATAAAACCCGAGAAACGGTTGAGTGTTTGTGAAAGTAAAGGCAATCATGAATTAATATTACTCGTGATCCTTCGCGACGACTGGGCAGAATCTATTGTGCAGAAAGGCGATATTGTCAATCTGATTGGCGAGTTTGACGCTGCGGGACAGTGTGTCGTTGACCGCGACTATGGATTGCTGGTTACAAATCCTGATCAATTGATACCCATTACAACTGTCTCAAAGTCGTTTGAATGCAGTCGGCGGGCGGTACTAAGTCAACGAATAAAGAGCCGGATGGAGTCAACCACCGCCATGACATACGGTAAGATTGTTCATGAGCTATTTCAAGAGTGCATGGCGCAGTTGAATTTCAAGGCTGAGTTTATGGACGAGACTCTCAAGACGATCATTTCGCGATATATCGAAGACCTTTTTTTTGTTATGGAGCCGCTGAAATCAGTTTGGAAACATGTTAGAGAACGATATCCGATTATGCGAGCGTGGGCTGAGAAGCATGTTGCTGCTCTACAAGAGGTATCTTTTCATCGTAACTGCGCCTACTTATAATGCATTGTGCTAACTAGATATGATATTGATAACAGCAGCGCAAATCGGCTTCTAATGAAGTTTCGATCGTTGAAACCATTGAATCTGAAGAGAGAATCTGGTCGCCAATTTATGGTCTGAAAGGTAACATCGATATGACCGTCTCGGCTAAGGTTAAAGGGGACTCTGCACGCACGATGCCGTTTGAGATCAAGACAGGTAAAAAGAGTCAGATCACCAACCATCGTGCCCAGACTATCTTGTACACTTTGATGCTGTCTGACAGATATGACATGCCTGTTATGCGAGGGCTATTGTATTATCTTGATTTTTCGGAAGCCATATCAGTCCCAGCACTGCACATTGAGATTAGTGCCCTAATCAGAGGTCGCAATTTTGTGGCACAGTGCTTGAAAAATCCTGGCATGCCGGTACCGCTAACGAAGTATATTTCTCGTTGCAAGTTCTGCTCAACAAAAGAAGCGTGCTTTGTTTATTATAAAGCCAACGAGGGCACAAGCGAACTGCTTGCTAGTACGGACTTCGAGAGTATCACAGAACATATAGGCGAAGAAGAGAAGAAATTTTTATTGCACTGGGACAAATTATTGAATCTGGAAGAGAAAAATGTGGCACGATTCCGAGATGAGGTTTGGCTCATGAGCGGAGCTGAGAGACAGGCAGTTGGTCGCTGTTTTACTTCGTTGCAGATCGACTCTAAAAGTTGTGATTCTAGCGAAATGCGAGCTGGGAATATGAGTCGTTTCCGGTATTCTCTTTCACGATCTTCAGATGCACCAACGACCGAGTCATTCTTAGATTCGCAGCTTAACGCTGGTGATCCTATTTTAGTATCAGACAACTTTGGACATCTGGCGCTCGGAGTGGGTTTCTTAGATGAAGTTGGGCCTGACTGGGTTGTGATATCGGTTGATCGGGAGTTTGACTCAGTGAAACATGTTACGAAAGACTGCTCAGTGAAACGCATTAGATACCGTGTTGACAAAGATGAGTTTAATAGTGGAATGGCTACTGTCAGAAGCAATATCATGACTTTGCTCTTGCAGAAGGAGAGTGAGCGGCAACGACGTTTAATAGTCAATCTTGATGCTCCAAAGTTCAAGACGATATCTGAAGATATGATTCCGCGGTTTTCTGGTCTGAATGCTGATCAGACGCGAGCAATCGAACATGTTTTGGGCGGTGAGTGGACATGTTTATCTAATTTTTTTTGGTTGAATGAGAAAGATTACTAACAGGATGAGCCACAATAGCCGAGGACTATGCGCTAATAATGGGAATGCCAGGAAGTGGAAAAACAACGACGATTGTTCAGATTATCGAAGCTCTGTTGGCTCAGGGTAAGTCTATTCTACTGACTTCGTACACTCATTCCGCTGTCGACAATATTCTGCTCAAGATCAAGTCTCGCGTGTCCAGTGTTTTGAGACTAGGACCGATCAATAAGGTAAGTTAAAGCAAGGGTTAAAAAGTAGTTATGAGTATCGTCAAGCTAAACGCTACTTTTTGATCTAGATTCATGCAGATGTTAAGAAGTTTGCCATCACTCAGTCGAATCTGCCAGACAACTTTGACGATCTCAAGCACTACTACTTTGACTCTCCGATAGTGGCGACTACGTGCCTTGGAATTGGTAGTCCGTTGTTCACCAAGCGCAGATTCGACTACTGCATTGTCGACGAGGCGTCGCAAGTAACACTTCCGATCTGCGTTGGCCCATTGAGGTCAGCAGATAAGTTCATCCTAGTCGGTGACGACTACCAATTGTCGCCTCTAGTACGCGACCGCAAAGCGAAAGCGGCGGGTCTTAATGCAAGTTTGTTCAAGACTTTATCAGAAGCGCACCCGGCGTCAGTCGTAACTCTGGAGCATCAGTACCGAATGTGCGAGGACATCATGACGCTTTCGAACGTGCTAGTCTATGGTGGGAGACTGAAGTGCGGGTCTCTAGAGGTTGCGGCGCAGAAGTTATCTGTGCCTAAGCTTGATTTGGGTATGAAGGAGCTGCATCGTACAGGATCAAAGTGTGGAGATGAATGCTGGATCAGAGATCTTCTGGATGAAAGGTATGGGAATATATAAAAGCTAAGCTGCAAGGCAGTGAGAGGAATGCTAATTGATAATTGATGAGTTTAGGGCAAAGGTCGTGTTTGTTGACACCGATGCTATTCCTGGCACGGAAGTAATGAAAGGCGACCGCGTTCAGAATGAGGTGGAAGCCACCATGATTCAACAGGTATCTGATTTATATGTCATGCGCGTCAAACGAGATGCGGAATATAGCTGACATTGGATGCTTCTAGGTTGCCACTGCGCTAGTTTTGAGCGGAGTATCGGAGCAGAGTATTGGAATAATCTCGATATACCGCGCACAGCTAAAGCTGATCAGTAAAGGGCTCGAGCAGTACCAGAGTCTGGAGATGCAAACGGTGGACAAGTTCCAGGGTCGGGACAAAGAGTGCGTCATAATCTCGTTTGTGCGCTCTAATAGCGAGAATAAAGTCGGAGAGTTGCTGACGGAATGGAGACGCATGAACGTCACGTTCACACGTGCACGTAGCAAGCTGATTATTTTCGGATCGCGGACGACATTGAGGCAGGTGGCAATGCTCGATCGCTTCTTTAGTCTGGTGGAGGAGAAGAACTGGATTTATTCTGCGCCGGTCAACGCGCACGAGATGCATGCCGTGGCTGGGCTCGGTCGCGAAGAGGCGCCGAAGCGCGAGAAGTCGCAGCAGCGGACAGTTACGAAGAAGAGGGCATTAGAGTCACGGCCGGTGCTGAGGGACATTGCGAACGCGCTGAGATAGGCGGACGAATGCGAAGTGCATTTATTACGGAGTTATTGATTTGGTTGAATATATTCTTATGAATGGTCGGTAGAGTCTGCCATATCAGCGCGTCGCGTGAAGCAGCTGAGTTTTGTAGATGCGGTGACGTCGCCAGCGGCAGCGGCAAGGCGAGGAGACGAGAGGATGGCTGCGCCACACCGCCACCTGGGCGCGGTTCGCGGCCAGCGTGTGTGGCGGGGTTCCGGGGCCAGCGACGAGCGACTCTCGCCTCCTCGTTCCTCCTGCTTGCTTCGCCGCCACCATCGCTCCGCCCGCCTGCTCCGTCTCTTCCTGCGCGACAGGATCCTCTCTTGCTCCTCGACCCGCATATTCCCACCCAGCAGCATTTCATTCCGCGACCGCTCACCGTAAACGCAGCGCGAAATGGCCTCGAGCACGACTCCCTACGACCCCTATGTGCCGTACGACTCTCCACAGGCGACCGGCAACGGTGGTCCAAGCAAGACCGCCGCCATCCAGGCCGTAAGTATTACCACGAGCTGCTTTTCCGCGATGCGATCTACCTCCCCTCAGAGCGGCCGGGACTAATCTGCTGCCTCTAGCAAATCGACGACACGGTAGGGATCATGCGCGACAACATCAACAAGGTCGCCCAGCGAGGCGAGCGCATCACAGACCTGCGCGACAAGACCGACAATCTCGTCGTCTCCGCGCAGGGATTCCGACGTGGAGCGAACCGCACAAGGAAAGCCATGTGGTGGAAAGACATGAAGATGCGGATGTGCTTAATTGGGTATGTTTTGGACTCGGCTCCGCTCTGCTTCTCTGTCATCTTGCTAACATACGGTCTCTCAACAGTGGCGTTATAGCGCTCATCCTCATCATCATCATTCCCTTGATTATCCACTTCTCTTAAAGCTATCATGTCTCGATAATCAAATCCCAGTCTCAATTCGCCCTCATCCGCCTCCTTTCTCCTGCCACGATTTATATATGCTTGTACCAGTACGTCAATGACGGTTCTTTAATTACTCCTTTTGTGATATTACTACATATATGCTGCCCATTACCGCCTTGCATTGTGCGGATGATTAGTTTTGTAGTATTAGCCGCTAGTTTGTTTTGTTGTTAGTTGTGTTTTCGATAATTTGGTTGTCCTGTTTTCTTCATACTTCTAGTTTTCACAATGTAGTATATACGACAGTACCGATATGCATAAAAATATGATAATACGATCTATTTTACTTGATCAAATATAAGATCTATGACTGAGCACTGCTAACGCAATGCTCACAAAGAGCAGCCACTCCAACATTCACCGTCTCGCAAGCAAGATTGTCGATACATGAATCAGAAATATTTCAGTCGCATTACACCAATACTCCATAATGAGACTAGGCAATAGTCTCGAAGTAAAGGCTCTCAAGCGCAAATTATATCATCACCTTGACATATCTGAAAACCTTGCCGGCTGAGCAGCTGCAGCGGACCGGAACAGATTGGAAATTTCACTTTATTGCAGCAGATAAAATAATACAGATGAGCTGATATAAACAACACAACACACCCCAGCGCCACCCGCAATCTTCCTCGACGACGGACGCGTCTCTTGCAAGGCCAGTAGTCGCATATATTCCTTGCCACAAGAGACTTCAATATGCAGAGCTCAGCAGTGCGGCATGTAAGTCAGTCGCTATCATGAGGGACTTGTACGATATATTAGGGCACAACCCTACACTTCCTCGTGACTGCTTTTCCTTCTCATCGGCTCGCCGCATGGCTCGCGCTACACCAGGGAGCTTCACGAACAACTCCATTTCGAGACCGAGTCCCATCCAAACAACAGCCAGCATTTTCCCTCCGTCTTCCGCTCCCACCACCACCTCTTATATTTCTCGCAATGGCCGAAGTCACCTCCGTTCAGGGTCCTCAGTGGCGTCTGGTTGAAACCGGCCGTGTCGTCCTTATCAACAAGGGTCCCGATGCTGGCAAACTCGCCGCCATCTCAGAGATCATTGATCACAAGCGTGTATGTGTTTCCTACTCTGTCTGGTTCGCGAGCGAACGACTGAAGCATTGAAAAAAGTTGCAGTTTAAAAATGCCTGCAAAACTAGGCGAGTGAGATACAGAAAAGAATTCTAACGGTAATCCTATAGATCCTCGTTGACGGACCTGCCACCGGTGTCGCCAGACAGGCTCTCGCTCTCGCCCATGTCACCCTCACTCCCCTCGTCGTCGCTAAGCTCCCCCGTGGTGCCCGCAGCGCGACTGTCTCCAAGAAGTGGGCCGAGTCTTCCATCGATGAAAAGTGGGCCAAGAGCGCGTGGGCTCAGAAGATTAAGAACCGTGAAATAAGATGGGGTCTTACCGATTTCCAGCGATTCCAGGTTTTGATTTTGAAGAAGCAGGTAAGTTCGGACAATCATGAAATACTTTTGGCAGTAGAACTGGCTTTTCTAACGTCATTATTTTATAGCGACGGTACGAAGTTAAGAAGGCCTTGGCTAAGGCGAAAAAATCGGCGTAGAATGGCGATATGGTTATTGAATTTGTGTACAGTTATTGATAAAAGATCGTTGTATTTACGAATCATTTACGAATAAAAAATTCATATGATAATACTATCAATTTTGTTGAAAATTCCGATTATTATCGTACCGGCGGACGCCTCCACCTCCATCTGCAATTCAATGCGGTAATTCATTCAGTTAATCTCTTGTCGTAGGCGCTCGCAACAAACAAATTGGAGTATTCTAGTTCTACGCTAATCCATTCTCAGCCTTTCTCTCATGTCACAAATTTACTGTAGAGTGCCAATATCAAAGCATGGTTTGGAACTCTATGTCCTGCGCCCTCTTGCGTCTGTCCCCCTCGTTAAGCTGCCCGTCTTCCAGAATCGAGAGAGCCTTCGAATGCTTGAAAGTGAAACCAATAAAATCGCCCCTGTTAATCTTCTCAGGTCGGTCAGCAAGCATCTCGAGTTGAACTTGCTTGTCGTGAACCTCCTTATACTTGGCCATATCTTCCTGATTCGAGAAGTCATCAAAGTAGCCAGCGTCCACTTCAGAGTCAAGCTGAGGAATGAAAGGCGGCTATAATAAAACAAAAAAGTCAGTATTTGTAGCACTATATACACCCCAAAATAGATCGTTCACATACTTGATCACGTCGGATGTTACGCCAGTCAATCTCACTGAAATATGCATGGCCATGGATCTCATGCATCGAATGAAATCTGTGGGCCTGATCCGTGATAAGATTAGTCAAGAAATCCCAAGTCCTATCGCTAAACGCATATTGAGTGCTATTGTACATGGGACGACGAAAGAACTCCCTCCAATTGCGCAGATTAGAATAAGTCTCGTTCATGTCCGCGCCGGCAAAAGGAGGATAACCGCAGAGGGTCTCAAACAGCATACAACCCAAGGACCAGTAGTCAATTGTAAAATCATACTGCTTGCCTTCGAGAACCTCCAGAGCCATGTAGTCTGGAGATCCGACGATTGAGTTCGCATAGCTCATATCCTTCTCGCGAAGCGAGCGATATAGCGTTTGACGCTCAGTGATCGTTCTGTGGGGGACACGCGTGCTCTTGACAGCATCAAGCTATTCAATGATGTTAGTTTAGTCCATGGCATCAAGAAATCTGTAGGAAGCAAACTGACCTTCACTCTCATGCTCTCGACACGGTCGTTGCTAAGAGAGCCGGCTGATAGTCCAAAATCTGTTAGCTTGATATGGCCCGAAGCATCGACGAGGAAATTCTCCGGCTTAAGATCGCGATGGATATAGCCTAACTTGTGCAAGCTCTCGACTGCACAGAACATCTCGCTTATATAGAAGCGAGCATGACGAGGACCGAGAACTCCGGTGTTGTTTAGCAATGTACGATAGTCACCGCCAGGTACGTATTCCTACAGACGTTAGAAGATATTTGCAAATCAGTGGTTGCCAGACAGAAAAACTTACCATGGCAAGATAGATTTTTTCGGGATCCTGAAACGCATATAAAAGCTTTACTAGCCATGGGGTGTTGGCCGCCGTAAGAATATCACGCTCAGTTAAGACATGCTTGATCTGCGGACATAGATGTTAGGACCGAATAAGGAAACAGAGAAATGCAGACTACTGACCTCATCGAGCTTGAACAATAAACTCTTCTTCATGACTTTCAATGCACAGATCTCCTTAGTATCCGATTTGCGCGCCAGGTATACATGACCATAACCACCTTGACCAACTTGGGTAAGGATATCAAAATCGCCATATCTGAGTCGGGTGCGACGCTTACGCAGATACGCGCGCTCGCGGCCTGTGTAGGATCTCCATTGGGCCTGCTGCTCGGATGGAGAAAGTGATTCAGCGGCTTGCTTGAATTTCTGCAGACGAAGCTGGCGGTTATGAATATAAGTCAAGAGATCGAAGTAATAGTCGAGGAAGACTGAGTGATAATATGTAAGCTTTCAAAAGGCAAAGGTAGAGAGGATCGAGGTTCGCATACATATCTGAGATGCGTTCACAAGACGCTTAGTTTTCGGATCGTTGAGCTTCTTGAGATCTTCGGAAGTAAGACCACTTGCTCTGGTTGACTTTCCAAAAGACATACTGCCACGGTCAAAACCAGTGCGGGCCTCGGAGCGACCGCAGCCGTCTCCGTTCTCGTCAAGACGGATCACGGAGGTGATGTCCTCGTGGTTCTCGTCGACGGGAGCTAGCTTGGCTATGCCGGATGCAAAAGTCTTTTCAGCTCCGGCCATGTACAGCCCTCCAAGAGACTTTGACATATTCTCGACGGCATTATTTTCGGAGGAGCGATCGGGTGCGCGCTTTGGTGAAGGTGACCGGCTGCTTGAGAATAGGTTGAGCGTCGGCGCGAATGGAGACACCATGAGACCGGAAGATGCTGCTTAGGTCTTATAGAAAACAAGAAAATAAATCAGAGTAGCAAGTATAGTTGATAGACAAACTGCGAACAAGTATGGTGTAATGGCACCGACTAGCAAGACAACCAGTCAGGAGAGGGTGAGTCTGTGTTTTGTAAACAAACAAGCCACAGCCACAGCGGCCCATCAAAATAGCAAAAACCGGCTGAGTCATGACTTACATTATCTTTATGTCACGTGAGAATGCGCTTCCAATTTACTTCAGATGCCTTGCTCAGCAACAAGCACGAATATGCGCAATGGCGGATGTAGCGAGTTTTGCTGCTGAGGATTCCGCCGCTATCTGTGCGATTGCCATTAGTTCCATCAAGCGTATTTTCTAGTGTATCAGAAACCTGGGTGAGTTTTTGGCTCGTTGTAAAATGCTTTTATAAGAGCTTACTCAGCGCCGGACCTCGGGATCAAGAAAAGTTTTGCTGAAGAAGGACAAAAATACTCATCCCATCTCTGATCCTCTTCCTACTCGAAATCTCCGCTCCCCGAAAACGCCCCCCCAAAAACTTCGAACGCGATGATCCTTCGACGGGCTTGCTTGCGCACACAAACGGCGTTCCGCGCTCTCCGAGGCATCCGTCACAACTCGACCCGGTCGACCGTTGTTCAACTGCTGAGCAATATCGGCTCCAAGCGCGAGGTCGAGCAGTATCTTCGCTACTTCACCTCCGTGGACTCGCAACAGTTCGCAGTCATTAAGGTCGGCGGTGCGATCATCACTCAAAATCTCGACGAGCTTGCTTCTTCGCTTGCTTTCCTTAACCATGTTGGTCTCTTTCCGATTGTTCTGCATGGCACGGGACCCCAGATCAATGAGATCCTCGAGGCAGAAGGTGTCGAGCCAGACTACATCGACGGCATCCGCATCACTGATAGTAAGACTATGAGCGTTGTTCGTCGCTGCTTTCTTGAGCAGAACCTCAAGCTTGTCGACGCTCTCGAAAAACAGGGTGTCCGAGCTCGGCCCATCACCGGCGGCGTCTTCACTGCAGAGTACCTTGACAAGGACAAGTATCAGCTCGTTGGCAAAATCACAAAGGTTGACAAGACTGCCATCGAGGCCAGTATCCGCGCCGGCGCCCTTCCGATCCTTACTAGTTTAGCCGAGACCGAAGACGGCCAGATCCTCAACGTCAATGCCGATGTCGCCGCAGGTGAGCTTGCGAGAGTTATCGAACCTCTCAAGATTGTCTACCTCAATGAGAAGGGTGGCTTGATTCACGGTGAGAGTGGCGAGAAGATCTCAGTTATCAATTTAGATGAAGTAAGCGACCCCCTCTGTCGTGTCCATGTTGTCTACTCACGTCTGCTAACCTGATCTGCTCCGCTTTGTTTAGGAATATGAAGGCTTGATGAAGCAACCATGGGTTAAATACGGTACGAAGTTGAAGATCAAGGAGATCCACGACCTTCTCATGCAGCTGCCACGCTCTTCATCAGTCGCCATTATCTCTACTGGCGATTTGCAAAAGGAGCTCTTCACCGACTCTGGCGCTGGCACCTTGATCCGCCGCGGATATAAGCTTCTCACTCGCCAATCTGTCTCCGAATTTCCCGCAGGAACCCTCGAGGCCACGCTTTTAAAGCATGCGTCGTTCAACAATGACCCTGAAGCAGTTACGGCCTATGTCGCATCTCTCGCAAACTCTAAATTCACCGCGTACGCCGACGAACCTTTCGAAGTGCTCGCCATCGTCAAGGAATCTGAGGATGGCATTCCAGTTCTTGATAAGTTTATTGCCTCAAAAGATGGCTGGCAGAATAATGTGGCCGAAAATGTGTGGTCCGCAGTCCAGACAGCTAATCCTGCGTTGAAATGGACTGTTTCTGAAGGCAATGACCGATCGTCGTGGTTTTTCGATCGCGCCGATGGATCTTTTGTCCACAATGGACAGATTCTGTTCTGGTACGGCGTCGAGTCACCGAATAAGATCACGAGCCTCATTGAGAAGTTCTCGTCTACTTCGTCTACTTCAGCCTGGGCTGCGCGCATTCCTTCTCAACAATCTCGTCTCTTTTCGACCTCGGCCCGGCCGGGGATTTCGGCTGCGTCCCGTCAGACTGGCAGCAAGCGAAACTATTCCACAAACACCAACACTTCAAAAGTTGCTCTTATTGGTGCTCGAGGCTATACGGGAAAGGCACTCATTGATTTGATTAACGGTCATCCTAGCTTGGAACTCGCATACGTATCATCTCGCGAGCTCAACGGCAAGGACGTCACCGATTACTCAAAGTCTAGCCTCAAATACTCTAATCTTCAGGTTGAAGATGTTAAGAAAATTGAAGAGGATGGAGAGGTTGATGTTTGGGTGATGGCGTTACCTAACGGCGTCTGTCAGCCCTTTGTCAATGCCATTCAGTCGGTCGAAACTGGCAAGAGTGCCATTGTCGATCTTAGCGCTGACTATCGTTTCGACGACACTTGGGCTTATGGTCTCCCAGGTAAGCATTCTCTGTTTTTTCGGGGTTTTCTCTTAAAGACTAAAATTTGACAATGATTTGTAGAACTCGGAAACCGGAGTGCCATCTCCAAGTCGAAGAGAATAGCCAATCCGGGATGCTATGCTACCGGATCTCAGATTGGACTTGCCCCTCTAATTCCATTTGTTGATGGCCAACCTACTATCTTTGGTGTTTCTGGTTATTCAGGAGCTGGAACAAAGCCTTCTCCCAAGAATGATATTAACTTTCTCAGCAACAACTTGATTCCTTACGCTCTGACTGATCATATTCATGAGCGTGAGATCTCTGCCCATCTTGGAAAGCAAGTTTCCTTTATTCCACATGTTGCTCAGTGGTTCCAGGGAATCACTCTTTCGATCTCCGTTCCTTTGTCTAGGCGTTTGTCGGCGCGCGATATCAAGACTCTGTATGACGAGAAATACGAAAACGAGTCTTTGATTTCGGTCTCATCCGAGATTCCGCTTGTTAAGGATATCTCAGGAAAGCACAATGTCGCCGTTGGTGGATTCGGCGTTCATTCTACTCAGCCTAGAGCCGTAGTCATCTCTACGATCGATAACCTTCTTAAGGGGGCTGCTACTCAGTGCGTACAGAACATAAATTTGACTCTTGGATATGACGAGTTTGCCGGTATTCCGTTATAGGCAAATTTCAATTTTTGGGCGTTTTAGGTATGAAGAGCTGTATTGTGTTTTCAAGCATGCGTTGTGATTATGCATACGACGGGATTTCTTCCACCAGTCTCATTGCATAATCTTAGATTTAAAAAAGTTTGTTATTTTTCTTGTCTGTTTGTCTTTTGGTAATAGCCACAAAATATATGAAGTAATATCGTACATGTGTTCCCTTTCCGTCTGCCACTAACTCCTCAAGTAGGTATTGTAGTATAAGGCAAGCCAGAAAATGGACATGAGGTGCGAGACAAGTTGCAAGTACCTCATTTTTAAAGAGCAAAGGAAAGTAAACTATAAAGCAAACACTGAACCATTGTCCAAATGAATTTATTCCTCCTCCTCCTTAGGATCCCCAATACCATCCTCGTTGATTGTAAACACGCAGTCGGATTCCGGAAGGCAAGGTGAGTCGTAAATCTTGCATATACGCTGCTCAGCGCGACCTTTCTTCAATGATAGGCGAGTTGTAGAAGAATGGGCAAGGATATTCTAGATGGGTTCCAGTTAATTGCTTGAAATGTGATTTTATCAGAAAGTTTTAACTTACACCTCCGATAGGCTTCTTCGGATCAGGATTGTACATATTAGCCATTCCATCTACTTGAGCAACCACCTGATTCGTAATGACAACAGCGATTCCAAACTAAATGCACCCATCATTAGCATTGCAACAAAGAATCATAAAATTCGAGAACCCACCTCATCGGCTAATCTTTGAAGAGTCCTTAAGAATTTTGCGACATGCATTTGTCTAGCAGAGAGTTCACCTCTTCCGCTGAAGTCGGTGCGGTATAGAGCCATAATGCTGTCAACTATAAGAATGGAGAATCTAGTGGAGTTAATGATTATAAGCTTCATCCAAAGTGTAAGGCATTTAGTTCACCTACCGAGAGTTTGCCATTAAAGACGCAGCCTGGTTCAACAGTTGTAGTTGATGATCGGCATTATATGCGCGAGCATAAGCTACATTATCAAGAACCTCTTGACCATTCAGACCGAATCGTTGAGCAATTGATAGCAGTCTCACAGGACGGAAGGTTCCCTCAGTGTCGATATATAGACACTTACCCTCTCCACCACCCATATCAATAGGAAGCTACCATGGCACTGTTAGCACAGATGCATTACTGCATAGAACAAATGACTGTTACCTGGCACGTAACGGCGAGAGTGTGGCATATCTGACTTTTGCCAGTTCTGAATTCTCCAAAGACCTCTGTAATTGAGCCAGTTTCAATGCCGCCAGCAAGTAAGGTATCAAGATTCTTTGAGCCTGTAGTGATAGATATAAGTTCGCTTCGACGTTGATGATATTCAGTAGCTGTAGTAAAGCCCATGGGTACCATCTTAGAGGCTATATAAAGCCATGTTAGTTCAAAACTGGAAGGGGAATGTATTTGGCTTATGTGCGCCAACCTTCCGTCAACAATTTGTCTGCCTTGGCCTCAGAAATGCCCTTGATGGCAAGTAGCTGGCGCTTGGGTCTATGATATCGGTCAGTTTTGCTATTGGATTTAGTATAATTCCGGCCATGCTTACGTATAGGCGATGGACTCGACGGTGTTGAAACCAGCTTCGAGAATTTTGCGGAGATCGGAGGCTGTTATTCCACCCCCCTAATAAGTCAATTAGTTACACAAATTTCTGAAAACAAAACCCTGTAACAGAGAGTAGAGCATTACCTCAAGGTTGGACAATGGAGTAGGTCCGCCTACGATTCCTTCTTCGCCACTGTAATCTTCGGAAGCGGCAGTCGCCAGTTCAGTCGCCATGATGCTAAAGTGGCCGATATAAATATATCCAATCCAGAGTATAGATCAAAAATAATCAGAAGATTATTCAGGAAGAAAGATGGTCTCGGCTGCGGGATTCGCGACTGCTGACGTTCGATAGGCTTCGTGCTGCGTGTTGTGCTGCAGAAAGTGCGTGTGTAAACAAAAGTCAGTCCTGACGCGTCGGTGACTCCAACTCACGTGATCCTGTCTACCCGCCAACACAACCCTATCCTTATGCGTGCCTCGCGTCGATTACGCGCCTAGATCTTTATATCAGTCTCGCACGCAGGTGTCTACCACTCTTGAGGCAGTGGGCTGGAATTTGCCTACTCTTATCTTATGTTGTGTTGTGGATATGTTTTATTCCTATGACATCCTTTCTCGAAAGCCTTCTGGACTCAGCACCGCATGGTCAGTAGTCTTCCTGTTGTTCTCTAACGTGTTCACCCCACACCAGCGCCGATATCTTATGTGAATTGGTTTAGGCTTGTTGCGACCATTGGTTTTAAATCAACGCTGAAACGAGTCCATAAAAAGGTATTCTAAGAGTAAATGTGTCTTTTGCTGTTCAAGTTTCTAACGGCAAGCGCGACCAGGAAATACTTGAAGTTTCGATTCCGGCCGCCTGCGATGTGGTGATGCACCCTCCACAACCATTAGCTCTTCGCCTTAGCTCAAGCTTGCTATTTGGTCTTATTAGTATTTATGAACAGCAATCGGAATTTTTGTTATGTGGGCATACATTTTTTATTTTGATAACGTTCTCAATTGTCGATAAAATTAACAGCTTTGAAGCCGACTTGTCTGCAGCTTACAGCAGATTCAGGCGAAGGGCAGTGGATGCGCGCTCGCACGCGACAAATCTTCTTAATACGCACGCTTTTCGACCTCTAAAGTAGAACATGCTTTGCACTTTGTGCATCGTTTGGTGACTAATCTAACTGCTTTTTTCTTTGTTTTGCAGATATGAGCATTTGCTATTGAGAGATGATCCTTCATTTGCTATCGAATTTGGACTGCTTCCTGAATTACCGCATTTAGCAGAGACCCAGGAAGTCTTGAACAACGATGAGTCTGTTCCGTACATAGAATCATCGTTTGCTTTTGTTAGCGAGCCGACGCTTATGTCTGACAATTCAGCGACTGCTGCTCGCTCTCATCGCGATATTCTCTCTTCTGACTCATTTGCGCTTGAATTAGATGACGATGTCGGGCAAGTCACTTTTGAGTTTGGTCATGAAGGTGATGCTGTGAACTTTGGCTACGATAGCCATTTTAACGATATTGCTCCGCAACCTCTAGATCAACCTGATCTTGGATTTATTGACGACTTCAGTCTTCTGTCCCGAGGAATTGATGTATGCTGATCCCTGCTACACTTTGTAACTGTATTATTGCTGATGTTAATTGTTAATAGCCTATCAATCCCGAATTAGAGAGTATAGTGTTTAATTATGATGGTAGACTTAATCAAACCGCTGGATCCTATACAGCGGGAATGCTTGCAGCGCAAGATGCTCTCCGCCGTATCGGCGAAGAGAGAGTCCCCGAGTTTCCTATGAAACGGAAAAGAGCACTTTGTACACCGACGGTCGATATTATAACACAAATTACTGCAGAAACTATGAGAAGCTCTAGAGAGTTGTACTTACGCGCGATGGATGCTGAAATATCATTGTCTAGAGCGAAAAAGCTGCGGCATTATTTACGATGTAATGCAGTCTCGCACTTCGTATATGCAGGAGATCTTGTCGGATATTTGAATGCAGATATCAGCTCTGTTTTTGCTGAGAACCTTTCCAGGACTTCAGCTACAAAAAAGGCCAGAAATGGAGATTCGCAGCGCAGTGTGAATAACGGTGACTATGAGCATGGTGTCGGTCTCCATGAGGCCTCGTATGAGGATGGCAATGCTGATTATAGAGACTTACCTATTAAATCTGACGTAAATCAATAGCTTTACTTTGATCATGCTTAACATACATAGTCGGATCTGATTCTTTTTTGTATTATAGGAAGACGTCGAAGTACCAAGACAATTAACCCCTGACGATGAATTTGCCTATATGCAGTCTTCGTCATTACTGCCATGGAATATTACGCCCGGCAGGCGAAGTTCTACAAGCGTTTCACGGCACCATAGCATCGGAAATCCCTCGTCGATAGATATTTCTTTTAAGAGATTGAGTGGTAATTTTCGTCAAAGAAAATCTATGCTCACTTCAGAGCTTGATATTCCAGACGAAGATGGAGAGACACTAAGCAGGATTCTTGAGTTTGATGGTGACAAAATCTCACCTTATGACGATCCCAATTTTTTTTTACTGACTACGCCATAGATAAATCCAATTCCAGCAACGGGCTTTTATTGCAACGAGAAGACCGCAATTTTTATGAGTGAGTTTTTTTGTCGTATCACATCACCCCAGCCCCGATTTTGTGATATTTTTGTTGACGCTTTTGATTCTCCAAAGCTATCTTGCTATTAAGCTAGATGCATTCGCAGTTAACTACCTAACGTTCGACAGAATCGTCTCTCCTGACGAGAATTCAAAAGCCGTAGCTGCCCAGGGGTTTCTCCACGTCTTAGCATTAGCTAGTGTCGGTGCTGTTTCCATGAAGCAAGTCTCCAACTCAAATATCCTTATTTCTATTGCAGATATGTAAGCACTACTGGCTCTGAAATTTTGCGAGACTACGATTATCTTTACTGTACACTCGTTTGACTAGCTTTGCGATTTTTTTCTTTAATATATTACTTAATTGATTATCCTTGGTTAATAAGTTGCGCAATCATATCACCTCCAGTGTCATTGTCGTCATCGTCATCCTCCTCAAACATTTCATCCTTGGGCTCCTTAGGTTCCTGAGCCTCTGCCCATTGTGTAATATCATCAACGTAGCTTAAGATCATTGCTACACTGTCTGGATTGGAAGCATCAAGAGGTAAAAACTGAACCATACCAAAGTCATCGATTAACTCCACCAGGGCTCTATTCAGATTGTAGAATTTAGAATTCGTGCTGGA
This sequence comes from Myxozyma neotropica, assembly GCA_030568295.1. Lineage (NCBI taxonomy): Eukaryota > Fungi > Ascomycota > Lipomycetes > Lipomycetales > Lipomycetaceae > Myxozyma > Myxozyma neotropica. Next base: position 156,903 of record JAJLTU010000007.1, on the reverse strand, counting down.
ATTTATTCCCGACAAAAGGGAACTATCTGGACTGAGGAAAGATTTTATTTCCTGCTTCGACATATCATCTTTGATTAGATCCAATTTACTCAGGATATTGATGTGTGGAAGCTCTAGTAATATCATTGCAGACATCGCACTCATGACACCGGAGAAGAACTTTGGTCGGTCGATCACAAAGGGCGCCTCGATAAGGTACGCCGCGCATAGAGAGAATCCCAGATTCTGCGTGAGGTGTTTTGCTAGTGATGGGAGAACTGGGATATGTGTGTATAGTTCGAATTGGCCTTTAATATTGTTAGAATTTCAATAGGGCCAAGCGCTCGCATTTTGACTTTGGTCAATAGTAGTTACCTGGACAGTCAAAGATCAGAAATTCGTCCTCGTAATCACCAATTTCTTCATCTAGCCAATCTAAATGGTTCATTAAAAATCTAAAGCAAAGAAGTTATTAAATAGACTAAATTACCGATCGACAAAATCAAGCATACTCAAAGCAGTACAGTAAGCCGCCGTTTGGTCCAAAGGACATTTCCTGCATCACATCTTCCAGAGATATTAAATCTCGAATATCGACAGTGAACTCGTACTCTCCAGGCTCGGCTGCAGGATCAAGGTTTACCAAATGAGCACGCCGACCAATACTTTGAATGTGGTTTAGGAGCGCTGTGCAAAATGTACTCTAACGTTGCACTATTAGCAAGCAAGTTGGTTGTAAACCAGACGAAGAATTCTCTCTACCTTTCCCACGCCGGCGGGCCCGAGAATCATTACGCCCACTCTAGACATAATGCTAATGCAATAGCTGAAATCTAATGAACCGAAAAAAATAGAACTAAATATCACAGTCGAAGGCCTGATCTGGCAGACGGGGATAATGCAGAGTACTGAAAATAATGTATCAGGTAGAGCAGTTGTGACATATTAAGTCCCAACGAGCAAGATAGCGGATTTCGAACACCGAATTTCACAAAAATTCATGAATTTCAACTATGCCGCTCCACGACTTGCCCTTGTCTAGTTTGCTTACGGCCTCTATAAGTGTAAATTGTATATATCTTATCAATTAATGAGATACCCATTTGACATAACCCATTAATTGTTCTAAATATCAATACTAATAATATTAATATTCCCATCGCCGCTTTGTCTATAATTACCAAAACCGCCACCTAAGCTGGCATAACCATAAAAAATATCATTAAGAAAGCATGACCAGGTACTAATACATAAAATAATTATTTCCTTGTAAGTATTGAGGACCAGGGCCATTGCAACAGCTACTCATTCTTAATATTTGTCGAAAGTGGTGAAGTTGCCCTCTTGGTAACTTTAAACATACTAGAAAGCTTGTTCGTCTTGAGCTTTTTGGTAGCAGCCGATGAGGATGCCATCTCTTCATGTAATGTGGTGTCGATAAGCGGTTTGCTAATCGTACTTTTGGCCCGTGGACGCTTCCGTTTAATGTTCTCTGGGTTAGCTTGATACCGATCAACAATCTCTGGAAGCAATTGACAGTCGCCTTTCAAAACGAAATCAAACGAATTTTCAAGCATTTTAATTGCCGGTGGTTCACCCTTATTCACCCATATAGTTTGCCCTCCAGTTATATGAACAGCCTCAGCCATTTCCTTGACTATCCTGCGCACGCCAGGGACTTTCAAACTCGTTCCCACGACTAAAAGTGCATCGGGCCGAGATCTCAAATCTGCGGCAGTCACGCTACCAATCGCTTCTCCATCAGGATTGAATTCATTGTATAAAACAATTCGAGGGCGCAATTTTCCCACTCCTTGCTTGCGCTTGCCAACTACGGCACGCACGTCGTCAAATTCTTTGCATTCTATACATTCGGGCGCCGCATCCGCCTGTTCAAACACTGCGGGGTCGAACGGTCCCATCCAACCACATTTGGAGCATGCCATATTCTTCAAGCCGCCATGTAGCTGGATAGTTTTTGGCCAAGGCGCCTTAGTAGGCAGCGGGACGACTGTATCCAGGCCTGTCAGAGAAAGTTCAAGGCAGTCCACGTTTTGGGTATAAAGTCGCAATAGCCTCTTTTCCGTCGAAATACGAGAGAGTAAGTGATGAAATCCAGTCGCATACGAACTAGTGCTGAGAGAGTGAAGTGTGTTCACCATCGAATGGAACATTGCAGTCGAATCAGTGCTGCCATACACCGAAGAATCAAACATAGACTGCCCATTTCCCTTTAGATTGAACTGTCTTTTAACCGACTCAAACATTCCATCCGAGGATCTGAAATCAGGAATTCCCGCCTGCACCGATATCCCAGCACCAACGACCACTACCAATCTCTTCGCCTTGCAGATCGTGTTATATAGAGTTTGCACATAAGCCAGCTCTCGAGCATCATCATGCTCGCTCAGATCAAAAATATTCGGCTTAATTGGTATCTTTTTCCGACTGCTGAGGGACCTTTTGTTGTTTGATTTTGTAGATTGTCGAGAAGTGGTTGTGTCGCCTTCATTTCCTAGATCGGCTAAGACTGCGCCTTTATATTCCATTCTCGCAGCGTAGTAGCTTTAAAGAAAAAGCCTCTTGTAGTACTATCAACCCTGAAAGAGGACTGTCGTTCTGTTTGCTCAGTAGTCATGGAGATCCGCAGTCGTGTCTGGCCGCGCAGGTTTCGAGTTTACAATCTAATTAGGGGAGGGCTCAAAGCCAGGCGATACCCTAAACCATACTTTACTACTATTTAAATGATATGTCGGAGCAATTTCTTGCAACTCTAGCTGCGCAGTATTTCAACGAGATACAATATATAGATCGACACATATAATAATAAACTTATTCATTTCGAAATATAAAAATAAATGCTATGGCATTGACTGCAATGCGAGCAAACAAAAGCTTTGAACGATAAGGCTTGAACGATAAGGCTAGCAATCCAAATTAGTTTAACTACACCTAAAATCCTTTCTTCTCTAATTTTCCATGGACCCAAAGATCTAAATAGAGAGAACCAGCTCCTATTTATCACTCAAGGCAGCAACACCAGGAAGGACCTTGCCTTCCAGAAGTTCAAGAGAAGCACCACCACCGGTGGAAACATGCGAAAGCTTGTCCTCAGCATTCCATTTCTTGGCGACCTGCAAGCAAAATGGATTAGTATATTTTTGCAGACTAGCGGACAAATTTGGCACTACAGATCACTTACAGTCGCAGTGTCACCTCCTCCGACGATGACGGTGGTGCCAGAAGAGGCCGCAGAAACGACGGCATCAAGCAAAATCTTAGTTCCCTTTGCAAAGTTATCGAACTCAAACACACCGGGAGGACTATTAAGTCTATTAGCATACAGTAATAGATTGGACCAGAGCAATAAGAATCACTTACCCGTTCCACAAAATGGTCTTCGCCTCAGCAACGGTCTCAGCGAAGAGCTTAGCACTCTTCTCACCGATATCGAGACCAATAAGACCATCAGCGATACCAGATTCATCGGTAGCGTAGCCAACAGTGGCATCCTTGGAGAACTTGTCACCGGTGACATAGTCAACAGGCAAGACTACCTTAACACCATGGGCCTTAGCCTTAGCAAGAACCTCTCCGACAGTTTTGGCACCTTCTTCGTCAAAGAGCGAAGCGCCGATCTAGACAAGTACTGAAGTTAGCACCACACACAAAGTAAAAAAAAAAGGGCATATTCCAAATCGAGATCTCACCTTCACATTCTCCAAGGTTTTCTTGAAGGTAAAGGCCATACCTCCGCCAATGATCAAAGCATCAACTTTAGAAATCAAGTTATCGATAAGTTGAATCTTATCAGAGACCTTCGCGCCGCCAAGGATGGCGAGGAAAGGGCGCTCGGGGCTTTCGAGGGCCTTAGCAAAGAAGTCCAGCTCCTTCTTGACCAAAAAACCACTGGCTCTCTGAGGAAGCTCAACACCCACCATTGAGCTATGGGCACGGTGGGCGGTTCCAAATGCGTCGTCTACATAACATAGTACGTTAAAATCGATGCTCGATGTGCACTATAAAAGCATCAGACTATATCGGTCCAGGAATACGTACTGACATAAACATCGGCGAGAGCAGTCAATCCCTTGCGGAACTCCTCGACCTTCTCCGGCGAACTTTTGATCTTCTTTCCGTCGACCTTGGACGATCCTTCCTCCTCGGCGTGGAAACGGAGATTCTCAAGCAAGATCACCTGGCCGTCGGAAGCGCCATTGACGGCAGCCTCCACTTCGGGGCCAACGCAATCGGGAAGGAAAGTGACCGGGGTAGAAAGAAGCGAGGAAAGCTCCTCGGAGACAGGCTTCAAGGAGTATTTAGGGTTCACATGTCCGTCAGGACGTCCGAGGTGAGAAGCGAGAATCACGGCCTTGGGCTCTGTTGGCTTGAATCAGTGATGGGCCCTCCTACGTAGGACTGAATGGACAAAATGGCTTACCGTGCTCAAGGGCATACTTAATCGTTGGCAGAGCCGCGACAATACGCTGATTGTTGGTGATAGTGGTGCCGTCGAGGGGAACATTGAAGTCTGCAGAGGAGCAATGTATCTGTCAACAGTCGGGCACTCTCTAATTTCAGACGCTTGTTGCTTAGCTTACCGACGCGAATGAATACGCGCTTTCCCTTAAGGTCGAGATCAGTGATATCGAGCTTGTTAGTCAAAGACATGATGTCGGCGAGTGCAGATGGAGGGCGAGGAGGAGAAGAAAGAAGGCTGGTAATAGGTATGGGGGGGGGAAGGCGTGATTTCGGCGGGGAGAAGAAAACGCAGCTGCGCGGCGTCGGATGGAAGGCGACGGAGCAGCCCGTCAATGCGATTCCTCCCCCCGGCTGTGTCACGAAAACGTGCGTTGACCGCTGCTGCATTGTTCTGCAGCAACTGCATTGGAATCAATTGAAATATTTATGAAATATGCTAAATGCTGATAAGTCGTTGTTACCGCTGCCGTGGGCTATTCCAGGTCGAATTGCGTGTTCGTTCTAGTCCTCGTTCGACAGCTACAATCTATAAACAAAAACAAAAATTTAAATTTAAGAGAATGAGACTCTTTGAGCTATCTGCATCGATCTCAAATTCAAATGCATATTGCAAAGATGAGATAGTGAAGTTACGTCGACTGAACTCGACGGTCAAGCTATTAGAGTTATCGCGAATTAACACGGCGCGCTGCCAGGCTAGCGCAGCGTTGCGGTCGAGAGCAACAACACCGATAACATCAATTGCATACATTTAATATATTCAATGATAGTATTATAGCTAACAATCTGTATTGGCCACGAATATATAATTAGTATAATACTGGCAACATGCGTGCAGAAGTTACTCGGCAGTTGACTCGGGTTTCTTCCGCGAGAGCCTACAACCTGAGAGGCGCGAGCAAGAACAACCAGCTTGTACTGAAGCCTTTTAGATGTGATTAAAATCAATGGGTCTTTTCTAACTTTCTATAGGTTTCCTGTTCCTATGCCTTGCTGCGGACCACGCCTGCTAGATTTTACAAGCCCGGCGTCGCAGTCATGAGTCCTTCACCTTCAGCACGGTTTTCACGTACTTTTTTTTCCAGAGCTTCTCCTCCATCTTCATCGTCGTCCGCTGTTTTTCCTCCACTACCCGAACCATCCTCTACGTTAGACCTCACTCAATCTGATGCGAGCCCTTTATCGACAAGCGAGCTGATTTTAGCCGACCCTGCTGTCTCGTCAGATAGACTTCAGATCGCGGATGCGGTGTCATCTGCCATTCAGTCTCCAGATGCCGCTGGTTCTTTACAGTCATTAGGTCTAGCTCAGGGTTGGCTCTGGCCGTCCGATATTTGCCAGCATTTATTGGAGATCTCGCACCAGTACTCGGGATTGCCATGGTGGGCAACTATTGTCGCTACTACTGCAGCTTGCCGGATACTTTTGTTTCCGATATTTATGAAAGCATCTGATATGACGGCCAGAACGCAGCAAATTCAGCCCCAAATGGCCAAGCTCTCGGAAGAGTTCTTATCTCAGAAAGGGTCGGTGCAGGATTTCGTTGAAGCACGCAAGAAGGTTATAGAAGAACATGGCATTCAGCAACGGTGGATATTTGCGCCTATTATTGTCAACTTAGTGTTTGGGCTCGGAATGTTTCTGGGAATCGAGTGGATGTCGGGTGCTGGGGTTGCAGGATTTGAGTCTGAAGGTGTGCTGTGGTTTAAAGACCTCAATGCTCCGGATCCGTATCTTGGACTGCAGATATTCACGGCGTCTACATTTACACTCTTATTCAAGGCAAGTCTGGACAAAAGATAATATCAATCAAGTAATGCCGCTAACGATTTATAATTTAGATGGGCGGCGAGACAGGAATCAATACCTTGAGTCCCGCGATCAAGAGAGCTATGCTTGCGCTTCCGTTCTTTTCTATCTTCTTCACCATGACTTTGCCTGCCTCTGTCATGCTCTATTTCTGCACAACCAGTGTGCTGACCTCTCTTCAGTCAGCGCTGCTCCGAAGTGCGATATTTCGAGCGCGGACTCGAATGACTCCGATAGTGAAGGCACCTAAACGCAGCTCACAGGCCACGTCGGACGCAGCGTTGCAGTCGCAAACATTCCGGAAGCAATGGGAGATGATGCTGGACGCTGCGAAAAAGGCAGCTAAAGAGCAAGAGCCAAAACCTCCAATTCTTTAACTTAGTACGAGAAGGATCGAAGAGCACAGCACGCAAATCAGCATTGGGATTGAGTCGGAAGGTCACTGTATATATTAGACTACGTGGTTTGCGTTGCCACATTCAGAACTGTATTGTAGATGCTGCATTGCAATCATTAATGTAATAATGCTAAGCTATATATACATACAATATGCTCCTATTCTGATTAGCGCCTATACGCGACAAGGTGCCAGCTCCAGCCAGGCACGGAAGAGGCATTCAACAAGACACCCGGAAATAATGATATCCAAATAATAGCAGCAATGATCCTAATAAAGCCTCCAAAGGACGGAAGGTTGCATGGCAAATCTAATTGGCTGCCAGAGACTTAGCGAAAAGTCTCTCGCAGATCTTGCTCTCTTCTAACTTTCATCTTACGCCCGCGCGCCACAGTGTGACGGCACTAGCTGGATCCGTCGTGACTCCCGCAGCCAATATCGTCGTCGGCCTCGTCCGCTGACCGTCGCGGAGCCGACTGGACAGTTAAGGGTGCGTCTGGTCGGTTTCCGCTTCGAGCATAAACATAGCGGCGAATACTAGTGAGTCTGTCTTGCCGGTTCCTCTTCGAGCCTTCGAGCGTCTCGCAGCGAAAGACCCTGACGCAAGCAAAGCTTATTTGCGCCTTCCAGGGCGCCGACTGTGGTAGGGCCTCCATACCAGAAGTAGATGCGACTGCGAGCAAAGATTGATGCAGTAACTTGTATTATTACTATTATTATTACTATTGTTATTACTATTGTTATTACTATTGTTATTACTATTGTTATTACTATTATTATTATTATTATTATTATTATTATTATTATTATTCCTCGTCTAATTTTACGATATTACATGATCAAAGCATTGAACGCGCAGCATCACGCAGCGATTAGACACGGGAGCGCAGGGCCTCGTCGAGCTCGGCGAATCCGTCGTCGTCCTGCGCCGAGTTGGTGGTCTCGTAGTGCAGGTACTTCAGCGTCCGGTATAAACCTGCCGCGATGAAGCTTCCGAGTATAGGACCGACCCAGTAGATCCAGAAGTAGACGGGGAACGACGGGATCACTACGGCTGGACCAAGAGATCGCGCGGGATTGACGCCGGCGCCGGTGAAGAAGACACCGACCAAATGGTCAATGAAGAGCGCCAGACCGATTCCGAGAGGAGCCATGGGCCGCGAACGGTGCTTCTCCGCCGCGAGCATGAGGACGGTAATGCAGAGCATGGCGGTCATGAACATCTCCAAAAAGAGCCCGCGAGTCTTTGACACGCCATCTCCAAGCGCGTTGGCGTACAGGACCGGGCCCGGCGTCAGCGCATCGACAGCGGCCGCGGCCGCGATGCCGCCGACGAGCTGGCTGAAGGCCAGAAGCGCCGCCCGAAGAGGCGAGATCGCGCCGGCGAGGGCAAGCGCAAGCGAGACGCAAGGGTTCAGCTGGCCGCCAGAGACACGGAAGAAGACGAAGACGTTGGCAGCGAGCGAGAAGCCGAAGCCGGCCGAGATCATGACGAGCTGGGCCGGGTTCGGCGTGGCGATGGCGTCGGAGGTCGAGTTGGCGGCCTGCGCGATCGAGTACGCGAAGAACAGGAAGAGGAAGGTACCGCAGAACTCGCCAATCATGGCGACGAAGTGGTTGCGAAGGCCGTCCGGCAGGCCGAGGACGGTGATGTTGGCGGACCGCGCCGCGGACGCGGGCGCGGCGAGCTTCTTCTCGGAGCGGAGTGTTGTGAAGACCATTTGGGCTTGCTTGGGGGACGACGCGGGACGGGCAAGAGGAGCGCGGGCAGCCTTAAATAGACGACAACAATCGCGCCTCGCATTCGGCCAAGAGGGCCAGGGCCGCCGACAGACGTGACGAGCTGGCGATGGGCTCCGCAGGCGGCACTAAAAAAAGCACATCTTGGAATCGGTCGTCGATCGCCAGTGCCTTGCCGTGCAGCAAGACCGACTGCACCGTACTCTGGCAGCTGGTAGGCTGCTCGTGGTGATTTGCAGCCCTGCGGGAAGAGTTCTCGAACGTCGTCGGCCCACCGCAGAGGGCTTCCGGGCGGTCCTGTCGCTCTGGACAAAAGCCGAATGCGTCTTCGACTTGCTGCTGTGGCGCTGGGTGCAGCGCGGTCGGTCGTCACCGATCTGATCTCGGCTGCCACTGCTGCTCGGCTCTATTTTTCCAGAAGCAATTTTAAAGCCCGCCGCTAAGCCAGCCGCTTGTGCAGAAATATGCTATAATCAAATCAGCTGTTCCGGAATCCTTTGGATGCCCTATTCGGGGCGGCGGATCTGAACAAAGAACTAGGCTACTGCGACTTGCGCGACTTGCGTCACGGGCACTTAATAATTACAGTGGCATGTGAAGCTTCACTGACTGACCTTCAGTGCAGAACCATCAGCACCGGTCTGCAAACTAATGTGCGTGCAGGATGCTTAAAAACATACCGTAGTTCACCGACATCCACCAAAGCCAATTCAAAATAACTCAAATATGGCGTAGTTAAATGCTGCCGTCGCCGTTGGGCCTGACATCAGATGCGACTGGCGGCCAAAGTATTGCCGCATCTTATTTTCATGAAACTTTATGCTGAATTTTTCCTGGCGGTTCGCTTCCTTCCGCAGAAAGCTATGCAACGAACGACCTGTTGAAGATAGTGCGTGGGTTTGCGGGTTTTTCCAAGTGGCTAGGGGATCAGCTAGGTCTGCGAAGCGTCGAGGTTTGCTGTTGTTGATTGATCTGTCAATATTAGAAGAAACTCAAAATCTGGTCTGATTTAGCTCGTATCCGATATTGGTCAGACTATGCAAGGAGACTAAAGTGCTATGCATGTCGGGGTTCGATGATGGACTAGAGAGGACGTTGCTATATATGAGATTGATGTAGTTGCTATAAGCCGATGGATGACCTACAAGTACACGAAGTTTCTTTGTTCGTCTCTGTTCCTTTTTCGTTCTTCTTTCTCTGCCTTTTCTTTCTCTTGCTCTTTTATTCCTAAAGGAACCTAAAGTCTTAAAGACAATACTGATAACACAGAAATCATGATGATCCTGATCTTCTTTCTGCTCTATCATGATGCCGCCGAACTGACAACCTGGCGCAACTGGCACTACTGAAAATAATCACCCATCATGCACGCGCATCCAACAATCCAAAAGCATCTATTTTCCCAGTTCTCCTTCTTCTCCAGATGATTCATTCATCAACGCACCTGCTCTATTTTACTGCAGCCTATCTTGAATGAGTTTGTGGTTCTTTATACCCGTCATAGGGTACTCTCATTTATTCTCCTGACAAGGCTGTCCCAAGGTCCATATTTCAAAAGCTTTACAGAAGCTAGCTGAGTATAACTTTCCTGGTCAATTCAGATAAATTACAATGGATCAAGCCAGAGGTAAAGGTTTGGGACGCTGTGTTCATGAAGAGACTATTTGCATGGATCCTGTCAAGAACTTGCAGATGACTGACTGTCTTTCCTGCTCCTACGACTCTTACACAACTATGATCCTACTTCAACCTTGTGGGCTATTATCAAGGATTTATCCATAAATCTGGAAAGCGTCAGACTGTGAATTCATAGCACATTCTTGGTGCTGTGTTTTGGCCCGACTAGGTCAGCCTTGAGCACAATTTTGCATGTCCAGTTCAGTTCAATTGCTCATCAATATGTAGTAATAGTTGCCTGTTCTTGATCGTCTGCTGACTGAGTGCTGTACATCTGAATTGTTTCATTTTTCTTGCTCATGAATAGTACTGGGAAACTCCACTGGGGCTAGCTGAGGGTTTGATCCAGTCCATTGCGACCAAGCGTGTCCAGTTCAGTCTTCAGAATGCCAAGCTCTTGTTAAAATAACCAAATGACTGATCTGTATCGCAGACAGACATTATTCTTCACCCGGAATCAAGTCAACGCGATGTTGCCTAACTCATTGACCTTTTCCGTTGGGATATCCGTCGAGAGTGACAGACTCTCTTCCAATAGGGCTTGGATCTGCCAGCCGTGGTCTACCTGGTACTCAATTCCAGCTGCCATGCCTCCCATGCGGGCTGGGAGCTGGAATGGAATTCCAAGTGATGACCTCACCATTACATATCCTTCACTCTCATCCGGAAGTCACTCCTAATCTATTCCATAAGGTAGTCTACAAATTCTGTCCTGCGTCACATTTTTAGCATTTTTCCAAAACCTTCAGCTGTGCACAATTGGACCGTAGGATGGCTTGGTGCTATTGTATGCATGATCAAAATCTATAGCAGTAGTCATGGGCTGTTGCAAAGTTAATGCTAACTTATTGAAATCCAGAGCCACTTTGATTTCCTGGTGCTTGGTGCTCCCAACCTCAATCCTGCGTCTGAGTTGGACAACTCAAAAGTATTAGCCTTGAACCATAAGTGTGAATCAAGTTCTGCAATCTCTATGGCAAAAGCCATACCATTTGGTGTTAACATGGAGTCTTTGGAATTTTTTCAAAGCTTGATACTACCCTATGACAGAATCTACGCTCACTGCATTGGCAGAGCATCTGGAGCATCCATTCCCAAGTTTGCATCAGGATCGCTGGATTTTGATTTCTCAAGCGTATTTATAGGCAGTTTGGGATCAATGAATAAATAAGCAGTGGTTATCTAATATTCTCATTGTTGAACACTGGATTCATTTAAAGTATATTGAATCAAATTACAATACAATTGAGTTGCAATAATCATTGAATCAAAAATTCCACGGTGTAGTGGTATACTTTATTGAAAATCATCCGGAATTCCAAGGCTGATTCCACTGGAATTAGACACCCAACGAAACATAGACTGCGGCATGATTTGGCCAATCGGAAAAGAATTATTCGATCGCACACCATCCTCTGGCAATGGAGTTCCCGGACTGCCAGCAGAGCTTTTTAATTTTCCTTTCCGCTTGGGTGCTTGCTTCTTCAGTAGCCGATTAATCGTATCCATCTAGTAAAATCATCAGCAACGAGGCACTTAAGGGTCGAACAACTGGGATGTAAATACCTTCTCTTCCTCTCGGCGCTTTTCTGATAGATTCTTTCGTCGTCTAGCGGTCTCGGTCCGCCGAAGCATCAACTCTTCCTCAGTGAATATTTTCTTCTTTGTTCCTTCTGTTCAAAATGCATCAGTAAATATCACAAAGTATGGGAATCAAAGAAGCAAACCTCCACTCACCAATAGGCAAAGCTTCCAGGTCGGTCGAATCATCAAAAAGCCGGGCCCTCTGTCTCTCTGTCAGACGGGAGAGATCAGTTGAATATTCAGCTTGCGCACCATCATCTTCATCATCGTCCAAAGCATCAGTCTCGATTGTTTCACTCTCTGGATCCGACAGATTTGATGTATATCGTGCATTTAATGGCTTCCTTGACTTTGTTACTGTCAGTTTCAGACCTTTGGATCGCGTCGCGCTCCGGGGAGCTGGCGATGCATATTCATCATCATCCTCTGCAAACTCTTCGTTCGGTTGCAGGCCCTTTTGATCAGTACTATCATCTATATCCTCATTGTCTTCGTACTCGTCCTCATCCAACAAACCCTCTGGCGAGTCGTCCTCTTCTTCTGCAAGACCTTCTGCAGCAGAGCCAAATTCATTCTCGTCTTCGCCGATCTCGTCATCTTCAGCTAATGATCCTGATTCGCTATCGTGAGAATGCCGCCGCCGCAGATCTTCAGCTTCGTTACCGAGATCCTCGCTCTCGATGGAGCCTTCGATTTCTGACAGATCTGAAGAGTCTGAGTTGTTGTTAGGCATTGGGGATGCTGTGCCGCTAAATGCTACGTTGCTGGGCGATATAGCGATAGAGCTGCTTGTATTAAAAGTTTAAATGTAGTCTCACTGCCACCCCTATAATTTTTATTGCATTTGAAAAGATCGCCCACGCTCTGCATTGAGGGAAAACATCCAATTGCTAGGGATTAAATTCTAATGTAGTCTCTACAGTCATGAAAGATACTTCATGTTCTCTTTACACTTTGATTACTATAAAATTTATGGCGAGTTCTAGGTAAAACCCTAACTCGGATTCACGTGGCATGACGCAAACTGAAGCACATGTTCGCGATAGAGAGGACTCTCTGGCGGTCGGGCCATTGCTCGCTGTTTGAATATTTCCCGAGTTGATTTATATGCTATCCTCTTTCCTGGGACGACATTACGAGGCCCAGGTGATCAAACTCGCGGGTTCGTTTCAGCATCGCCATCTTCTCTCATACTGCTCATCAGTGACTAAACGCAATATGTCCAACCGAGTCAGTTCGTTCTCGTATCCGAAGCCGTCGCCTAAAATTGCTGGCCAGGCCAAAGATGTTTGGTCGATCGTCAACGAAACTGCTGCGGAAGCTCAGAAGACCTTGCCATTTCCTGTTCTGAATCTTGGACAGGGATTCTTTTCATACAACCCTCCCGATTTTGCAATCAAGGCAGCTCAGGACGCGCTCAACGACGTGTCCTGCAATCAATACTCTCCCACCAAGGGTCGCATATCCTTGAGAAAAGCCCTTGCGGCGGCATATGAGCCCACATATGGCAGGAAAATCGATTGGGAGACTGAGGTAGTGGTGACCAGTGGTGCAAATGAGGGAATGTTTTCTGCCTTTACTGGATTCCTTTCTGATGGAGACGAGGTCATCGTCTTTGAGCCCTTCTTCGATCAGTATATTTCTAATATCGAGCTTCCTGGTGGAAAAGTTGTCTATGTTCCCTTGGTACCGCCGCCCGATAATGATGTCAGAACCGTGTCTTCATCTGAGTGGACAGTTGATTTTGATGATCTCGAGTCGAAGATCTCTCCGCGAACAAAGATGATTGTCGTCAATTCGCCTCATAACCCGGTTGGAAAAGTCTTCTCGCGTACTGAGCTTGAACGGATTGGAAAGCTGGCCGTTGACCATAATATCATTGTATTGTCGGACGAAGTTGTATGTGGGCCTCCTAACTTGGCTCTTGAAATTCTTATTTTTTTTTTGGCGCATACTAACCTCGTTGGCGAAAATAGTATGACAGATTATACTACACAGAATTTACGCGCATTGCTACACTATCACCTGAACTGCAGAGACTGACTCTCACCGTGGGATCTGCCGGAAAAACGTTCAGTGCGACTGGCTGGCGAGTAGGATGGTTAATTGGCGATGCTGAGCTCATTAAATACGTTGCCGCCGCACATACCAGAGTACGTTTACTGTTATTACTTGGGCTTTCCTTCACTGGCTGATTTATCAACTGACTTATAATGTAGATATGCTTTGCTGTCAACAGCCCTTTACAAGAAGGAACTGCTGTTGCATTACAGGAGGCGATAAAACCAGAGAACAATTTTTTTCAAGAACACGTAAATTCGTACAAACAAAAGTTGAAGAATTTTAATAGAATATGGGACGAACTTGGGCTGACAGTAAGATATCATCATGCTATGAACTTCCTCAACCCGCGCTGACACTTTCATTTTTGCTACAGTATACTGACCCAGAGGGCGGCTACTTTATTCTGGTCAATTTCTCAAAACTTCAAATTCCCGATGACTATCCTTTTCCCGATGAGGTAGTCGTCGGACGAGCAAAAGACTTTCGACTGGCGTATTGGCTCATTAAGGAAATTGGACTAGTCACAATTCCCCCGACGGAGTTCTACCTTCCTGATCATGCCCACTTAGCAGAAAACTATCTACGATTCGCTATCTGCAAGACAGACGATTACCTTGAACTTGCGGTTGAGAGACTTCGCTTATTGAAACCTTACATTAAGAAATAACTTACTCCAAGCATCTCGCGTTTAAAAAGTCGTTTTGGATCTCTCAGCTACATTTACTGCCTTTTTATATTATTATCATTAGTATTGGCTGTTTCGCTTCCTCTCAAAAGCTGCATTGCAATATAATTAGACAGCCTTAACAGGTTTAGAATAAAAAATTTGCATTCCAAATCACAAATATATTAGAAATCTATTTAGTTCGTAATACGGGAAGTTTTGGCCTTCTAGGCTGCCGGGTGGAATTAGTGCCGTTGCCATTGCTGGTCAAATCTCTTTCAGCATCGTCCGTGCCCTTCCACTGGCGCCAGCCCTCGAAATCAATCAGTGCTTGCATGCATCCCCACTAGACTCCCGTTAGCATCGTAAAAGATAACCACTTAAAAAGAAGAAGAAAACCTACCTCGGTGATCTTTCTCTCTAGCCATACTAAATTCACCGGCTTAGTTAAAAAGTCATTGCATCCAGCCGCTAGAGCTTCTTTTCGATCGCTATCGAGAGAACTAGCCGTTAGAGCTACCACGATAACTGGACTCTTGAATCTGTGAGGTGGAAGAACATCTTCATCTTTTATGTTTGTTGTATCTTGATCAACAAAGACTCCAATTCTATTCCGTCTCTCAAGCCGTCTGATTTCCTTGGTTGCCTCGATTCCAGAAAGTACAGGGAGTTGAATATCCATCAAAACCAGGTGATATCCACCCTCTCGCCATTTCTCAACTGCTTCCTTACCATTCTTGGCAACATTAGATCGTATCCGCCGTCGTCGCATGAACGTCTCCAGAATTTTCTGATTGATGATGTTGTCTTCTACAATCAGAACCTTAATAGGAGGCACAACATCCTCAAGGAGAGAAGATGTATTAACTTGCGGTTGCACCGGCTTGTCCTTCGCAGTCCGATAATTGGCCATCTGAGGTTTGGCCTTTAGCGATGATTCACTGGCAGGGATTGCAGATCCCAATTCATCGCGACCGTCAGCTTGAGAAACAGAAGACTCCGTAGTATCTAGTTCAGCGGCTTCGTTCTGCTTGTCTTGCACGCTGTCATGAGCATCTGCCGTTTCCGAATCACCCCTCGCTCTGTTGCTCTGTGGCGCGGAAGTGTGACTGCTGCCTTGAATTTGTGTCTGGCTGGAAGTGACCGCAGTACTAGAATGTGTACCACCAAAGGAGTGATTATGTGGATTGCGCTGGAGAGGTGAATGCGATTGATTGGCTGAATCATCTTCGGGTCCAGGCACAGAAATCTGGAGATGATTGTCGGCCGCATGTTGCAAAGGCTGCGGCTGCGGCCTTGATGCGACTGCATGCCCGGCTAGTACTGACGAAGATGTCGATGCAGTCTGAGATGTAGATGAAGTGACAGAAGAACCGGCCTGGCTAATTGCCACATGTTTGCGCACAGTGCTTGCGTTCGTGATATGCGAGTATGGGTCTGCGCTTGACGTGCGCTGAAGCTGCGCGTCTTCCTCAGCTTGCAGATGTCGTCGTCCCTGCGTATGCAGTTTGGCAATATCGGGTAGAGACTGAGACGACTGCGACATGCCAGGAGGGGGAGTAGAAGACTGCCTGGAATGATCAAAATCATCTTCAGACACGAATTCTTCTAGCGGCGAATTATCAATCACATCCACCACAAACGCATCCCGCATTTTCATGCCCTCTGGAAACTTTTTATCCAAAATTGAGAAAACAACCTCGTCAGGCTGCAGTATGATCTCATCATCGTCGTTGATATGTTGAGAATGGTTGTGATAACTCGCCTGCAAATGACCAGGTTCGAGAACCGACAGCCCTCGCCGAACGGCATCAGTTCGTTTTCTTCGATGACCCGACGAAGATTGTGACGATAAATGTGAGCGTCCCGGTATCTTTATCATGAGATCTGGAGCGTCATGCATCCGTCCAAGGGTAATGGCGTATTTGTGGATCAATGCGGTCTTGAGGTCATCAACTAGGTCATCCGCTGATACCATGACTGTCGTTGCCACTCCATGAGGACGGCAAACCCATATTCTTCGATGCTCCATTGTGATAGGCAAAAGATCGAGCCAGGAGGATGCAGGATATCCAGGACTGAACGTGGCAAAATCGCAGAGCAGACCGTACTAATCTGGCCAATGCACGAAGGATTCCCTAAACGATTGTATCAAGCACCAAATGCTTGCAGGTCATTCTAACCACTATGCACTTGCTTTGAGGAAATCCGCCAGACGCACGATATAAAGTCAGATGCAAAATAGGACGATGGTGACTTGCCGAGTAGTGCAGCAGTTGAACTATCGAGAAACCTTCGCAACGTGAGCCGCACATGTAACCGAATTTTCATATCGCCAAACTGCTGCGTCAATAGCACTACTGCAAAAGCCTACAGCTGCCGACGATTCCCACCATGCCGTCACGAGTAGCAGAGCAAGATGGAGTAAAAGCACCTGTTCGTCGGTTTGTCGGCAGACGAACCCGGAATTTGGAGGCCGACACGAAACCCGTCTCTACCGGTGGGCACTCGCCACTGAAATTGCGACTTTGATACAACCAAGCTAACAGCTCGTGCAGTTGAACGTCTTCCCAGAATCCCCAGAGCTACTCTTTTGAATCAGATTCCCAAGGAAATTACTGAAGATGAGGATCTCAATGCAGCCATTGCTCTACTTCCGCATAATTACGACTTTGAAATTCATAAGTGCGTATGGAATATCAAACGTTACAACTACAAGCGCGTAGCGCTACAGATGCCGGAAGGGCTCTTAATATTTGCGTGCATAATTTCCGACATTATCGAACGTTTCTGTGAAGTTGAAGTTGTAATCATGGGAGATGTCACATATGGAGCTTGCTGTATTGACGACTACACTGCTCGCGCTCTCGGCTGCGACTTGCTAATACACTATGCCCATTCGTGCCTCGTTCCTGTCGATGTTACTCAAATGAAGGTATTGTACGTGTTTGTTTCAATAACCGTGAATGAAAGTCATTTGATTGCAACTCTGAAAGAGAATTTTGCATCTGGTTCCAGAGTCGCTTTAGTAGGCACTATTCAGTTTAACGGTGCTCTGCACGCGGCGCGAAAGCAACTCGAGGACGACGCCGATAGATCTTTGATTATTCAAGTTCCACAGATATCACCTTTATCCAGAGGTGAGATCCTTGGATGTACTGCTCCTCGAATAGACGGAAATGCCACTGACGCCCTCGTATATGTGGGTGATGGACGATTTCATTTAGAAGCAGCAATGATCCAAAACCCCGGTCTGCCCGCATATAGATATGATCCGTACTCGCGAAAGTTTACAAGGGAAAAATATGAGCACGAAGAAATGCTGAGTATTCGGCAAGATGCTGTTAGTGCTGCTCGTCATGCCAAGAGGGTAGCGGTCATTCTGGGTACTCTGGGACGCCAGGGAAACTACAACACATTTGACAGGATAAAGCAGGATTTATCCAACAGGGAGATAGAGTATACGCTGATTCTTCTTTCGGAAATATTCCCACAAAAATTAGCAGAATTTGAGCATATAGATGCCTTTGTTCAAGTCGCATGTCCCCGGTTATCTATCGATTGGGGATATGCATTCGCAAAGCCCTTGCTGACTCCGTACGAGGCATCTATTGCATTTGGAGACGAAAAAATGTGGAGTAGTTTGACAGAAACTATTTCTGGTGAGGAAGAAGGATATCGCATGGATTACTACGCTAAAGGAGGTCTGGGTAGGACCACGGCTAGCGCCTAAAATCGAAGCTACGCGAAGGTGTTTACTTGGTTGCCACAAAAAATCTGTATTATATTTTGGCCAATTATTATTATATATATTTAATTATTAATATCAATGAAGCAAAGGACGGAAAAAAAATTAAATTATTAGCTCATCATATACCTCCGAATTCGCTCATTACTCGCCAAATACTCTTACTGGCGTTGCGATTGACTCTCTCGTAGGTTTCCTGAAGCTTTTCTTGCTCACCATGCCAACATCATCAGGTAGAGCAACAATAACATTCTTATCACTTCCGAACTTGAAATTGTCAGCCGTGACCCTATCACTATATCGCTTGATAATATATGATGACTTGTCGCCTCTGAGGATTTGTTTCATATTCCAAGTAATCACGTACGGGCCTGAACTTGACACTATAGTCGTCTCCTTAGAATTCACACCAGCATTGAAATGTCCCTGGGTAAACGCAAGCGGTCGCTTCGTCTCGGCCTGCATTTGTGCCACATGTTCGGGGCTGAGTTGCAGACATTTCGGCCGAGGTTTATTATCTTTACCAAAACTGCGTTGAAATCCTAGTTGTCCGGCATACTTTCCATCCTTGATAGTAGCATCGACTAGAAGCAAGTATGTTTTGCAAGTGGCCAAAATCCAGTGTCCATCAGCAGACACATCAAGTCCAATAATTGCTTCACCAAGTGCCGGGATTTGAGTCTTAGCACGAATTCCGAGCCTGTCATACAATCTAATGTCGCCTTTTGCGGATGCTACCGCAAGATGTCCGCTATCGGTAGTAGCGACTGATGTAAAAGCGCTTTTGGTTACGTAAGACTGATGCTCAGCATCCACTAGCTTATTGCCAGATAGACGAGGGTCGACCCGAAATAAGCTATTGTCTGAAACACCCACAAATGTTGGCTCCGATGTCATTTGCGAAAACTTTTTCGATGAAGTAAATGCAGTAATAGGCACATCATCATGAACCTTCCACTCGTCAACAATTTTTCCATATTCTAAATCCATGCTAAACAAACTATGCTTGCTATTTGGATTCTGAAGGATCATTGTCGAATCTTCCTTGTGAAGCATAACTTTGGAAGGAGAAAAAATCTTTCCATCTGGAGTCTTTAGATTATCAATAGTAGTTGAAAACTCAAGATTGTCCGAAGGTGTGTGTTTGAATACACCCAACTTATTGCCGCGCACAACAAACGATCGATCGTGCTTGTAGCCGACTGCAATTTGACTATTCTTTCCTTCGCCCTGAAAGTTTTTGTTTCCCAACTCATTATCGTAATCTTCGTCGACGTCATAACTTTCGGGCTCATCTCGGACTTGCTCTCCGGCATCCTTGAAGTCATCCTCATCATCATCGTCTTCCTCTTCGCCCTCTTCGATAGCATCATCAATGGCCATGTCGTTGAATGCCTCTAATACGTAATCTCGATCGTCTTCGGTCGCTTTTATCCAACTCAGCTGATTAAGAGTTTCCCAAAGGGCACGCATTAGGATCTCTTGGAAATGTTCAAGGTTATCGGCATTTTGGAAATGAAGAAGCCACGAAGATGCCCTACCATCATCAGAATAGTAATTAAATATGAAACAACATTGCTCATAATTAAACACAGGATTGATTTCTGGAGTTATCACAAATCCTAAATGCTTTTTCTCGTCTGAATCTTCAATATCCAGCCAATCTAAAAACAGGTTAGTGGCGCTCAGTAACATTTCATAGATGCTTACCATATACTTACATTTCCAACGACCGAGATCCTTGACAGTAGCCGTAACTTCTTCAGCTTGCATCATAAATACTCCAGTTTGGGGATCAAAAATATGCAGCTCAGCCTTTTCAGATCCAAAAGAACCTTTCACTTCGAAATTGGCGGGCATATCTGTGGAGACTCCACCTGGTGTAGACGGAACTACGCATTCGGCTGTTTTCTTTTCAGGTGTAGCAGGCGCCGCTGCAGCAGATGCTCTGCGAGAAACGGCCTGCGGAGAAGGAGGAGATTGCGTTCTACCACTAATATCAGAAAAGCAATTAGCACACATATAATCGCATCGTACTCCTTAGTGACCGCAAAATGACAAAGCTTACGTATATATAAATTGCTCTAGATCACCATCAGTAGCCATCTTCGAGGATTGGCCGTACTTGCGCTCATATTGACACTGCAATGCGACGTTGAAGAAGTCGCTAATGGCGCCGGAATCCATACTCTCATCGCACACAAATTCAAATATATCGCCTGGATCCTGTATAACAAACGCGTTAACCACTGCTGTTCCGATATAAAATCATAAAGAGATCGCTTACTCCTGATAGCTCCTTCCACGCAAAAATCACAGAGCCTTCGTCGCTTTCAAATTGCCGGAACTCCAAAGCTTCGTCCATCAAAAAAGTGTACTCATCGAAAGCCTCATCACCTTCATCATCGTCAAGTTGTTCCTCGCCTTCTTCAAAGGCACGTTGGATCACTAGTTGGTAGTGATACTCGGTTGTGGTTCTGCGGATCACCGCGACTGCGTCTTTGAATCTGACTCAGGGTATTATAGTTAGAGTCGTTCTCGCTTATAGTAACACTTTCAATATAACATACATGCATTCTGAGTATCCCTTTACCGAGTTCTGCGATCTGGAGAGATACAATCTTCCACTGGGGATAATTGCGATCTCCAGCTTAGGCGTGCTACCAAGCACTTTCTTCAAAAAATTCATAATGTCAACCGTACTCTAGATTGACTATATTCTTTGAAGAACGTGAGCTCAATCCAAAAGGATACTATAGACGTAGATAGAAGTAATATCTGCCTATCGAGCAGAGACTAGGAAACAAAACAGGCAGAGATGGCGACGAAATTTCACACGTTTGCTGTTTGCATTTGTTTACCTTTAATCACGTGCTCAGCAATGCACACTCCGTCATGATTATGTTAGCGCATTAATAACTTATTAATAATCAACGCTGCGTCTACCACTTGCAATGGGATTTAGCTAAAAAAAAACCAAAGAGTTCAATTAAAAGTTGGGGGGATTTGTTTAGCCGAATAATAAATGGGCAGAGCAGAGCAGCACGTGTACCGTGCGGTCGCGGTGGGAATCTACGAACTTAGTTGTTCCTCGCTGTCTGATAAGCAACCATCGCTTCGAATTAGCTAGCGTGAACTTCTGTGACGCCTTTTTTAGAAGTAAGAATTGACCATGGAAGACAAAACATTTACGTTTTGTTTGTCTAAGGATATCAATCTTCCGGTGCACGTGAAAATGCAAGTTGCGTTCTGTTGTAAGGAATAAGTTTACCAGGCGACTAGCTAACATATTCTCGACCCTTTAGTGATGGACTGGAAGGCCTGAGGAAACGAGTTCCGTTTACAAAATCACTGGAAACTCCCCATATTAGACAGATTGGATCTAATACTAGGTAATCTTGAAAGCTTTTGGTGGTCGATTCAGATACCTTAGCTAACTCGAATCACACAGCTCAACGTCTGATCTCTTCGTAACCGTACAGTTATTTGCGGACTGCAAACCTCTCACGGCACCAGTTCGGACGACAAGCAAGAGTCCAAAGACTGGTAGAAGGTATGTTCTTGTTCATTTTTAGGAGGCAATACTTCGGGCTAATAATGAGTTGTGACGCTCCAGATGGAACGAGTGGCTACAGCTTCCAATATCTTATGCTCAACTTCCAGTAAATTCCCAACTTGCGATAACAGTATGGGACATTGCAGGATCCAGAAAGATAATTCCCTATGGCGGAACTACTGTGAGACTCTTTGAAGAGAAGGATTACACTTTAAAGCGAGGGCAGCATAGCCTGCACGTTTGGCTTGATCAAGATGCGGATGGAATGTCAAATACAGTTACTCCTAACAGCCTCGAGGGACAGCAAGATAGTCTAGAAATGAGACTGAAGAGAAACGACTATAACGAACCAACAAGGCTGGCATGGTATGATACTCTTGCATTTCGGCAATTGGAAATCGAAAACCAGAAGGAGCGAAAGAAAACCTCAACAAGCGAGCACTCGCTTATAGTGGAGTTTCCCAAGTTCGACTTTCCAGTGTTGTTTTCGGACTATGCCTACATATCAACCGATGAGGTAGCAGAGAATACGCAGCCGGATTTGCTATCGGACAAGTATCCGGTCGTGACCGTGTACGATCCCGACACTGCTCGGGAGAATGCAGAGGAGACTAAACATCGAAAGCTATTGCGCAGTCATAGGAATATGCTCGATAAAGAGCTTAAACCAAATCCGAAGACAAGAGATGAGCTAAACGTGAGTACAGATATGAGTTGCTAAATTCAAACAAAGCTAAACTACAATTTTTTTAGGAGATTTTGAATTACGCTCCAGTGCAAGAGCTGACTGCAGAGAACAAAAATTTAATTTGGAGATTTCGATATTATCTTACTCGGGATAAAAGAGTATGTACTGTGGCATAACTTTAATAGGCTTTTTACTAAATTATTTTAATCTAGGCTTTAACAAAGTTTGTCAAGTCTATAGCATGGGATGATCCTAGGGAAGCGCGCCAAGGCACAGAATTACTAGCTAAATGGATTGAAATTGACGTGGATGATGCTCTAGAGCTGCTAGGTCCATCATTTAAGAACCCTGCTGTGCGATCTTATGCCGTGGATCGACTACGAAAAGCTGATGATGAGGAATTGCAGCTATACTTGCTTCAGCTAGTCCAGGCTCTGAAGTTTGACAAAGTTAGCAATTCTTCCGGCAAAAAATCCAGTTTATCGAGATTTTTAGAAGGGCGAGCTGCCAAAAGTGAACTTTTGGGTAATTCATTTTATTGGTTTGTGTCTGTGGAGGCTGAAGATGGTGGGAGCAGAAGACTTTATCGATCGGTTTTAGCAGATTTCAGAAGCACATTGGCAGGGATGCCTGATGGCTCTGCAAGATTGAAGACCTTGGAACGGCAGCAGAAGTTTATATCTACATTTTCGCGGCTTGCGAGGGATATCCGATTCGCTAAAGAGTCACGGCCAAAGAAGATCGACAATTTACGTAAATTTTTATCGGATCCCAAACAAGAACTTCAGAGCTTTGATCCGCTGCCTCTACCATTAGAAGCTACCGTGAACGTCGTCGGAGTGATTGCGGAGGAGTCGAGCGTGTTTAAGAGCAGTCTGCTCCCACTGAGGATATCGTTCAGGACAGAGAGTGGAGAGCCGTATCAGATTGTGTTTAAGAATGGCGACGATTTGCGACAAGATCAACTCGTGATGCAGATTATTAGTCTGATGGACCGGCTGTTGCGCAAGGAGAATCTGGATTTGAAGCTTACCCCGTATCGAATCCTGGCAACCGGACCGATTGACGGATCGATGCAGTATATTCCGAGTATCTCGTTAGCTGCAGCGCTTGCGCAGTATCATTCCATTCTTGCCTTTTTAAAGGAGCACAATCCTGATCCGTCGGCGCCACTTGGTGTGAAGGCAGATGCGATGGATACGTTCGTGAAGAGCTGCGCCGGATATTGCGTAATCACCTATTTACTGGGAGTGGGAGATCGGCATCTGGACAACCTGCTGATTAGCCCGGATGGGCACTTCTTCCATGCGGATTTTGGATACATTCTGGGACGGGATCCAAAGCCGTTTGCGCCGCTGATGAAGCTGCCTATTCAGATTGTGGAAGGAATGGGCGGCGAAACGTCGGAGCATTACCAGAAATTCCGAAACTACTGCTTCACGGCGTATACGACCTTACGAAAGTCTGCAAGTTTGATTTTGAACTTGTTCGCGCTGATGGTGGATGCGAACATTCCCGACATTAAGATCGAGCCGGATAAGGCGGTGCTGAAGGTGAAGGAGAAGTTCTGCCTGGACATGAGCGAGGAGGAGGCGATAGTGCATTTCCAGACGCTGATCAACGACAGCGTGAGCGCGTTCTTCCCAATGGTGATAGACCGGCTGCACAACTTTGCGCAGTACTGGCGGGCGTGATGAATGTTTACTGCTTGCTGCTTGCGGGCATTCTGGCCACGCGCAAGCACGTGCTTGCCAGGGGAGCGCCGAAAGCGCGGGCCCTGACCCTATGAGCTACGTTGCCTTCCGCCTGTTCCCACCTCTGGCGCTGGTGGCTCGGCGAGGTACAACACCCTCGCCTGCGCACGGTATGGCGCCACCGTATGGCGAGCTGGAGAGCAGGACGGATATGAGGAGACTGCGAGTGGAGAAGCGAGAGGACGACTAGACAGGAGAATACAGCTGCTGTGCGTGCGTACTCAGTGTCGAATACAGAGAGTAGAGGCTGCCAGTTGCCGAAATTAGTAATGGCCCATATTAGGCAATAGTTGACTGGCAGCTGCTTTGCGCAGCCGAAGTCCCCCTGCGGCCCGGCCCCGCATTCGTCCGTCCGCAGCGCTTTGCGTCTCGGTTCGTTGATTTTCGTCGCATATCCCTAACCCTATGGGGCAGTAAGCCCTAACCGCCGCGTCAGTTCCATCGCCCGCCTCATCCTCGGTCACATCTCATCGCCGCCGCGCGCCGCCACCCTTTCTTCTTCCTGACTCTCTCTGCTCTCTCTCACCCCCTTCCCCTTTCGCCCTCCCCCCCCCACCGACAGCCACTCCCACCGGTCTTAATCTGCCCGCTCGACTCGACGCTCCGCGAATACTCTTTTCCCGTGCCGTGCTTCTGCCTGAGCCACCCTCCTCTGATCAACGTCTCCCTGCCTGATTCCCGTGAGTACTGCGCCTGCCTGCGCTCTCTTTCGTCGCGCTTTTCGCTGACCTGTCCCCAGCATGCCTGCCCCGGTGATGCAGCAGATGCAGCGGATCAACCCGCCGCGCTACTCTCCCGAGATGTCGGCCTTCCAACCGCTGTCACCTGCTGACATAACCCCCGCGGCTTCTGCAAACGCCAGCAACGGCGGATCTCTTACCTCGTCACCTCCTTCGTCCGCCTCCTTCCCACTACGCATAAAAAACCTCCCGCGCGACATCACCCGTCGCGAGTTTCGCCTCATCTTTGCCTTTGCCAAGGACTTCCATTCCTGCGACCTCGCGCCCGCTGAGGACTACGTCTCCGGCCCGCTCACCTACGGCATGGCCTTCTTCAAGTCCTACGCCGGCTCCGTCGAGGCCCACGACACCCTGCATGACCGCCTGGATCTGTTTGACCCGCGTGAGATGGTTCCGTCCAACGGATCGACCTCTTCTTCTGCATCTTCGCCAAACTACGTCCTCAGACCTCTGATCTGCGAATTCCCCTCCGGACTCTCGCTCTCCTCCTCCTTCGACCACCATCACGCATCTCTGTCCACGCAATCCTCCTCGCACAATCTGCAGTTTGTTTCGCCTCCTACTTCAAGTCATTTTTCGAGCTCGAATTCTTTCCCTGCCATGAATATTAGCAGCAATCAACAGCAGCAAATGCAGAGTGCTCCACAGTCGGCCGCCGCTGGAAAGGGCTCTTCGCGCTTCAGCTTTCAGGCCTTCGAGCCTTTGTCTCCGACCGCTTCTGCTACAGTACCGCCTGATACCGAATTTGTCAATCAACAATCTGATCTGATGTTTTCGGCATCTTCCACCTCTCCCCGAGGCACATTCTCTCCTTCCACTGGAGAATTGCCCCGCATTAGTGGTAAATCTGTCTTGCTTGAATCTGCCGGTCGCGATGATGAGGAGTATGAAGATATGGTTAAAGACCCGGTAGCATGGTTTTCGAAGGGATCTGCTCAGATTCCTCCTGGAGCTATGCCTCCCCAGCCAGTTTCTCAGGCACAACAGCAACAGCAGCAGCCACAGCAGCCAACAGCTCAGCAAGCACATCAACAGTCGTGGCCTCAACAGCAACAGCAACAGCCACCACATCCTGACCGAACGAGACGAAGCACATCAACGGCTGCCGTACCTACGCGTCAATTTGGTGCAATATCCCTAAATAGTGGCAGCCAAAGTGGTGCTTCACAAGGATCTTTTCCTGCTGGCGCAATTGCCACACCATCATCTACTCTTGCTTCTTCGTCTGCACCTAGTGTTGGGTCCACTGGAGGACAAGCAGCTGGCCAGTCACTTAATGCCACCTCACTACATGCATTACAGAATGGTGGGCGAGTCTTGCCACCTGCAAACCCAGCTGATCAGAATCCGCCTTGCAATACACTCTACGTTGGAAATCTGCCTATGAATACTTCGGAGGATGAGCTGAAGGCATTGTTCAGTCGACAACGTGGTTATAAGCGACTATGCTTCCGAACCAAAATGAATGGCCCAATGTGTTTTGTCGAATTCGAAGATGTTGCTTACGCAACTCGTGCATTAACGGAGCTCTATGGTCGAGGCCTGTCTAATAGTGTGAAAGGCGGAATTAGACTTTCCTTTTCCAAGAATCCCCTAGGAGTGCGATCAAATGGTGGTGGTGGAGGATCCAACGGCAACTCGAGTGGAAATCAGTCTAACGGACATACTAATGGCACTAACCCGTCTTCTACTCCGTCGCAAATTGGTGCTGGTGGACTGCATGCACTCTCTCCAACCGGCATTGGCGCAATGGGAATGCCGCCTCCTAACTTGGCTATGCCGCCGATGCAAGGAATGCCTCCTCCTGTTGGACATCCTTCGAAAGTGCAGCAGCAGCAGATGCCGCCTCCTGGTACTCCATCATCACAGCAGCAGCAGCAACAGAGGCCAGCTACACAGTCGAAACAACAGCATCAACAGCCGCCGCTGCCGCAGCAGCAACAGCAGCATCCTACGCCGCAGTTGGGCCATAATAGCTCTATCGACATTGGGTCGAGTCTAGGAAGCGGAGCTTAAAGGCTCTGTTTGTGCTTTCTTTTTCATTAATCTAGCGTTGCTCTACAAAAGTCTGATCTGGATATAGCGTTTGCTTTCGTTTTTTTTTTCGTCTCATGTACACGAGTAAGCACCGGTGTCGGTTTGAATTGTATTTATCATTATCATTTGTATTATGCCTAGTCTCGTTTCAGTTTTTGATTTTGTTACACATCGCTACTACTGCTACTAGTACATTAGGGAGTTATACTATATTCCGCGTTTTATTTGTTATTTGTATTGAAACATTTCAGCTGAGGTTGGTAGTGTGAAGGTATACGATAGGATGAGTGGTTGCACATTAGATGACGTTCTCTCTCTCTCTTTATTTTTTTTCGCTTCTCATATTTATGTCATTAAGTCATCTGGGATTATCATTTGTTACAACACTTTGCAGGCGCGTAAGGACTTTTTTATATTGTGCTTTTTCATATCATATATATCATGTTGGCCAGGCCCATTTTGTCGTTTGGACTATTTATAGCGAATCATATAAATATAATCCTGTCTTTGTCTATATGAAATATATACTGCTTATAGTTGATTTGTTATTACTTAGTACGTGATAAATGGTCAGGGTTGTGCGACATTGGTTGGCCCTTCTGCGGATTAGGGTTTGAATTGCCACCTAGACGCAAACCTCCAAGATGCCACCAGCGATCATTGATCTAATGGCACGACCAGGGAATGGGCGATGAACAACATACAACGCCTGGTTGGTTATCTGCTGGATCCTGAGGCCCTTAATTTTGACCACGATATTTCAATCGTGTGTCTTGGGCACGAGTTCAGCGCCAAACCGGACGCCGAAGTGGAGCAGCAGCAGCAGCAGCAGGCGGTGGACACGTTCAAAGCTGCCAGAAGTCGGATATCGAATTACATCGCGCAGCTGCGCACTGAAGAAGAAAAAGATGCGACGATGAAGAGCGAGGAGTCTACGAAATGGCCATCGGCATTTGTTTCCGCGATTGAATCGTTGCTCTATATGAGCTATCGGTCTGATTTCCCGCTGATCCCGCGCTCGAGTTCTGGTCCCACGCCCGTCTCCGTCGCTTCTCTGCTGCGAGGTCAGGTTAACGATCGTGCAGGATTCACGAGCGATGTTGGATGGGGTTGTATGGTGCGTTCCGGACAGACACTACTGGCGAATACTCTTGCGCGACTTCAGCATGGACCGAAACTGGTGACGTGGTTTGCAGATGATCCACGAGCTCCCTTCTCGATTCATAACTTTGTGTATTATGGGAATGTTGCGTGCAACAAGCTTCCTGGCGAATGGTTTGGTCCTTCTGCAGTTGCTAGGTGCATGAGTGTTCTTTGCTCCAGCTTCGGCGACTGTAATTTGCGTGTGTATATAGGTGGTGATGCTGGTGATGTCTATGAGGACAGTTTTATGAAGGCTGCTACGGCTGAGGACGGAAGTTTCCAGCCAACGTTGCTCCTTCTTGGAATCAGACTTGGAATTGAAAAGATTACACCTGTATACCACGATGCCTTAAAAGTGAGAGCTCCGTATTTCGTTTTTATCTTTACAGAATCATTATGCTGACATCGAGCAGTTCTCGCTTTCTCTACCACAGTCAGTCGGAATCGCGGGTGGCAGGCCATCAGCATCACATTATTTTTTTGCGTATCAAGACTCTAATCTATTTTACCTTGATCCACATTACCCGCGCAAGGCGCTTAAATTCAAAGAAGATCCAGCGCAATACACAGAAGAAGACCTTGCATCCGTTCACACTCGCCGAGTGCGCAACATCAAGATTGAGGATATGGATCCGAGTATGCTGATTGGATTCTTACTCAAGAAAAAGGAAGATTGGGATGACTGGGTGGAGCGAATATACGCATTTCGTGGCCGGAAATTTATCCATATATCAAAGTCAGAGCCACATTTTGGACAGCCTAGGCAGCATCAACAAACGGCGATAATAAATCGTAGTGCCGGCGAGAGAGATAAAGCGGGATCGAGCAGTAATAGCGTGATATCAATGACCTCCATTAATAGTCGCGCGGATTCTACAATATTGGACGACTACATTGATGTTGGCGGAGAAGAAGAGTACGATAGGCCTGACGAATCATTGACATTTGTGGAGCATGAAGAAGACGATGATGGAGGTGTGCAGGCGTTGGAATCGGATTGCGATGGAAGCATGCTGATTCCCACTCAAAATCCTGATGAAGAAGGATCATCATTACAGTCACCGGCAGGAGAAGAACAGAACTGAGGAGCTACAATTTTTTCGTAAAACTAAACCGCTTCATATTCCTAAATAAATAATGCTTTTAAAATTATATACATATTAATTATTCTAATCTAGTAAAACGAAAACGCCAAACCCCATTTTATCCAAAAACTGTCCTAATAAAATGCATATCGCGAAAACGCACGCTGGCTTTCATCAAATCGGTCGAAATAGCGCCCTAATTCTGCTTGCACAGCAGGTGAGGAAAATAAAGAACGAACTTGGGCTACATTAAGAACTAAAGGCGGGCGATCTAGATTCTGTCTCGAGACGCAAACCCGATCGCCATTTGATAGAATAACGATATGAAACTCGTCATAACCATGCCGATCTCGAACAGCAGGATTATGACCAGGGTCGCAAGAAACGATGACGCCAGTGCGAGAGTATCGATGATAGACGACTAAATCTCCGATGGAGAAAGTTTTCGGGCAATCAGTTTTAGGACGATTGCCAACCTCTTCCAGATCGACGCATTTCTGAACTAAATCCACCATCTGCCTCCAATGATTGACAAGCTTTGTCGCCAGCTCATTTCCGTGAGCTAATGCAAATTTTTGCTCAAATTCTGAAGAAGTGAAAATATCAAGCTCGTTACGGCAACCGGCACGGCGTATCAAGAGTAAGTTTCGGAGAAGCCAGCGATTGTCGACAGACAGCTGCAGTTGATTTATAGGATTTAAAGTCGCCGTTAGTGCATGATCGAGCAGGCTGTCAGAGGGATTGATCAAGGAAGCAGCGGAATGCTCGTCCACGGGATGTCTGAAATTTAAATGCGACGCGGAACTTTTCAGATGCAGACTAAGGATTGAAGACATACTCTTAAGTATTTCGGAACTCGACAGGCCTGATGGCGCTAATGTTGATAATGTAGACACTGGTAATTCGTTTTCGCGATATATACGTTTTGTGACTATAGATATGAATACGCGCGTTGTCGGATCGGAAGGCGCGAAGAGCATGAGAGAGTGCAGGCTGATGACTGTACATGAGAGCCCGAGGCGACCGGCGATGCCGGAAAATATTCCTGCGGGGCACCAGAAATGACGATTGGATTGATCAAGGACAAACACTGCAGATATAAGAGTATTATCGTCGATTACTATTACTAGATATTAGCAAAATTAAAACCCTTAATTAGAATGCAGCATAAGCGCATACCATCGGCAGGTGTAAGAAGCCTTTCGCTCAGAAGAAGATCCAAGATATGACGGGCTACAGAATATAGATCAGGGTGAGTAAGTGGCCCCATTTGTCGAGTAATCTTCTCGGTAGAGTCGTCCATGAAGAGCACTTGCTCGCAGAAGTCGCTGCCGTGATAGAACGCCGGAGCCGCGAAAACGAGCTCCATGTCAATGGTGCTCTGCGCAGCTGCAGCCTCTAAGAATAGATGAACAGCATACTGGCGACGGATAAAGCCTTGCGCTTGACTGGCAATGAATTTCTCCCCGAGATTGTCGAGCGAGGAGCTACGGAGGACAGAGGAGAGGGCGTCGAGCGCGTCAAGGCCGAGGGCGATGAGAGCGGAGAATATGGCGGGGAAGGAAGGGTAACCGGAGTAACGGGCAAGCAACGCAGTAACAGTTCTATCGACGGTAGTTCTGCGGACGTAGATGGCCAGCCAGTCGGTGGGATTCTGCTCCTCGTCGCGGTCTGCGAAGCGACCGCGTGAGCGACGGAGGAGCGCCGGGTCGGCCCAGGAGGCCCACTTGCGGCAGCGCGGGCGCCAGGCGGACGGATGTCTGGCGACGAGGTGAAAGCGCTTGCACACATACGAGAATCTGACAACGTCATGCTCGTCCAGAAGAGCGCAGACGCGGGCGAGGACCTCTGCCGGCAAACGCTGCATGGTAGAGCTCCGGTGGTTGCTCTTTGCGGGTCGAGAGACGGATAAGTTATCCTCCTTGCGCTCCCGGCGGCTCAACCCTAGCCCGCAGCGTACAGTCATTTATGAGTCAGCTTAACCACGTGCCAAAATTAATGGCCCGCCGCTCCGCGGCGCGCTGCCACGCTATATCTGAGCCCATTGTTCTCGTCTTCGCGCGCCCCTGGCGCTCCCGCAGCAGCACGATGAAGTTCGCGAAGCTCTTCCAGCAGCTGCTCGACGACGAGCACCTTCCGCCCGAATGGGTCGCGGCCGCTATCCAGTACAAAGCACTCAAGAAGTGCATCAACAAGGTTGTCGACGAGCTCGCGCAGCTCGGCCTCGAGAAGAACACCCTCCAGCTCCTGCTCGCCTACGAGCGCGCCCAGCGCGACGCCCCCGACTCCGCCAAACCGAAGCTCGTGTACTCGTTTGAGGGCACCGCGACTGAGTTTGTACCCAAGATCACCATCCTGCTCAACCAGGACTCAGGCTTGCCGCTCGACGCCCACATCTCGCCCGACACGAGAGCCCGCCTCGAGCGCCTCGTGCTTCACGTGCAGAAGAGCGCTGCTCAGACAGCTGCCGACTACGAGTCCACGCCGTCTGAGGACTCCGACGACAACATCTACATTTCGGACGCGTCCGACATCCTCGCCGACACCTCTAGCGACTGTATCTCAATGATCAACGACGATGCATCCCAGCCCGAGACTGGTCTCTCGCCGCGCCTCTCGTCCGAACATCGCCGTTCGTGCGATCTCAGGACGCTTTTAAAGCCAGAGACCTCTCTTATCCAGTCGCAGGGTTCCGCTGCCTCGCTGCCGACACTTCTGACTGTCGCCTCCGACTCAACTGCTGATGGCGCGATAGCAACCCCATCAAAGTTTCCTGATAAAATTGAGATTCACCTGCACTCGGACTCGGAGTTCTTTCACATGCTTACCTCCGAGCTTGCTGCTCTCGACAGTCTTCAGCAAGAGCAGACCAGGCAAATGAACGAGCAGGTTCACGACATTGCTAGTAAGTTGCCTCATGTCGCCTCCCCGCTGCAGAAGAAGAATGACCTCTACATCTGGCGAGAGATTTTTCGCCTTTATCTTGACGCTGGTGTCTTCTTTTCGAGCTTGGAGCAGGACCATGGAGAGCGCAGCGTTGAGAGAGCCAAAGAACAGCTCGTTTGGTTCACGAATCAGATCAAGGAAATGAACCTCATGAAGCGATTCAAACTCAAAGAGAGCAAAGAGATCTTTGAATCTTTTTGGCAACTCAATCTCTCCGTCTTGCAGTCTTTGCAGTTTCAGAATATTAATCAGACCGCTACCACTAAAATTCTCAAGAAGTTCGATAAGCAGACCGCTCTGACCACCCGAGACGTCTTCCCCGAATTCTATCTCAATAGCTCGGGATCAGATGGCAACGCTTCAATTGCCCGCGCCGTGTGTTTTACTATGGCGGAAAGACTCATGACTGTTATCCCGCAATTGGACGATTATATTTGCCCTGTTTGTTTTCTTATTGCTTTCCGTCCTATTAGGCTTAGCTGTGGTCATGTGTTTTGTATTCGCTGCCTTGTGAAGTTGCAACGACAGAACAAGGACGAATGTCCTATTTGCAGACAGCATGTTGTGCTGGAGGCCGATGGTAGCAATGTGGATTATGCCATGCAGAATCAAATGAAGCTCTACTTCCCGAAGGAGGTGAAGAAGAAATTGGCGGCTGCTGAGAAAGAAATTGTGCAAGAGCAATTTAAAATAGGTGAACAGAAGGAATTTAAATGTGTGATACAGTAACACTATGTCAGTTAATGCTTTTCCTTATGCTATTATGACTTTGTTATAATATTTTTGCTTTTTTGGGTTTTTTTTCTATTGATTTTGACTTTATCGATGCTTGCTTGGACACTTAAAATGGGAATTGGGATGTTGAACATTGCTGATTTGGGTTTATTATTGTCTTGAAAACTTCTATGTAAGTCTAATTTATAAAATTGTTGTATTTTAATGTTTAATAATAATTAATATAATATACGTTGAAGCTTTTCATAAATCAATCCAAAATTGTGCCAAACAAACAACAAGTTATAGAATCCAAACAAGTAGCATATTATTATAATTCAGCTCATGTCTTGCCTTGAGTTTGAATCCGTTCTTCTCTGCTTCAGGGAAGACTTCGCTTTCTAAATCCCGAATGCCCCATCTATCGTCTCGTCTCTTCAAATCAATATCAAATAAACGGTCGCCTTCTCCCGAAAATTCGCCATTACGTTTGAATGTGCCATAGACAGCCAAAAAGGCACTTCCAGGTACGCTTCCACGTTTGAGTACCTTCTTGGCCTGTTCGAACAGCACAACAGTACTCTCCCACGGCGAGATATGAAGCATGTTAAACAAGTATATGCCATCATAAGGTCCGGTCTTTTTGCAAACGTCTTGCCATTGAAGAGGCGCAAGGGCATTCAGATGCTGAGGCGGCAGAATATTCTTGTGCGTCGCGCTCGCGACATGGTCAGCAATACCCGCGATACATTCCGGTTGCGCTTCGGTCGCTTGAAACTTGACTTCGGGAGTATTCTCGGCAAAGTAAGCCACATGCTCTCCAAATCCGCCTGCGATTTCGAGAACTATCCGGGGAGTCGTCGCTTCAGCATTGGGGACGAGAGACGGCGAGTCTCCGATAAGCAGCGGACGGAGGATAGGATAGCATTCAGTTTTGGTACGCGACGCGGAACCGCCTGTCGCCCACGAATTCTTGCCGGGAACAAAGAATGGCTCATCCGACATTGTCTCTTCAATATGTCTGGGGATTCGTGGTGCAATTGTCAATGCAAAGCAGGCACTGCGATGCGGAGGAGGTCTATCCTCCGTGTGGTAGCCGTGAATGCCGCTCAGAGTAACCCTAACCGGATGCCATCAGCTAATATTATCTGTGGTGTTTCTGGCACCAATTTATTGCCGCTGTCAGACGCACCACCCGACCTCCGGCTGTTAAATCGCTATCGCGGTTGTGCGCAAATATTGCGAGCTGATCGTTACAGTTCCGGCATTAATGAAGAAGGTCTCGCTTACGCTAGTCAAGCTACCGATGAACTCCGTGAGTGCAAAGCAAAGATGTCCAGTAGCGAAGATTTCACGACGACGATACTCGCGGCAGTCCTTGAAAAGATAGTCGCGCGACGCTTATCGAGAGACGAAATCGCTACAATTGCTCGCAAGGCGCTCAATGAACTTGCCCTAGGACATCCGAGAGCTCCATTAATTCCTCATGATGTTATTTCAGCATTTCCGGCGTTCAAATTGCTTCCCGACAATATACTTCCAACAGAAGTTGAAATTGTTACTCATCTAAAGTTGCTATCGATCTTTCGACATCATCGTGACCAAATTTTAAAGAAGGATGGTCTTTTTGGAATCTATAACTCATTTGCAGCTGGGGACATGTCAAAAATGTTTGACTTCGCTGACGAAGCGCGAGGTCGCGTCATCACAAAGCCCCCAGAAAACAGATGGAATGTGTTTGTTTCTCGCGCGATTGAACGATATACACGTTGGTTCAATTCTTTTCCTACCGCAGAGTTTCAAGGCAAAGTTGAATTTTTGAGCGGCGAAACGTGTGAGGTTGGAGAGGAAAATTTGCCACCAATTGATGTTCTAATGGTCTGGATCGTTCATATGCTGCATCCTCGGTCATACTGGGATGATTGCGTGCGCCTAGGAAAGCAGGGATTGTTCTTGAACGCCAACATTCCGTGGGAAGCACTAGTAAGTTATACGCTTTAATATTAAATTGAAGGATTCCATTAATGAGAATTTTTTACAGCACAAATGTATCCGTGACACTGGTAATTCTGATCTCCCTTACGTGTATGAGCCTTCTGAGGACTCTATTAGGGCCTTCGAGATTACCACTGGTTGTACTTTTGACAATATTTCAAATAAAACTCTCTCAATCCAAATTAAATGTTATGCATGCGGAAAGGATGATATCGAGACTCCATTTCGCGCTGCTTTCCATCGCGGATTTGCAGAGAGATATTTTGTTAAGTATTGTGACGCATGTGGAGGTTATATCGACAAGGACACGCTAAGTGCTGGGCGGTTTTTAAACGATTTCGAGTTGAATCAATCTAAAGGATTTCCTATGAGGTGAGCTATTCCGTTTTGCTTCTCTTTTTCAATATTTCCCAATTGCAATTTCTGACTTGATTCAGGGGTACTCTATTTGAATATCTTGGCGAGCAGCCGCTCGCTCCCCAGAATTACGTTAATGATTTTCTTGCAAAGTCATTCACGATCGAGCGATTAAGTCCCTCTGTCGCTATTGGTGGAATGTTGGAGATTAAGGCAACAATTCGAGATGACGCGCAAAAGATGCGGAAAATGCCACTATCGAAGCAGCCATTCGTTATTGACAAAAATGGCTTAATCGCTATACGAAAAACTTTATATCATTATTTTTCTAATCCTAGTCAATTTGAAGTCAATTTGGAAGAAAAATGTATAGCACATTTTGAATTTGTAGACATGCTGGAAGCTTTCGGTTACGTTTCATCACCGTATCGCTCTATTTTTGTGAAGCGCAGCATTGAACGACTAGCGCGGTTTTTTGCTCTTCTTCAACACGAGAAGGAAAAACCTCTTGCTCCTCCTAATGATGTTGATCTGGCCTGGCATACACTGCAGCTGTCGCCTGCAAAATATATGGCGTTCTGCTTTACTTTAGTGGGAAGTCATGTGGAGCATGATGATAGTGGAGGTAAACTATCAAATCAAGATGCTGAAAATCGAGGAAATAAAAGGTGGAAAAGAAGCTTTCCTAATGATAGTCTGGAATACAACGATTGTACTTGTGTGTTCTGTGAGACGAAGCTTCAAGGTGAATTAGATAAAGGCTTTCAAGCTGCACCAAAACCTAAGACCGCAACGGTTGGTCGTTTTTCTCTGACGAAGCAAACTAACATATCTTTATCTGATGGTGTACATATCGATTACGAATATCGCCGGGCATGCGCGGCCGCGATAGAAGGAGGAAGGAAAGATATTGCGGAGCTATCGACAGTTAAGCAATTGCAGACTGGCAAGACTAGTGCACCTATGCATCCATACTTGGCATATTTACCTTCAACTATTGATGGAGATGTATTGGTCAAGTCTTTTAAGGGGACGGTGCATATGAATCAGATAGATTACTTGAGCGGACCAAAATGCTTTGCTATTTACTAATTAAATATCATGACAGACCTAAAAAGCAAAACCTTGATAACAAATACTTGACACTAATAGATTGTAAAAAAAAATTATAGTAATAATGAAGTGCAATTTGCCTCTGGAAGTTATGCAGATAGAACTGGGGAAATTGATTGCATAATTAGAGTTGTCCGATAACAGCGGGAAACCTTATCCGTGACTTGTAATATCCATTGCTACTATGGCCTTCACTTATGGACATCGCTATATGGGCTTGATACTGCCAAAGGATTCATAATTAGTAGCATTACCGACTCGGAGATTTATCTTATCTCTTATCTCTTGCTACGCTTATATCTTGATTGCCCGCGGTGAGATAATCTCTGCAAGGCCGAATGCGGCATTGATTTCATTGTATCCATCCGACCATGAGTACCTCAAATGAAGACTTTTGCGCCACTATATTAAGGACTGCATTCAGTACGGTGGTTTCGTCGCCATTTTCAGTAACAAAGAAAACTGTGATTGCGAAGATTGAGAATAAACTGCAGAAAGACAATGATGAAGAGAGTATTCATCTTCCGTTATACGCTGCGCATAACTTACCTACTGACGTGTTTCGGCATTTTCCTGAAGATATATTTCCTAATGAATCCGAAGTGACGTCTCATTTACAGCTTCTTCAAGTGTTTAGAGATACTAGACTTCACGTGATGGAGACTGAGGGCATGTTTGAATATCAGGACACCAAGCACGCATTGAACTCTCACTTGTCACCGACTGACCGATGGAGTATTTATGTCTCTAGAGCAGTTGAACGATATACGCGATGGTTTGATTCATTACCTTCTGATATGTTTTCCGTTAGACTAAGATTTGTTGGAGGGGCCACGAAGACGCTTAATATGGCGTCGTTACCACCAGTTGATGTGTTGATGGTGTGGCACGCGCACATGTTGCATCCAAGAGCTTATTGGGAGGATTATTGGAGATCATCGAGACAAGGTGTTTATTTTTCCATGGAGTTTCCGTGGGATGCAATTGCAAGTCGAAATTTTGATAATCTGTGTTTTTTTTCATTTTGACAATTGCTAACTCATAGATCACTGCAGAATGATGTTATTCGTCCCGCTACCGCTGATCCGCATGGTCCCCTAACCTATGATCCCCCGCGAGAGACACAAGCACTTTTTCAAACCAGCACTGGGGCTCCGTTTAACATTGAGTACGATCATATTCCGAAACGAGTCCAATGTCATAATTGCTTTGAAAATGACATTGTGGTGCAATGGTGGGATAAGCAAGAGCATGGATGGGCGCAAAAGGACTTTCAGAAAATCTGCACAAATTGCGGCATCACTATTACGAAAGATGGAATGGCTGGTATGCAGTTTTTTAATGATTTTAGAATTCTATCTAATGACGGAATTCCAATGAAGTAAGAATCCAGATTTGTTTCTACTTATCCTTTGACTTTGGCTAATTTTTGTATTTGAAACAGAGGGACGTTCTTCGACTCGTTTGGTCTAGACAAAAGCTCCCCGGTTTGCCATTCAGGATTTGTAAATCATCTTTTAGGAAGATATTTCAAGTTACCTAAACTTTCATTAGGACAAGGCGAAGGAATGGCAAAAATTCAATATTGTATACTCAAAACGGCAGAATCTGCAAGAGATATAGTACACGAGCATTTCAATCTTAGACCAGTATATCGCGAGGACCATCAGGAAGCTGTAAAACGGATGCTTATGCGATACGAATCTAACCCCACAAAATTTTCAACGGATTTGTATTCTGCAACAGTTGGGCAATGTGGATTTATTGATAATATTCTCGCATTGTCGTATATCTCATCTCCATTTAAGCATTTGACTATTGCTAGGGCGATTGAACGACTATTGAAGTTTTTGATTTTGGTACGAGAAAATCCAGATGTATCATTGGCACCTCCGATGGACGTCGATCTTGTTTGGCATACATTTCAACTTAAGCCAAGGTCTTATATGGTGACATCTTTAAAGATCACAGGAACTTTAATCGATCATGACGATACGGCATCGGTGAAAGGGCAGACTTCCTCTGTTTCGAGAGCGCAGAAGCTCTGGGTTTCACAATTCCCTGATGATACTCTTGGCTATGACTCTTGCACGTGCGTCTTTTGTGAAGCGGAGCGGTTGATGATTGAGGATAAAGATTCCAATAGTAAATTATCTCGCAAATCGAAACGAGAAAAAATTGATGGAGCGGCAGTTGATGAGTTTTACGGTCGCGCGTGCGAAGATGCTTGGGTGAAAGGTTCAATGGAAGTTAGGAGACTTAATCCATCGACGGCGAGAGATGGTCGAGGTGCAGCATCTTTTGGGCATCCATATGTCGCATTCACTCCCGCAAAGATTGATAAACATGTATCACAACTTGATTTTGTCCATGCAAATTGCCTGACTTTAACCGGAGTCTCTCGAACGCCGATGCCTGGTGGGACAGTTGGATATTCCTTGTAGCATATTCTAAATTATATATATCTAATAATAAATTAATAAATAATTGAACTAATCAAGAACCATACTGCAGTTGCTCATTGAAATAACGTTAGGCTGACAAAATATCTCACATAAACTCGCCGCGGCTTTTTTCGATCTCATTTGCGAAATTACACTTCTGTGGTGGCATCCCCGCCTTTAAAAACTACACACACGCATAGAGTGATCTATTCAACTGCCAGAGATACGATATGGAATTATTTTGCTACTAGTTATTATGGCTACAATGTCCGGTTCAGCAGGAGCAACGACAATTAATGAACTTCTTCGACTTGTCACGTCATCATGCAAACTGTCACTGGCGGGCGCTCTCCCGATTGCTTCAGCATTTGTGAAGAATAGTATTACTACGTAAGATTTTCTTTGTTGATTGACTTTCGAAGATTTTTATGTTTTAGAAAGACTAATTGTGTGATTTTAGGGCGGATCAAATTCATACTCTCCCTGAAGACGAGTTACAGAAGATATGCGAGACTCTGACACCGCAGCAGATCAAGAAACTACGAAAGGCAGCCGGTCCTGCGTCAACTTCCAAGAAACGGAAATCCGATAGCAATGACGATGTATCAACCCCTAAACTGGTTTCTAAACGTGGTCGCAAATATACTGCAAAGGGCAAGGAATTGCCGATCGATGATGGAGCCCTTGAACTTCCGATCATTATTGATATTTCGATTATAGAAAAGACGAGTTTTACAGTGAATAGGGCGCCGCTGATGATGCTCTTCGCGTACTGCGTTTTAAAGCACTTATATCCAACATTTGGCGCCGCTTCACATTTATCTCTTGCCAGCGCTACGGCTGCAACCGCTGCAAGAATGAAAGCAAGGAATATAGGGCTGAGGACGGATGAAAGGGAGGAGATGCCAAAGGGCCTTCGAACACTCGCAAGTTTAGGATCGATTGAGGTGGGTGCTATTCGCCGTGCAGCTGTTTCAGAAGGATACTGGGGTCTTGATATCGACGCCATGACGAGGAAAGGACCTGAGATTAAGGCATCTGAAGCGACATGGATCCATCCCGCCCAAGTGCGAGATTATCTAATTCGTGCCATAGGAGAAGATACCCTGAAAGCAGCTCACGGTGCGATCGAAATTGTAATTGAATCATGGAAAGATCAAGCATCGTTTGATATAAGTAGACAAGCCTGGGATTGGTATGTTCGAGTCCGACCTACTGTGGCATATGGACAACAGGGCTGGGGACAGAAGGATGTCGTTAAATGCGCGGACATCTTGCAATTGCGCTACTGATTAGAGAGACTCTAATCATTCGTTCGAAGTTTAGTCCGAATGCGATATGCAATATATAATAATTAGTACTACTAGATTACTGCTAAATGTTCCCATGCAACACTGCAGTTAGCATGATGGTGATGGTTTTTACAGTCATTTAAGCTGGACCCTAACTTGGGTATGTACTCGGCAGGCTTTTGTAGGCGCCCGGAACCGTGCCGGTCTTAAGTTTTCGCATTAGCATCAAGTGGCTGGCAAAAGGTCACAATGCGCTGGCAGTTGCCTCCTCCTGCGTCTTCATCTTTAATAGTTAGAATATTTAGTGCCACTACTTGTACTAAAATAATTGATGAACTATTGTCTTCTACTTAGAATTGTTTAGCACCATGCGAAACCGCATTACGTACATCCGCAAAGACTGGATGATTGATGGAAGATAAGCTAGTCGGCTCGTATAGTGAGCCTACGAGAGTCACGATCGACTAGTCTCCGGAAGCCTAAACCGCAGCAGGCGGACCGAGACTGTGATTTAAACCGCCAAGAGTGATGCTCATGATGAGTCTGACTGATTTGAGACCGGGCGGAAAAAGGACTCAAAATTTAGTCCGTCTGGGCACAGGGATGTAGAGAGAGACTAGACAAGTTGTATTTCATGGTAGGTGCTAAGAGATAGGCAGCGGCCAAAGCGCAATCACGATTGCCTGAGAGCATGAAGCTGAGTAACGTCTTCACTTACCTCTCTCTTACGCGTCAGCTTCTGGTTAAAAATCTCTGTGGATGAATGTCTTATTGCATACCCAATTCAATGTTAGGCAAATTCTTTTGAGGCCTGGAGAGAACTGTAGGGTTTTTCGAAGGCGCAACTTTTCAGTTCGAAAGGTCACAAACCTCTCACAATAGCCGGCGCAATTAGAATATATATTGCTGGTTTAGCCTGCTCATTAAAGCCATTGCATAAGCATAGCAAGACGCCTCCGCTCTTTTATAGATATGTGCGCTTTCTTTATAATTCTTGTTCTTTTGTTGAGTTAAATTTGCGGAACACCTCAAATGCCGCACATTATCTACAGCTTTCGTCTGAACTGAAGCGTGCTTCAGCGCAGAAATCAAGTGAATGGACAGTTTTGCTATAAATCGCCAACGCCCAACAAAGTCTTTGTTTTACAATACTAACTTACTGATATATAAATGCCGGAAAGAAATAGGGTTTTCGCGCGGATACAGGCCAGAAAGTTTCTGCTAATGCGAAAGCCGAGTCAGCAAAAGCTTCTAGAAGGGTGCTTAACAGTGCACCAGATCGGTACGCATGCAGGTTTCGCAGGTGCTGATGTGGGTGAGAGCAAGTTTGGTTATGCACTTGCAGCCATTACTTAACCGTAATTTAGTGAGGCTTAAGAGCGAAATTGGATGTGACCGCCCGGTTGTTCACTCTGGCTCGCCCACTGAATTAATCGAAGGGTACGGCACGCGAGATTTCTCCGATGACCGCATCGATTGTCAATGACTACTACTATAAATCTGCAAATCGAATTGCTATTCTCTTTAAATGGAATATAAATAGAAGTACACTACTTGAGG
This sequence comes from Myxozyma neotropica, assembly GCA_030568295.1. Taxonomy (NCBI): domain Eukaryota; kingdom Fungi; phylum Ascomycota; class Lipomycetes; order Lipomycetales; family Lipomycetaceae; genus Myxozyma; species Myxozyma neotropica. Next base: position 115,335 of record JAJLTU010000007.1, on the reverse strand, counting down.
TTGGTGCATGCCCCAACTACTTTGGTAAGGTGTAGTAGCACCTCGGCTATAGTTAGTATAGCGGTAGCCTAGTCAGCCTCAGTGATGTGATGCAGGAACCGGTTTTATCATTTGTGGATCAATTTAATACAACCGCTGTCATAACTTCAGTATTTCCAGCCCTGCATTAATTGCAATCAGACCGACGTGCAGGTTCGACTCTACTTATACTCGGCAGTTGGGACGAACATTATCGTCGTCGCAGTCGATCATCAGTGAACCCTCCCTAACTGGAGATCGCCAGTATGATCAGCGCATACTTTTATCGTTAATTATATGTATTTAAAAAATATTAATGCACTAACTACTCTATTAATAGAAATAATGTGTGAATGTTAGTAGTTAAGGTGGATAAGGCTGTGGCCACCTCGATTACTCGCTATAAAGTTTGCTAATATCGCGTGACAGTTTTTGGATTGCAGTTTGAATGCGGACTTGAGCAATATGTAGGCTTGCTCAGGAACCAGATATCTGCATCTATATTGATTAGTTACAGATATATTAGCTCGAATTTCCCAAGTTGACGATTGCGCACATATTCAACAGGAACGGAATAAAAAGCATGATCCGACTAGCGGAGAGCAAAGCAGGAGCGGAATCAAGTGTGCCCTGACCTGCCCGAATTGATTGCGCGCTGCTAAACCGCGGATTCTCGCGTTATTATTGTTTTTACTTAGTCTGTCTGGACAAAAGCCCCACTGCAGCAACAGTCGTAATTGATGCACTCGCAATATTTTCGTAAAACAATAATAAAGCTGATCGCAATTCTTCTCTCCGCACTTTTATGTAAGCTAACACCGACCAGAAAACGCCTCGAGAACCATTTGGGCGGGCTAGTCCCATGTTTTCCGAGTATTTTTGAGTTCGGTGAAGTGATCACGGCCGATAAGGGAAGTGCACGGCCAGCCCACCTTTTCGAGTTTCGAATCTCGTCAGCCGTCAAATCTGGCCTTTATAAGATTAATTGCTCGTAATTTCATACTAAGATGGAAATCGCAGCGCATATAGTCGCTCAGACGGCTGCTGCCTATCGACACTATTCACTGCGATCTTTCTGCTCTCTGAGATGACCGGCAGAAGTAACGATGGACGAAAGTGTGTGCAGTCAGGTTTGCCAAGCCAATTAATGCCAGCCAGATTGGATAAGGTTTAAAGATCCAGATCTGCTTAAGTTGACTATCGTCCGTATCATGGAGAGCAATGATTTAACAGTGATAGAATGGGCCATATCGCGCGTAGCAAATTACAAGACTGCGCTTCAAATAAATGATCTCAGACTGAAGAAATATTTGTCTTCTTTAGCAAATTATTAATTAGCAGAGCCGATCTGACAGTCTGTGAGCAGCAACAATCACAGATGGCTTAATCGCGTCACCCTCGAGCCTCCAAACTGTAAATTATCATTGCGTCTTTTACACAGTCACTGTTGAAGCTTATTCATCTGCTTCACAGCAGTCTACTCGCGTTTAGTCGTTTGCTCGTCGACAGAACTATAGCATTATTTCTGCTGCAAGATATAGAAGCTGCGCGAGGGGGCAGATATTACAACAAGAGTCGTGCTGTGGGTGACGCAGGTGACGCAAGTCATTACATAAGTCGTAAGTCACAGAGGCAGCAGTTTGTAGCGATTGATCGGATGCAGAATATATCTTCATAGGTGTGCCGAGAGATGCGGGTAGCAACGCATTCAAGTCAATATAGTTTCATGATCATAACGATCAGTGATATGAATTCTCTGGCACAGAAACGCGGTGAATGGCAGCTTAACGTTGAGCTCACTCCAGAAGCTTTGCAGAGTGTAGGCTCTCTCTCACCCGTTCGCAGCTCGGCGTCCTCCAAGGTAGAATCACAGCACAGCGAGAGCCGTGCACTCCTGCTAATGACGACGAGTTGACATGATTGACACAGTGCCAGATCTGGATCTTCTGTGTCGTTATAGCGGCGACCCTACAATCCGGCTGGTGACTGACTGGCTGAGAGCAGCGACGGTCGGCGGTATGGTGAACAGTCACAAGTGCGGCCCCTGTTGAGTTCTGCATCACATTCCTCTCAGCAACCCCTCGCGTGCTCTGCACCGACTTCCTCTCCTCCTGCGCCCGTTTCGTCTCGTCTTGTCCACAACCGTGGTGTCGGCCGTACCGCGTCACTGGCTGATGATCGCTCGGAACGCAGATCTGAACATCTTGCCTTAGCTGTGCCGTCCGGTGCCTGCGCTGTGCAAGCAGGCGGCAAGCAAGACTGGATCTGCTGCTGTATACTGCGCTTGTAACTGTGTAGTAACTGCCCAAAAATAAATTCAGACTCACGGTTGGCCTGAGAGCTGCTGCTGCTACTGTGGCGCACCCTTCGCGGTGGGTACGCTCCGGTCCTCGGCAGCTCTCCTGCTCCTCATTAACCGTGCAGTGACCGCCAGCCCTTGCCTGCGGTGCTTGCGACTCTTTTTTGGTCCGGCTCTTCCCCACGTGCCTGGTCTCTCAAAGGATCGCTCAAAACTGCGCTCTGTGCGTACGCCCACTTGTACCGTCGCCGGTACCTTCCTCTTCGCCCGCTACCCGGGCCTCACACTCTAGTACCCGCGCCGTATTCGCACCCCGTACCTCGGGCTTGATTCTTCCCCAGAGCTTCTGCTCCTCGGTCACCCTATGTCACTTTGGCTTTTTTTTTTTTTGCTCTGAACACACTTTAGCCAGTCGCGTCAAGCTCTGCGCCTACTGCGCTTCGTTGGCCGCTGCGTAAACCATCAACTTCCTATAAGATATCCAAACCGCCCACCCCTGCCTACACGAGCATTCCAGCAGCCGTCTTTTATTTGCCCCCCCCCCCCCCCCCTTCACCAGGATCCCTTACATCCTTTGATCCCTTCTTTGGCGTCTTGTTACTTTGCGTGTTTTGTTTTTGCATTGCATTGCCTTGCCTGCTTTGTCGTTACGTCCTCGTTTTTTGCACACGCGTTATCGAGACATTAGCACCTCGTTCCTTCCTCCTCCAGCGCCTGTCGTTCTTTTTAGTTGGATCCTCTCTGCCTCCTTCTACTTACTCATCGAATATTCTTTACTCTTATTGAATTGATCTGATTGGTGCTATTTGCATACTATTCATTGGCCTGATTTTTTGTTCCTGCGCTAAGCAAAATTTTTTATTTCAATGTATGACATTCTTCGCGCAGAATTTTTTTGGACTCGATCTGCCGTGGACAATTGGCTAATCAATCAGTTGTGCAGATGATTAAATTCGAGCAATACGATGCTGATGATTTTATCAGCGCTCCTCTGTCTCCAGGAGAGCTTCATGACTTGCCCTCTGCTCATGTCGACTCCACTTCTTCGGCCTTGCGCCATGTTCTCTCGTCTTCTCCATTGCTCTATCGTCGCACATCTTCTGCCACCTCGATCTCTTCTTACAGCTCCAGCGGTCCTAATACTCCTACTGAGGAAGTTGCTCTGGCGTCCATCACTCCCGGAATGCTTTATCTCTCCCATGGATCTGAAGATTACTCTGGCATGAAGCCATGTCTGGATCAGGTTGATGCTTACTCTCCTTCTTCATTGCACTCGACGCCCATGTCGTCGCCAATCAAGTCTGAATTTTTCGGCACTCCTTGCGCCACTCTTCTCACTCCTGCTACCGAGCCTTGCTTCTCACCTTTCTACTCCCCCTCGCCTTTGCCCTTCCACTCTGCTACGGCTGCATCATTTGCTCTTCAGAAGATTGCCTCGGAGACTCCTTCTCCTCCTGCTACTCCTCCTCCCATGTCGAGATCAGTATCTACTGCTTCCACTATCTCTGGCTTCTCTCTTGCCTCTCCTCCTTCAGCTGAGGCGATGTCGCCTTGCTCGTCCGAGTCTTCCTCTCCATGCTCATCTTCTCCAACCACGTTGGCATCAGTTAATCCCCGAGATTTGCCTTTGATTGTTTCTTCCATGGATAAGCCTCACAAGTGTGAGCGATGCCCTAAGAGATTCAAGCGCTTGGAGCATCTCCGTCGTCATTGCCGAACTCACACTGACGAGCGTCCGTTTGTTTGTGATGTTGACTCTTGCCGAAGAAAATTTTCTCGGAGCGATAACCTGCGAGCTCATAGACGCACGCATATGAAGAGAGGTGGACGCAATGATTACATAGAAGGTCTTCATGACGTGTCTACTAGTTGCAGCAACTGATTCCTTATACAGAAATCTTTCGTGATTTTTTATTGAAAGAAACAAAGAACAAAAAGATGTGGATGTGGTGGAAGCCTGTATATTATATCTACGGGCCCTGGTTTATAAAAATTTGGCTTTCCGTGTTTTTGCTATTGCTCGGCAGGAGTGCATTTGCTTTTCTATTCTTCTCTTTTGCTCCTTTTTATATTTTTTTTCCTGGTTGGCGCGTAACATGGTTTTCAATTTACAGTATAGAATATCTGCTCTTTCCTTTTTGTTTCTGGTACTTTTTTCGGCTTTTACTCGTGCGTTGGGTGCTCACATTCCTTTGATATTTGATTGCATTACATTCCTTTTTGTTATTTTACTCCCTTTGGGTTGCTACACATTCATTTTCTGGGGTTACTTTGTATTTGCGTTTTTTTGTTGTGTATATATATGTTTATTTTCATTTGCTTTTATATTGTTATTTGTTATTTGTTATGTTATTTGTTTTTTGTTTTTTTTGTTATTTGCAATTTGTTATTTGTTATTTTGTTTCCTTTCGGTTTTTTCATGATCTTTTTTTGGTCCTACCGTGCTTAGTACGTTTATGATTATGAATTCGTTTTTGGTGATAACGTGCTTTTTTGCTGGGACATGTTTTTTAATGATCCCTATTGCTCATTTACGCGATGCTATACAGGTCTGATATGATCTGAAACACCAAGTTTTTATGAATATTTCATGATTTTTTTTGATATACTTAAACTTCTAAGTTGTATGCATGTCTACTACTCTGTCTTCAAATATTGAAAAATGAAGCAATCATCAAATTATTATTATGTTCATTAGTTTTGCGTATATATTTGCTTATAAATCTCAAGCGCAGGCGGAATGAAAGTCGTAAGTCTTTCGTGCTTCCTACCGAGCTCGCGAATCTTAATGTTGAGTACCGAATCTAGGTTGCGGCGAGCAGAACTAATAATTGGATGTAGTATGATCGTGTAGGTGCTAATATACAAGAACTGCAGCTGCAATTATTAATGCCAAAGAATCTTAGATCGCGATGGCATTTGTCGTCGTTTTTTGCATCTATCAAGCGTTTGACTATTAAAAGATTGAGAGGATATTGTAATCCAAAGTTTCATTCATTGCAAGTGTAATGCGTACGGATAGTAGCAATATAATACGCAGAGTATGTATGCACGTAAGAACTAGAAGATTAGCTCGGTCGCGATTAGCTTAGCCGATGATTTATTTTGTTGCTAAAAGTTCTGGTCTAAGTCAATGTCTCTCAGACGACTGACCCCAACTAGAAAAAAAAAGAAATCATTAGGTCTGAGATCAGATCTAGGAAATGACAAAAATGCTGGAGCGGATGTAATCCCCTAGTCTCGTTACTATAATCAAAATATATATACATATCTAGTTTTTAATACTAAATATCTAATGATGAACTAAATATCTTAGATATCTACGTAGCATATAAGTAAAACACCTAGAAGATGCTAATTGCATGACGAACAAAGAAAATAGACATATAAATGCAGATTAGAAACAGGCGCAAAGGGATATGGCAACATTTTATCTCTTCACCGTTCGGCATATAGATATGAGTAAGAACGTTCGACGAGCCATAAATCGAGTAAGCAGCTAAATACTTGAAGAACTGATGAGCACGGCATCAGTTGGCGTGCGGAGAGGAGGCAACTGATTCTGCTTCTCTGCTAACAATTACTACTACCCAGATATTTCTTCTTTCCTCAAATGGTTGTAGACCAGAGAGAAGTCAATGATATATACCTGACCGGTTAGATGTTCAATTCATTACGCGCGAATCGAAATAATTGCGGCAACTTCAGTAAGTCTGCTATTGTTTTTTGCTTCGAAACGCGATGTAAGTAATCGGGGCTTGTGCTAGCGCAACTCCGTAGTGTCGTCGGCGGCAGATGCTGATCGTTATAGTCGAGACGTTCCCGGCGACGATCTCGAACAAATGTCTCTGCAATTCATCGGGCGTGTTCAGGACGGAATAAATTTTCTTAACTCCAAGGTTAAACTCGACGCTTTATTAAATGGAAGGCCAATTTTAGCTGCCAACGGTATCAGCGGATTGACCGACCGACTATAGTCTCATGGGTAGGTATGCTAACAGTAACGCAATATCGCGAAGGGGATCGGCATAGTGGCGATCTATCTATCTATCGGCGGTCGTATTCGTTGAATATTTCTATCAGTTCTCATTAACATACGAGAACATAATCCTACTGCGTTTTGTCTATAATTTGTGATAAAACAGGCTAGTACTGACTAACTGCTGTTCGAACAACCGTTGCATACATACAAAAAAAAAATGATAAGCATGATTGACGCGTGAACGCGTTTAAGTGGGGATTTTTCTCAACCTTATTTGAGTAAACATTTACTAAATAACAATTAAGCAATTACGTAAGAGATGCATGAGATTTGATAGAGCGCATTTGATAAGCCGGTAGCAACGCAACATTCGTCTCGTCCTTGAAATTTAGCAGATAAGCAAAACTACAGCTAACAAGATCACCATAGATAAAAGCATCCAATGATTCTGTGCACCAGTTCCACTTGTCTGTAATAATATTGTGGAATCGGAGGGCTTAGTTATATAACCGCAACAGTCACATGCGAGTACCTGTCAGCTTTCTTTTGAACACGGAAACAGCGTTTGTGCGATTGATGATGATCCCTATAGTTATTAGTTTTGCGAATTAACGACTCCAGTCCGAGAGTTTACTCTGAAAATAGCACCCACAGCAGACGAAAATAAATACTTCACAATGATTGCGAGTTGGTGGACGATTTCCGGGGGTTTGAATACCAAATCCAGAAATCACCGCTAAGGTCTATAGCAGACCGTAAGTCAGCCGGATTTTTGGGTGATCCAAGAGTCGATAATTAGCCCGCAAACGATCGTACGCGTCGCGTGCATTTATCGTATGAAGCATATAAATATATCGTGATAGCGATCATAGAATGTGATTATTCAATTCAATAACCGACTAAGACAATATTAATAAGAATAAAAGAGACAAAATCCAAGCAATTTGATTAAGGCTCGTGCTGCAGTTAATGTTAAAGTCGATCTTCGTTACCGGAAAATGGAATGATAACTCTAAATCGTCGCGTAGGATTTTGTTTTGTTCTTAGTGGCGCGTTTGGTGAAAGTTAAGTGCGACTCGTTTGGACTGCGAGCCGCGTCACCTACACTCAAAATTAAGTTTGAAGGTCAAGTCACAACTTGACCTGCTGCAACTTGTTTCCCGACCTGATTTAATTTCGTTACTGAGACCGGACCGTGGATTTCTAGCCATCCTTTGGTTATATATTTCGTCCATTTCTCGCTTTTCATGATGCTTTTCAAAATAGGCGACGTAATGCGGGCAGTGATAAATAGCAGTGTCTTTATTATACGTCAGTCTGCTCTCAAAATAAACAGCACTCTCGTGCATTATAACTGCAATTACATTACAATCTATTGCATACGCGGCGAAATTAAAATCAGAAACCTTCTTTTATTTTTTTGTCCCAGTTCAGCACCAATCTACTATCCAGCCCGATCCTTGTTCTACAATTGGGTAAGTCGAGTAGTCCAGATCGTGCCTCTGCTACCCTCTGCTGGACTGTTCTGTTCAGATATATGAATCACGATGATTCAAGTTTCCTCTATCTAGTTTTACAGTTATTTCAAATTTATGTTTTATATAGCAATCTCGATATTTCACTTCAGCCAAATATTAAACATCCGGTCACTAATGTTAACTGTGATCGCTGAGTTTAGAGCTTTTCGTTCATTAACTGTTACCGGGGCGCACAGCCCAACTCTCTGCCATTTCAAAAGTCGCTATTTTTCTCATTTTACGCTTCAATTAAAAAAAGTTGTCGTGTGATAAGTTGCAGCACAGCAGTCTGCCCGAGATTCGAGATTCCGCAGCCTCTCGCTCGCCATCCTCTGCTTGGTCACAGCGTTTTGCCGATCGCAGACCAAGCCCACTCCTGCCCGGTCATGGCCGCCCGCCGGCACAGGCGCGGTAAATAACTTCCAGCTTTCATTCAGCGTATTGCTTTTGCATTCTCGCATTACGAGAAGACCAATCAATGTCAGTCGGCGACACAAAGAAGCAATTCCGGGAAAGTAGTCGGCTTATAGGTAATCGCTAAACAGATAACTCGGAGATTTCCCGCTAATCATCATCCTCTCTGGGACACTAAGCCGCTGCCAACTTTGTGAATTATAATTGCGTAGATGAAAGCAGCGCTAGTTCTATAATTAGCTAGCATTTCTCATTTAATATAGGGACGATCTACAAATTATAACCATATTCCTCATTCTGCATTCACCTGCCGAGGGGGAGCTAGATGAACGCCGTCTGATGATTTGATTTAACGGCTAGCACCCCGTGAAATCAGTATAGTGCCCGTTGTCAGCTGTCTGAAGTCAAAAGTCAGAGTTGCGAAGAGTGTTCAGTGAGAGATCACCCACTATCCAGTCCCTAAAGAGTAATCAGTAGCAGAATTGGCATGGGTATTAACAGCTCTGGATGCAATTATAGCATAATTGTCGAATGTACTTTGCATTACTACTATAAACAAGACAAATAGATATCGAGGATGTGGGTTACAAGCAATCTATAGCATAAGGTATAGGACGCCATTATAGTGATTGAGGTGCATTATTAAAGAAGAACAGTCATAATGTCTATGTATCGGTTCTCTGTCTCACTTAGGTTCACACGCTAGCAGAGGACACGACGCTCTCTATCGCGCTCTCTATCGAACGGCGGTTTATCTGCCCGCTTTTGCTTCATGCTTGCACTTCCACTGATTCTCTACTTATCGGCCGACAATGATCTAGTTTTTACTACAATCTTCTAAATCTTCGATATATTGCTACATCTTTGCCATTCCCATACGAGCCCATTCTACAACAACAGTCAGCAGACATAGGGTTGTCGATGATCTCGTTCCGTTTACGCTTCATCTACTTCCCTCGCCTGTATCTTGGATTACTCTTCGGATATCCACGATCACCCTTTATTTTTCTACCGGCCGTGCTATTTCGTCTAAAAAATAATAATTAGCCTGGTGATCGTGCCTGATTTACACTCTACTTAACCTTTCTTTTTCTATCTTATTTATTGATCTGACTCTCCGATACTATTTACTAGCAAACGACTCCTTACCTGCGGAGACAGAGACAAAATGTCGTCAGAGGCAGCCTCCTAGCGTTTGCTGTCGTTGGATATTTATTTGGAACAAGGTCAGCTGTCTAATTCCCAATCCACCTATCTTCCCCTCCTCTTGATCTTCTTCCCCTCTTTCAAGATTTATCACGGGCGATGTGGATAATTATCAATAAGATACCGATGAATATACTGATTTCAAGTAGGATAAGACACGGAATCTCGTGAAGATGGTACCGCAGTATCAGGATCTGAGACGAATTGTTAACGATCCAAGGCGATTTTAACAATGATATCGTACCTGAAGCGATTGCTGTGACCTAATTACCTATCCTTCGATATATATTTAATCCTATAGGTAGTGCAGTGCTCAAGTCATGCATGAAACGGTAACACAGCCGAGAACGTAGATTATAAACAATCAAATCGAAATTGAACTTGATTATTTGATTATCAAGTTTGTCACCAAGAAAGAAGGCAACTAATTTAATTACTAGATATTTGGGCAGAATTCCGTGCTCTTTGCACCTATCCTCACTCGAACTTAATTGATATATTACAAACACCATGTTAGTAAACACAACTCGTTATATAGTTTAGCAAATTCTTATAATTTGATTTGATTAGTATCCGCATCCCAATCAAAACAGAGCTGAATCAACGATAGCTTAGACACCGCAACATTATAGTGATCCGACAACCTAATCCAGCTAGTTAAATCACGAGGCTATCTCGGTCGCCTCTCTCTATAATAGCAGCGCAATAGTTGATACTGGCTTAATCAAATTACCTAGCTGTTTCTATGTGTATGAATCACAATGTCAGTATCACAATTATTTATAACAATTAGAAAATTTTAGAAATATAAAATTATTTGCCTGCTCGTCAGTTATCGTAAAGGAAGTTGCATATCAACCTCGTTACTCATTATGAGAACCTGAGCAAAAGCCCTACGGTAGTCAGTCGATTGGCATATATGCGCATAGATTAGATCTTGGATTTACTGGCACCAGCACCAGCACCGGCAGCTAGCCGGCCCATCGTTGCAAGGTCGGCGTCACTAACCGCTGTTAAGCTTTAGTGACTAGACTTGTAGGTGCCCGCGCTCTAGCTGAAGCAGAAGCATAGAGAGTACTACAACTTCGATTAATTTTAAATAAAAATTGAGATAATCTAGATTCTTAGATAAATAACCTTCGACATATAAGAGCCAAAATACTGTCAAAAGCACTTGCAATCAAGAGAGATATCATTCACAATGGAAGTGACATAGAGATCGTCATGACCAACACGGCCAAGATAATATAACGATGCGGCATAATTATGGAGATGTACAGGACTAGCGCAAGCTAAGAAAAAAAGGTGGGCATCCGACCGTTTAATAAAGTCGTGCATGCATACTTCCAAAAGCAGTATTCGTCGCCTTTCAGCTACAATTAGATAAACTGCGTTCATTGAAAGAAAAAATAAAGAACTAAATTTGCCTAAAATCTATATACTAATTCAAAATAAGTGATGATGCTGCGCCTTAATAATACTATTCTACTCTCGCCATAGTAAGGATTGTATTTGATACGGTGTAACCAAGCGACAATAACAGCACTAGCAACAAAAGCCAGTAAATCACAAAGGCGGTCGTCTACTCCACCGCTTCAGGAGATTTTTCAATACCAACAACCGCAGAATCGTCTGCTTCACCTTCAATTTCCACCGATGACATATCTGCATTTGATTCTGACTGCTCTTCCGTAGCAATTACCTCAGGTTTAATATCATCTGCAACGGTCTCGAGTGCAGTATCAGTCGATGAAATATCTGGAGCCTCAGCTAGGATTTCATTGCTAGTATCTGCGTTAGATGAACTCGCTCGCTCTGCAGGTAAAAATGATTCGATATCTTTGTCTTCAATGATCTCTGTCTCGGATGCCGTTGTAGCATCATCAACAGTCGTAGAAACTGCAGGAAGATAATCTTCCTCTACAACCTCTGATGTAACAAATTCGTCGACAGACGAGCTTGGAATACTAGAGACCACTTCTGGAGTTTCTGTAATGTCCGCTTCCTCTTCAACCAGAATACTAGTTTCCGGCACTGAATCTTCCGCATGCTTTTCTTCTTCTCCTGTCGCTGCTTGCAAATCTTGTAAATCAGTAACCTCCGCGGCCGAAGAGACAGTCTCAGGTAGGCCAACCTCTGGAACCAAACCATCCGTCGCCGAATCCGCAGTCTTAATCTCTTCAATTTCAGACTCTACGGCGTTCTTCTCAGTAATAGCAGCAACATCAGCTGCCGAAGATTCTACAGTCTCCTCTACCTCAGGCAGAGCAGCAATCTCAGGGTATCCAATCTCCCAAACGGTAACAACACTACTAATTGCCCATCCACTAGGTAAAACCGTAGGAGTAGGCAATTTTCTCCCTCGAGGACCTCGAGCTCGTCCTTTTCTCGCGTCTTCTAATTTCTTCTCCTTTGGTGCAGATTCATCTTCAGGTCTTTCTTCTACTGCATCATTTGCAACTGCAGAAGGACTAGTTGATTCCGCAGCTTTCTGAGGTCGCGGCATCATCATCGGCATAGGGCCACCACTCAAGCCTAATCTCGACTCAAGATCTTTTGCAAATGCAGCTCGCAGTCCAGATAACTTATTCGGTCGTCCAGGCGGAGCAGGTTTTGGCTTCGTCAACGGCGGCTCTCGGGCTGCCGTCGTCGTCGCATCTAAGAGTGTTGCTTCTGAAGTAGGAGACTGTCTGATGTTAAGAGTTGCTGTCGGAGAAATAGATGACGTGCTACTGCTACCGCTGTGACTAGTATGAGGAGCTGGACGAGGCGGACGACGCGGAACGGTTGGCCGATTAGGAATTCCGGGACGACGATGGATTTCGGGTGGTGCTGAATCGTGAAGAGTCGGTTTTAGTTCTGTTTATTGCAAAATCAAGTAGGTTAGCAAATGTAGAGACAGACAGGCTAGTATATATTAGCAGTAATTCGAACCTGGAGATGGCTTCTGCTCCGCCATAACTGGCGCAGCCTCAGAAGCCCCTTCAATGGCTGCAGTAGCAACATCGGCATCGCGATTGATCGACTCGGTCGACGACGTTGGTACAGGCTCAGAAAGAGCGATTTCAGAGGTAGCTTTTGTAATCCCTTCGGCCTCTGGAGCAGACTTTTCTGCCTCAGGCACCGCAGTAGAAGAAGCCTTCTCACTCTCTGCCACTGTATCCAAATCAACTGCTGCTGCAATTCCTTTGGAATCAGACTTCTCATGCTCATCTTCTGGAGGTGTAACATATGAATCAATCAAACTATCTAAAACATCAGAAGGCGCAATGCTATCTGATCTATTAGGCGCAGGGAAACTTTCAGATCTTGCAATAGATGCAGGTACAACGGCAGGTACATCGACAGATACATCGGCAGGTATAGCGTGAGGTTCGGTGATTCCCTGATCGGCGGCTGCATCATCCAACTCTTCTACAAGTTCGGCAGGAAGTTCTCTTGCCTCTGTAGTCTCAACGGCTTTGTCTTCAACCACAGGTTCCTTCTCGACTGTTGAAGTATCCACAGTCGCATTTACGTCCTTAGACACTGGCATATCCTTAAATGCAGGCACAGCATGCACCAAACCTTGCTCTCCCAGAGACAAAGGTGGATCAATGGCTACAACTTCAGGAGAGATATGAACGTGCATTCCAGCATGAGGTCCTCGAGATGGTCGACTTGCCGGGCGATGTGGCACAGCTGGCTCTTTCTCTGCCGCTGCTGATGGAAGCATAGATTCGATCGGGCTTGCGAGATCGGAAACTGGAGCTGCTGCAGCGGACTCGGTCGCTGCCTCAGATGAAGCAGATGAGTGAGCGCGACTTGCCGGACGTACAGGAACTTTAGGAGTAATTGGTCGACTAGGAATCCTAGGCAATTCAGGAGATACTGCTCGAGCTGCAGGATCCGTTTGCTCAGTAGTATTCGAATACTCATGCTTGACTCTCGAAGACGGCCGCGAAGTCGGCCGTTCAGGAACTGGATGCTCGTTGTAAGAAGTAGCAGTAGCTGCAGTATTTGAGCTTCGCGAACGTTCGGGAATCCGCGGGACAGCTGTACTAGAAGGGCTAGAGGAGTGACTCGACATTTTTGGGCGGCGAGGGGTAACGGGTTGAGGATGAGAAAGGACAGTATCTGTAGTATCACGTTTCTGTTAATCCACAGGCATATCTTCGATCTAAATCAATATCGTGCTTACCCATTTCATTATCAGCAGCGCTCTCCAAATCATCCCGACCCGACAATTCAGCATCGCTGAATGACTCGCTTAAAGGATCTTTAACATGCTGCTCAATGATCCCTTTCGAAATATGTTCTTCTCCACTATACGAGCTCGCAAGTGCACCCGGAATATCAATCTCATACGATCTCTCAAATCCTTCAGTATTAGGATAATCTTTAGAAGTCTCAGCCCTTGTCCTCGAAATATCCATCTCTACTTCTGCAAGTTGCTGATCCCGCTCAAAATCATTCCTGGCGGGATTTAAGTTGACTGAAGGCGAATCAGTACGACGAGGTCTCGCAGGAATAGCCACCGGTACTGAAGTTCCATAAATTGAAGGATCAATCGGACTCTCTACTCCAATTTCAATCTGCGTGGCTTCAGTATTTGCATTATCGATAACAGGTTGCTGCTGCGCCTAGGGATTTAGCAATTCAAGTCAGCAAAATCGTCATCCTCCAGCGATAAAAATACGCACAATGCTAAACCTACCAAAGAAGATGCTTGAGAAGATGCTTGAGATATATCGCTGCCACTGGAATCGGCCGTCTTTGGCCTCGGTCGACGCGGAATCGAAGGCATGCTGCTTGGTGCTCCCGTTGCCGTGGTTGCGTTACCATTCTTCGCAGGTCTGCGACTAGGAATCACAGGCTGAGAAGCTTGCTGCTGCAAAAAGCTATCAGCATCCAATTCCGGCATCGTTGGTTTCCCTTTCTTCGGTGTGTTTGCTATAGCCCGCTTTAGATCTGGATCCGGGGTATCGTGATTGAACGCGTAGCAGTGCATTACGGCTGCTCCGAGCAGTGAGGCTCGAGAATGGGTAAGGGCTGTTCAACTTCACTTCGTGCTTGCCGGCATAATGAAACTCAAATCAATTGCAATCCAAAAGAATAGCAAAAAAGCCGCTTTCTATGCACTAGGGACGACGTACACTGGAAAGAGCGCAATCGCCTAATTGAGGAAGGGATAGCGATGCAAACCATTTAGTATCATTTGCTAGCCTTCATCCTACGTACTAATCAGGGATCCATCTACAAATGATTGCTCGGCCTGGTCATTAAACACCTGGATTGCAAGTCCGACTTGAACAGCATATGTCTAGTGGTTCGAGACCTCATTCGTCATTTTATGTATCTCAAAACTATATAGAAAATGAATTCAAATATGTTAAATTTCAAACCAGAACCCGTAACATTTAATAAAACACATTAATGATGCAATACGACATTAGTAGTAAATGGCAATCCCATGCTATTCCAGCTTCTCTGATCGACATCATTTAGCTTGACTATCACACATCATGGCCAGCATCAGATACGTCCTCTGCACGGTTTACATCGTTTTCGGTCAAAGTTCCTTCGTCATCTTCTTCATCATCTTCACTATCAGTCATAGGCTCGCCGTCTAACTCCGGATCAATGAGCTCTTCAATAGATGCGATCTTCCTCTTAGTCTCAACCTCCGCCGTTTCTTCTTCTTCGCGCTCAATCGACCGTGTACTCCTTTGATCAACTTTCTTCCATTTATTATTTCCAGAGGTACTCTTCGCAAGCACTGGCAGTGAAATTTCAGAAATTTCTACTTCGCGTTCTGTAGTAGTTTCCTCTTTTGTGATTCCGAGAAATTTATTGGTCATTTCCGTAAGCGCGTCATGCGCAAATATGTTCCAACCCTGTGCCATATACTGTTATTAAATGTATAAATTGTTAGGGCAGGGGAGAAAAAATAATACCTCCCAGACATTGATAATTGCCATAATCTGCCGTCGAAAATTATCTGCTCGAATTCTACCATCGAAGGATCTGTAAACGTCATTCAAGCTCGCGAAAACATCAACAAGCTTAGTTTGAAATCTATAATATAAAATTTCACTCGTTAGTCGCCTTTCTCTTTGCTATGCCTAAGAAGGGCAATGACAGACAACTCACAGCGTTCGATATTTCCACACCCCTTTCGCAAGACCTCCAACACCCATCCCTGCATTATAAAGAATATCTCCAACAGCCCACAGTCGCGCCGCCCTACTTTGAGTAGTGGCATGCTTACTTACAATACTCTGACATGTCGCATCCACAATCTCCTCGGCAGCGTACGCGTTATCAATCGCAAAAGCCATCACTCTTGCAATCGCCCCGCGTCTCATTGAGATATGCTGTAACAGTAAGGTCAAATGTAATCGGATAACTGGACCGAGCCAGGTAATTGCTCGATCAGGATCTCCTTGAGCTTCAGCTCGCTTGCGTTGCGCGGTTTCTTCATCGTCCATGTCTTCACTGTCTAACCGATCAAGCTCGTCTTCGATTGACCACGCACGCGGCGGAGGAACCCACGAAACAGAGGTGTTAAACAGTTCTTCGGGTGTCGAATCCCACTTATCGATTCCTTGTCCAGTACATATACTCCACAGTTTCCAGCGATAGTATACATGTCCCGGTAAATCACAGTCAAAGAGAAAAGCAAACTCCGGATTTAACCGCTCGCGCTGCATAATTGCAGCCTCAAACTCTGGTCCGAATCTGATTACATTTTCAATCATTGAATGAATACGGCGAAGATCGCTTAAAGAGGATGGATACTTCACATCTACATGAAACAATCCATAACCCCTTTGATCTCGCGCACTCGAAAGTCCAATTGACGCCGGTGGTGCAATCAGATTCCCATTCTTACCTGCTGTCGCAGAACCAGAGGCAGATGAAGCGTTAAACGGCATACCAGTCCTTTCAAGTTTCGTACTCAATCCAGCATCACGTCCAACCCATGCACGCAACCAATACCCTTCACCCAGATATATTCCATCAAGACTAGCGCGACACTTTTCGACTTGTTCAGCATTTGGTAAGATCACTGAGGCCGTTAGTCCTCTCTGCTTTCGATCTATCGATGGTTGGAAAATCACTTGATCAACACTTGGCGCATGCCCTTTAAATATCTGTTTAACAGAAGAAACTGTGGAATCAAGAGGTAGACAACCTAGCGATAGCGTGCGGGCAACAATAGCGATCTGGTCCTCCTGAGAAGTCCCATCATCTTGCTGGCCTAGGATTAACTTGTTCAATCGAGCTTGATCTGGTCGCAATAGTGGTTGATCCAGTTGTCGTCGCTTGACAGGAAAACGAGCATTATCGTCATCGTCTGCGGTGTTCGACATGCGCGAGTCGAATGCTTTCGGAGGGTTGAATTTGCGCTTGGGCGGCATAAAGCCGCCTATTGGTCTATCGCTGAATTTTCCATCACTACGGCTGCCTTCATAAATAATAGAGCCTAGTTAGCAGCAATACAAATAAATAAAGCACAGTAGAAATGACTGACGATCATGAGCAGCCCCTGTCGCTTGCACGAATCCAATCTCTCTCCCATCATCTTCAAAACTCTTTACAAAATCATCAAGAGCGGCTTTTGTCTCTTCTTCCTCTTTTATTCGTTTAGCTTCCTCTGCTTCTCGTGCACGTTCAAAAGCACTTTTAGCCCGAGACGAGGAACTAGTGGTTGATGATGACGATGAGGTGTTGATCCTGTCTTCGATCTGAGAAGAAGTCACAAAGGGCGGCTAAATATGCAAAAACCCTCCTCAAAAGAGAGGAAGAAGATTCTTTTTAGTAGTCTGCTTTCATATTATTTCAATATTCTATCATAGCAGCTTGTCGACGTCGATAAGTCTCCAAGAACGGAAAGAATTCTTGATCTGATTTTCTTCTCCTGCATGTGGTGTGGCGTGCTTACAGGTTTCCTTGAGCTTGAAGAGGCAAAATGACGCGGAGGCGGCATGTTTATATTGAGATTCTTATAATATATACAGCCATCGATCGGAATAGCAATTCAAATAGCTGATTTGCGTGCGAGATGTGGCGGAATTATAATTCGGTAATATAAATGTCGATAAATGAGCCGCAGCGTGGAAATTAAGACAACCACAAGTTATAGTATATGCATGATAGGAACAGAGATCAATATAGCTACGGCACTGCTCTGTCGATATCTGTAAGCTAGTCGAGGCACTAATTGGAACGAAATTATGACGAAAGCAATGCAGTAACTATTTGCCCGTAGCAATTACGCACTACAATCATATTCAATTGCTTTTACTGGTCCATTCATAAACTGCATATATTTAACTCGAACAAATAGATAGAGACACAACATATTCAATCGCCATACAATTCAGGAAGACAATATCTTTAAGCGTAGTTTAGTCTGAAGATGTCGTTGAGAACAAAGTAGCTACCGCTCTCAGGGACGAGGTGGAAGGTTTGCGAGTAACGCTGGGCGTTGGTCTCCTCATCGAACTACATTCGCAAGTATTAAGTTAGATCATTTGCAACTCTAGTAACAATAAAAGCAAATAAGAAACAAGGAGTAGGAATAGCATACAAGGATCTCGCCAGTGACCATGACAATAATGGAGCCATCGTGCCCCGCAGGTTGGGCATCAAAAGTCGAAATCCGGTGAACAACCTTCTGGAATGGCAGGCCCTGCAAAAATAAAATAAAAATATTCAATTTAGCGATTTCATATAAAAGAGAAATTAAGATTACTAGAAATTGACGTACGACAAGCTTCTCAGAGATACCGGCGGCACCTTGTATTTGATTGGTCTCGAAGGTGAGCATAGAGTTGTCTCTCTACAAAGCAACATCATCAGTTTTCATCCTTTCCTTCATCCGCCAAAATTGAACAGTTAAATTGAAAGCGCAACGTACGTAGAGTACAGCCAACCCAGATCGGTTGGAGTCAAAAGTATCGTAGTAATACTTGACGAATTGATCTAGTACCATACGCGTTAAATTTGCTAAACGTTCCATTGACGTAGAGATGCAATATATAAACAAAGCCAAGAAGAACCGAAATTCAAGACTGGTTCATTATCATGGCCATGATTGGATCCGCGCCAGTTCCCGTATCTAATGTTGATGCATCGTTCGAATATCGCTCGATCGTAAATAGATTCTGACTTACTGGCAACCTCGTTGAAACCTATACTCAATTATTTCGGTTAGTCAAATCTCATTTCTACTTTCCCTGTTATAGGTCTTAGAAGAAGTAGCGATCTGACATCGAAATTGTAGAGTCTCCTCCCCCGCAGATGCGAACAGAACGAGTACTCTCAAAGTCGCTTCGCAAAGCAACCCAATCTAGATATCTCCAAAGCCCAACTATAACAATATGTCAAACTCACTCATTATATGTCTCTTAATTCAAAGATAAGAATTAGATAATGGCGCGCGATATGGACGTAAGAGTGAAGTTAACGAAAAGTTCGTTACTAGGTCTTTTGTTGACTTTTTCTGTTTTGGCACACAGACGCTTCCTTCACGTAAAGCTCTACAAACCCCTCATCCATTATCATGACCATGGCGGCACTACAGTTACAGCTTTAAGTGGACTTATAGATGAGTGTATTGCTTCGTCGGTTGAAATGAGTTGCCTCATAAAGTGCGAAAACCAATGCAGATGTCAAAATCTTTAAATAGCTGATATTTAGCTATTGCATAATAGTGATTTATATTATCTGCCTTTATTATCCCGATTTATACATAGTATATAGTCCAACAGCTGCGCACCAATAAAGAGCCTCCTGTACAATCTGCCGTAGGCCAGCTAGCATAATGTTACAAAATCCCTATGACTTTGTATTTCACTTGCTCTCATTCTTCTGCTTTCAAAAGATATACATCTCAAAATAAATTTCACACTCGAAGGAATTACATATAAAAACAGCTCACTTCCGGCATAGCAGTAGTTAGCTTTAAACTAATGTAACAATGGTACCACCCCGGTCACAGTCGCGCAATAGCATTAACCTCTTCTTAAATAGAATAGAAAATATCAAATGGAGAATTAATACTAGTGTCTAGCGGTTTATATGATCTGCTGAGCCATTCCCTGACCTCCAAGCGTAGTCGACGAAGTGAACTCCTGCTTCTTCATAGCGGCCACAAAGTAGCAGAATGAAGTAATAGTCAGGAATACTGCTGCCACAATGAGAGACGAGCCGCGGATGAAGAGGGTGAACCACTGGATCAATGCGACACTAGTTTAGCACGTAGCGGTTAGTTCTGGCTTCAAATGATTGTAAAGATAGTGTGAAAATATGCATACCCCAAGTAGAAGCATCCACGAGGAATATTGTTGTTGAAGCGCTGGACAAATACTTCAAAGTTACCCGAGATAGGGCAGATACGCAGCAAGAACGGGATTTCGATGAAGATGATTGTCAGACTGGTCGCGCTGTAATAAACAAACTACATTAGCATTCATTCCTTGTAAAATGTAAAGACTGAACAAAATATAAATACGTACATGCAGACTGCGGAAAAAATAATTAGACCGACGTTGAATGTGAAGATAGTCGCGATGCCGACAGCGAGGCAGATGATGATTGAAAGAATACCGATCCTAGATCATTCATATTAATCTCAGCATGCTAGCAAGTAGATGTCCTATTCTAGTGCTCACCATTGCGCGTATAAGCTATGGTGGAAATAAGTTAGTCCTCAGTTTGCGTAGCATACAATTATCAGTTGATTTATCTGATCTGTAACCATACCTGAAGTTGCGCGTGCGCAGTTCATCCATGAGCGTCATTTTGAGAGCTGTGTTTGTAATCGAAGGTATTATATAGCTATAATTCTGAACAATTGCAATTGCGGTGATGTTAACAGGCTGTTATCTTGTCCCTCCAGACTGAGGCAGATGAGGCGCATGAATTATGTGCTTGCACACACACCAACCGCCAAAAGAAGCCAAAAAAGAAGCAAAAAAGCACACCTTGTGAAGAGGTTGTCAGAGTAATATCTGCAAATTTATAACTTGTAGACGACGTGTGAAACCAGCTGGTCAAGCAAGCGGCAATTACGCAACGTATCGGTTGGCCCAGATCTGATAGCTGCTCACACACCCTGACCCCCCATTGGTGACATAGCCCTAATCCAGGAAAAAATCCTGATTTAAATTCTGGTTTTTTCTTCTTCCATTTGTTGTCGTTTTTTGTATTTAGTCTCAATCTTCTTCCTTTTCTTCTGCACCTGCTCCGGGATACCCTAGATTAGTCTGTGCAGCCATAGCAAGAGACATCCAACTGTTATGAACGATTGACTCTGCGAATTAGATGGTACGTACCTTCTGCCCTTCTTTCCTCAAGAGCTGTCTTCCGCACAACCGACCACAGTCCAGCTTATATGATGATTAAGTACACCTTATCTACATTATCTGTAACTCTACGGGGTATTGAAGACTATGTACTACATGAACAATCCAACACTGACCTATCAAGCTCCGACGATTTGTTTCGGCTTGTGTTGTGCGCGATATGTTCGACTTTTCAGTTAACTTTTTAAGATTTCTGGTACTAACTTGTGCAATTGTTATAGACAAATAATATGTATTACTGTGGCGATGATTTATGAGATTGGATATGTGTTGAATACTATATTTATTGCCTAAGCTTGACCTGTAACGATCTAGTGAGAACGCGTAGTTTGCGATGTAGCACATCGTTCCGTATCCAATTCTGTATCTAGTAGGTATCCGTGTATATAATACAATTAATACACGCTTAATCTTCAATTTACCGGATATATTCTCATTCATTTCTCTGTTCGTAAACGCGCAGAAACCCTAAACCACAATCCTGCAAAAAAAATATTCAATTTTCCAGATTTAAATACTGATAAATACGATATTGATTTCCACATTTTACTCACTTCTACTTGCAACAAGCTAACGTGATTTTGACGATCTCCCTTTGGCGGTTTAGTTGATTCTTCATCTACAGCAACAGAACATATCAAACGACAAATCATGCCGCTCTCGGTAGCCGAAGAAGGATATCTTTCTGCCTCGCTCTCATTACAACCACCCTGTCGTCCCGACGGCCGCGATCAACATCAATTCCGACCACTAGATGCATCGGCCGGAATCCTCCCTTCTACAAATGGCTCTGCACGGATACGACTGTGCGATGGGGGCGAGTGTATCGTGGGGATCAAGGCTGAGGTTGAAAGCTGCGATGACATAACCGCATCTGCGAGCGTCGAAGTTCAGTGCCATATGTATGCTACCCATTGCTTGCACCCTATTTATCTCACCTTTTTAAATTTATTTATTAATATGTGGTATTTCAGAGCAGGATTACTACCTAATAGCCCGCTGCAAAGCTTCCTTTGCACGACTCTAGAGACCGCGATCCGCAACTCACTTCCTGCTCGCCATCTATCAATCATGAACAAGTACAGATACAAACTCTACATCGACGGCATAATCCTCAATCACATCTCGCACCCTCTCACACTCTTTTCAATGACAGCTTTCCTCGCATTACTAGACACACGGCTTCCAAAGCTTCTACCGTCGCCCGACGACGATGATGCCGACGAAGTAGGTCTTCCTCAGTTCGAATCAGATTGGGAAGCTTCGACACCTTTATGCGGCAAAGTGTGGTCGCCGCCATTAATTCAGCTCGGGGTTGTAGCGGGCAAGAATGTGTTTGTCGATCCGACTGGAGAAGAGGCTAACGTTAGCGATGGTGGAATCATGGTAATTTTGCATCAGGGCAAAGTTGTTGGGCTAAGGACTGTTAGTACGCGTGATTCGGCAAAACAGGTGTTCAATGCAAAGGGTATTAGTCATGCGGTTGATATCTTGATGGAGGCGTCGAGGGAAGTAGATCTCGCACTGAGAAAGATTGCGGAGATGTAGGTTAACTCAACAATATATCATTTGCATATTTATGATTTCTACTTCAACTGTGCTTGGAACTGTAGATATATTATAAAGAACTATTGCCCATTTGCTTTGTAGCGATTCTTAAACCAACCTCAAACTCTGCAAACACTTTTTCCATACCTTCTAGACTTGCAGATTAGATGCGACCGTCTATCTTGTGCATCACGTAGCACAATCATACTACACTTTCTTTGGAGAAAATGTGTTAAATGATCTCTTTACAAGGCGAACTCAAGTATCGTGGTCTATCGATCTCAGTTATCTCCTATATACAACATAATGGATGGATCATTGAGATTGATCATAGCATGCTCTTTATATACTCTAAGTTAAAAAAAAATTCATTGTATTATATCTCTATGCCTTTTTCTCGCGCTCAGCTTTCTTAATCGCTCGTCGTCTAATCTGAACATGCATCTTCAAATTAGAATCCGCCACAAAGCGTGACCACGCACCCACAGTCTGATCGACAAAGAACTGGAAAATAGCATGACTCCAGTACGGCGTCGACGTATAAGAAGCAGTCTGAGCACCACGCGCAAGACCGATGGATGAGAGAGTGCTGGCGACGAATTGCTTGGGATTAGGGATCAAGGCTGAAGTACGTTTGATTTTAGACATGGCAGAGGTGACAAGGTATGAGAGCACAAACTCGACATCGACACCGGTACCATCTACTTCCTTTGCCAAAGCCGAGCTCCAGTGCTGCAAAAATGCCTTTGAACCAGAGTAGACAGAGAGATAAGGAGTAGGAAAGTATCCACCGAAGGACCCCATGGTGAGAATAAGACCGCGACGTGACTGGAGCATTTGTGGGAGCACGATGCGAGTTACGCGCAAGGTCGCCAAATCATTGATTGTAATGATATCCTTAAGTTCTTTGTCATCTACTATTGAGAAAGGAACAGGAATTGAGTGTGATTGGCCGACGTTGTTGACGAGAACGCCAATATCAAGAGAGTCCGCGGCAGCTTTGAACGACTCGTAGTCGGCGTCAGAGGCGCAGGAAAAGTCGATAGCGAGGATCTTTGTGTCGGAAGAAGGGTACTTTGACTTGATCTCAGAAGCAAGGGCGACCAGCTTTGATTCTGTCCGCGAGACGAGGAATAAGTTGAAGCCTGTCTTTGCGAGCTGGAGCGCGTATTCTTTGCCAATACCGTCGGAGGCACCGGTCACGACAGCCCAGGCGCCCTTTTTAGCACCGTATTTTTTAAGCTGAAGCAATAATTGTCAATAAAAGGTTTCAATACGGCAGACGTAAACAAGTACAGGAACATACAGAGCGGCCGGGGATGAAGAAGAGCTGAAAGAACAGCTTCGTGAATTTGAAGCCAAAGACAAAGTACTGCGTCAGTCCAATCGCCGCGAAGGCAAGGGACATGTAAGCGAGCGTCTTGCTCTCTTGCAGAATAGAGAAATAAGCGTCCAGAACTTTGCAATCCGACATCGTTGTATGATTGGGGCAGTTGTCAATTGATTGTGATGCAAATGATGGGGTCGCGCGCGTTGAGCAGCACTGGGGAGACCAATGTTTAGAAATTCTATTTTGAGTTGAAAATGTGATTTGACACTTGAAATGTGGTTTTCAAAAACTAAACCCTTGAGCTGACATTAGGCTATTATTAGCAGCCTTATTAGTCTACTAATTAGGGTCGTCAATGCCGATTGTTATGTCTCCCAGTGCAGCTAGCAGCACTATTGTCACATACATGCAATACACGATGTTGAACAAGATACTCCGTCCTTTTTGGGCCATAGAGTGCGCAAGCAAGCAGCTCGGCTTGATGGACTAGCCACGCTATAGCGGCTTACATAAATGCCGCCCAGACGGATATTGTTCTCAATCCACTGCCGCGTTTAACCACTCGTCAGCGTGCGATGAATGGCAATAGCGATATCTCGCTGGGAGCTCTATCGACAGTGCGAGTATACGGATTCCGTAAAAGCAATGAATCTCAGCAGGAGCCTTCCCTCGCGTCCGCCGTTGCTTTCTCGGTTGTCTTTTGCACAGCCCGTCGTGCACGTGCATCGATCGCCGTCCTCGGTCCCGCATTGTGCTACACTCTCGGTCTGATCTGACGGCCGTGATTCTCCGAAACATCCTGGGCGCAACTGCAAATGGACAAAAATAGGTGATATCCTGTCAGGATCGACTTGCTGTACTGTGCAATACTGTGTGCTGCGGAAGATTGGGGGGCATTTCCT
This sequence comes from Myxozyma neotropica, assembly GCA_030568295.1. Taxonomy (NCBI): domain Eukaryota; kingdom Fungi; phylum Ascomycota; class Lipomycetes; order Lipomycetales; family Lipomycetaceae; genus Myxozyma; species Myxozyma neotropica. The sequence goes on along the minus strand of JAJLTU010000007.1, from coordinate 90,765 downwards.
GTCAAAGGCCGAAGCGCGACTGGTCAACGGTCTGGTTCGTTCCCCCCGGCCCGTCCTCCACATCCTCCTACTCGAACACACACACCCACACACACACACACACACACACATATACGCGTGCAGTGACTGCCTACATTATGCAATAGCAATGCTCGCCCAATTGCGCATTGCTCTATTCCTAGCCCTCCTCATCGCCATCTTCTCCTGCGTCGCTCTCTCCTTCACCCTGCTCCACTCGCGGGCCCCCTTCCCTCTCGTCTCCACCCTAGACTCTCTCCGCGGACGCCTGCAGCCGTCGTCCTCCCTGCCCTGCAACGACCCCTACAGACGGCCCGGCTTCCTTTTGCGCGACTACTTCTCGAACAGCTCGTCGTCCTCGGTCCCGGCTCGCTGGCTACCACTTGACTTCCGCAATCTCACCGACGTCCCTGCCGCCGAATACCCTCCCCAGCTCTCACGCGACTCGGACTATGACGCATTTTACATCAATCAAAGTAGCGAGATTGACGATCTAGCACTTTCACGCGCGCCTATAAGCTGGATGCGGAAGTTAGTCGACTACTATGCTCTCCTCTCTTCCATCTCGTCGTTCTCTGGCGACCTCGGTGGCCTTACTGAGTACGAGTATCAATTGCTAGGCTGCATGAAATGGATCCACAATCGGCGAATAGTAATGCTGGGGGACTCAGTTGACCGCCACAATGTCTTCTCCTTCTGCCAATTTCTAGGTCTGGAGCCAGTCCAGACCGCTGGACCTTACCTACCCCCCAAACACTCAACTGCATATTGTCATCTTCCTTTGCTTAATTTCACCCTTGTACAGTGGCATATTCCAAGCATGTCGACTAAACGGCCTGATCAGTGGTGGTTTCAGCCGGAGATGAAAATCGTCGCTTTTGAAGATCGCTTAGAAAGAATATATGTACCTTGGTCATTCCAGGATGGAATTTTGGGAAATACTCCTCCTGATCTTATTCTCTTCCAATCTGGATTATGGGACGAACGTGCATTCACTGAAGCTCAGCATTTCTATTCTAAAAATGAAGGTGATGGCGACGACAACCAACAACAGAGGATAGATCGCAGAGTAGATTCTCGAATATGGTGGAAAACTCGCAGGAATCAAGTCACTTATCAGCACCTTCACTTCCTCAACTCTCGCTTACGAAAACTAGTCTCTACGATTCGTGAGTTATTTGGTCCTTCAGTACCAATGATGTATCGTGCGCAAATCCCTCGCGGTCCAAGAACTCAACGTGCGGATGACTTAGGTGTTGTATCAATCGATCGCATGGCTCGCTCATTGGCTGAAGAACTTGATATTGAAGTCTTTGAATGGGGTAAAATCGTATATGGATTTGAAGATGAGTATGTAGATGATTTACATCCTGAATTAGGCGGAAGCTTAACTTGGCTATTCTGCGAAATGGCACTGAGTTACTTGTTTAGAGTTTCCGGTGGTATAGAGCTTGATGGAGAAGTCGTAAGAATGCCGAGTGCAGCATCGTCGAAATCTGCATGGAACGAATGCCATTCAAGGTTTGTAAGTGCGATTAATCGGTAGGTTTCAGGAGTCAATTTGATTTGCATGAGCAGGAATGTCAGTTGCTGTGTTTGTATTATATTAGAATTAAAAGTATCATTTGACCAAATATCACACTAGTTATATTCGATTATCATTCGGCCTCTTCGCAGTGTGTCTTACCTTGGCAATCAAATATTCTTCGAGCATGAATGAAGAGCAGAAATGATTAGACAGAATAGAGCAATCCATAAGTCGTAATCCAAATAACAGCTACTAAAGGACGATAGCGAGAAGTAAAATTCCTGGGATGAGATTTTACGAGAAACACAAAGCATGACTGTATAGCTTTAACTGACTTAATACTTCTTGTCATTGGTATTTACTAAAACTGATTCAAAGCCTCATACAATGTATCGATTGAACTGAAATGTTAATTTTTGACTATTGACTGACACTTCTCAATGGTATACTAGGTAGCTTGCACGCAATCGCATCAATTTATATATTCTCTTCTGTATAGTAATCGCACTCTATCGCGCATCTATCAAAAATCTCAAGTGCTGGAGTCAAAAAGTGCAATCAGGAATTCATGTTTATACATCAGTCTGACGATGATTGATCATATTATGAGTTTCGAATTGCATAATAGTCTCCTTGACATTTCGACAAAATCAGCTTAAAGCCGAATATGAAAATAAACGTACTTTGACGTACGTCGTCGAAATACGCTCACTAACCATAATAGGAAATTAGAAAACAAATGATTTTCCGTTTCTGTCGACTTACTTCTCTGACTTCGTTACATATTTCTAGATACCACTATTTATAAAATGTAGTGAACATTAAAGAATTATCAATTTATTAGAAGTAATACGGTAACAGTGTACATGGTAAACAAAGTAAATGAACCCATGAAATATATACAAAATGAAAAAAATATCGAACCAGCAAAAATGAATCCCACACCATAAAATCATAAACATTATATTTTACACAATCTCTTTCTCTTCAGTAGGCTTGTCATTATTCTTCATAACTTTTTCCTTCTTTGGTAGAAACCACCAAAGCACAAGCATGCCTGAAAACAATGCAATAGCAATAGGATGAACGACCCAAGTTCCTTTCTTCTGGGCAATCATTCCTGTAAAAAAAGGCCACAATGCACCACCAGTAGAACCGAATGCCGACACAACAGTTAACGAAAACGTTTGAGTTCGCCGAGGAAGTAAATCTGAAACTGCCGTTAAAGCAGAAGGAGCCATTGGACCGACAAAGAGACCCACAATAGCAACTGCAACTGAAGCTCCAACGATATTAGGAACGAGCCACACCACAAGTTCAAAAGCAAGAACTAAAGCGCAGAGAGGGAATATAATCCGATAAGGGGTTGTAAATTTCGAGATTACCGGATTCATAAGAAATCGTCCAACTGTAACGCCACCCCAAAATCCAGCTGATACATAACCAACTTTAGAAGCATCACCATCTCGGAAATCAATCAAGAAACTAACGATCCAGCCACCTATAGATACTTCCGCCCCTTGATAGAATAGAATGACGAAAGCGGCGATCCAAGTTACTTTTGAATGTAAAGCTTCAGAGTAAACTGATCGAGGAGTCGCAGTTTGCGGTATGCATTCTTTCTGCTGGGCAATTGGACCAAAGTAATCTCCAGCGACAGGAGTTCCGGTAGTGAATGCAGGAGTTTGAGCTTCTGGTACAAGAGTGGCGGTTGTTGAATTAGGACCAACATCACCCTTTGCGCGTTTGTACTTTTTAAGCATATACAAGGTTCCCAAATCTGAATCACAACCTCTGAACCAGCGCGCTGCCAATGCAACCGAAAATATGTTGAATCCGAGTAAAATGAAGTAAAAGTGAGACCATCGAATGCCACGGTCGACCATTGTGGTTGCAATAACGGGAGAAATGGTGGCTCCGAGGCCGTATGAGCCATGGATCATTCCGAAAGCTGTCTCGGTGGCAGTCAAGTATGACGCAAAGACGTTTACTTGAGCGATAACCATAGCCATGCCTAGACCACCGATATAGAAAGCGACGACGACCACTCCAAATGGAGGAGTAGCTGAGATAATCGCGCACATGACGACCAATAACGCGGGCCCAAGAGTCATCAGTCCCACGCGGCCAATACGGGAGTAGAGGGCGTGAGAAAGAGAAGCGATTGTAATAAAGCCGAGGGAATTTGCGAGCCAGATTGTGGAGACGGCGGCATAGTTGATGGCGTATTGGGCTTCGATGTAGGGAAGAAGTGCGCCCATTGCGCCGTCATTTAGACCGATAGCGGCGACTGTCCAGCAGGCAGAAGCAAGTCTATATCTGTTGCGAGGGATCCTGAGTTAATTGTAATTAGCACCACGCGCTTAAGAACTCAAAAAACGAATAACGCACTCTTTGAAAGAGTACTTGCGACCCATGCCGACTTCATTGTCGACGGGAATGTTCCTGATGGATGGAACGGGAGTAGAGGCGTCTGGGGAGAACGGAAAATTGTTGAGGTCGGTCTTTGCATTATCGAACTTGACTCGCGCAGGAGGTGGAAACTGGATGTCTACCATGTCTGCCATTGCGCACAGTCGAGTCTACACAGATCACAGAACAGAATATCAGAGAAACAGCAAGCAGAACAGACCTGCTTTTATGAGCAGTTACAGACTTCCAGCGGTTCGCCGCAACCGATCTAAAAACCACGAAGCACGCAAGAGAAAAATTTGGCTGCCCAATTCGGAGCTCGTTCTTCTGCACGGACTGTGAAAAGCTAGCTCAAGTCGGAACTAGTGGCGAGCGCCACCAGTTAGTTATTTTTTTAATGAGGAGTGCATACCATTATAAGAACGTGACAATCGATCGAATGAATATAATAGTTAATTTTGGCGTATTTTGCTGCAGAATAGATCAAAGTAAAGTGAGGGCTAACGGAAAATTAACTGAGCCCTTCCGGAATTGAACGATGACTTCCTAAACGGGCACCAAAAGCACGCGCAGTTAACTCAGTCCTTTCACAGCAGCGCCATTTTTCTGTTCCTAGAGTTGCAGTATTCCATGAAGTTTTATTCAGCACTATTGTTTGCGATTTATTCATTGCCCGATAACTTCAGACAAGTAATATTTCTTGTCGATCACTAGTAAATGCAATGTGCTGACTAAACGTGGCCCTAGCGTCTGACCAGGCTTCGCTAAGCCCCGTTGTTAAGCTTAAGACATTTCCTGCTCAGCCGCAGCTGATCTATTGATAGAACGGCTTATCGATATCAGATATTTGTATTCCTCCCTCTCTGTTCCTGCCTTCTTTGCATCTGCTATCTACTCTCTGCTCTCTGCTCTTTGCTATCAATCGCGCTTACAATGGACGACATCTACATTATCGAGCCTCCAATCATGATCAAAACCCGCCCACCACCCCTCCTCATCTCCCTCGCGGGCATCAGCACAAAGAAGGCCAACCATCTCAAATCTGCAAGCCCACTTCCTACGATCCCGGTCACGACCTGCTCTCCGATACGATTCAAACCGCAATCAAAAGCCGACGATGATGCAGACTTTGATCCGCTTCAACATCGACTGAGTTATACAAAGACTTCAATTGGATATTACGCTGCGTACTTTGAAGCTCCGATTATGATCAAACCGGACGAGATCCCTTCATCGCCAATTGAGCCGTTCAGAAGTTTAAGTTCTCATACTGTCAGCAGCTCTGAGTCAGTGCGGTCTCAGCGTGTGTTCCATAGGTTTTTGAAATCTCTTACCGCAAGTGTCCGAAAAGCTGAGGAGGTGATCGAGAGGAAACTATCAGCAGCTTAGGCGTGTCTTCTTACTGTATCATATCATTGTATTGGGCTGGGCTTCTATTCGGTGTATATTTTCTTATTCCATTTGTACATATTTCAACCTAATCAAACAGCTAATGTAACAATAATAATTATAATATCTTAATCCTACGTCTTAGCTTTCTTCTTGACCGGCTCATCATCCTCATCTTCGTCATCATCCACCACATCATCTTCGTCGTTGTCTCCACCATCATCAGATCCCTCATCAGATCCACTACTAGCAGCATTCTCATCATATTCCTCCGCAACATCACTATCATCCTCATCACTACCCTTAAAATCCTCATCCACACTTTCTTCATCCTCAGACGCACTTCCACGATCACCTCGAGGTGCCATTTCGACATCCGAATCGTCCGAATCATCTCCAATAACCGCATTCAAAAAAGCTTGATCGTCATTCAGATCGTTCTTAATTCGAATACCACGGGCCTTCAAATGTTGTTCAACCGCAGCCTGTTCTTCACGATTAATCGATGAAAATTGCTGCGCGGTTCCATTCGTCATTTGAACTGTAATATCAAACGTACGAGAACTAGCTACACTTCCACCAACTCTACTCAAGGTGACAAACGAAATATCTTGATGAGCCATCAAAACTGTAGGCTTAGGAATAAATAGCAAAGCCTTGTCAAGTAAATATAAGTAGCCTTCTGACGCTTTGAGTGAACATTTAACACCAGCTTGTCCGTGAACGGAAACGAAGGATCCTGGCACGGTAATCTTGCGACCTGAAAGACCGCGAAAGACCTGGCCCACTACTTCGTGAGCAGCTTGATCGTAGCGCTTCTTTAACTTGTCGGCATATTTCTCTTCAAATTCATCACTGCAATTTGTATTAGTACTCTGAAGATTTATTTAAAAAAAATAGAAGGAACTCGTACTCTTCAACGTTAAGCTCGACCTCAATCTCCTCTTCCTTCAAAAATTGCACGACTAAAAACGGATATCTAGTCTGACCCTGCCGTAATGGAGGATCCAATTGAATGACAAGCACGTTATGAAGATCATCAGGCTTTGGTAGTAAAAACAATCTCTGAATAGTCGTATATTGAATCTTGTAATCGTAAGTTTTACCACGTAGACGCATGAATCCTGGATACATGTCGATATCGTAACGACCTCTGTACATCAAAAATTAGCAAACCGAAAGAGTAGATTAATATGGAAGTGACTTGCCTCGGTGTGAGAAACATGATATCAGAGAACGAAACGATAGTTTCGCCTGCCACCTGTCCAATATCTGCTCTCTCTTTCAAAGTCTCATAAAACGCCGTAGCAGCATTCTGCTCCTCGACCTCCTCTTCCTCCTCGTCATCATCATCGTCTTCATTCTTCGCAACAGTTCCAGGAATATAAAATCTCATTTCAACAAGTTCATCACGAACTCCACTAGGTCCACGTAAAGCATTTTCATGCTCAGCGCTTAATTCAAGTGCAACTTCACTTTTTCCAACTAAATTAGAATTGGTAACATGTGTGTACGGAACTTCAAATGCAGACCGATCCGAAACATTAAACACAAGCTCAGATCGTTCAAATTCAGCTTTTCCCCAATTCCAACCTTTAATAGAATGAGGTTTAGTCTCGAGTACAACATCAAAATGGTGTTTAATAGTTGACTTCAATTTATCAAAATCATCTAGATCAAACCCATCAAATTGAACTACACCACGATCCTTTGTAAGAACTCTGCATTCGAAACCTTTCGCAGCACGAGACCAATTCGCGGAAACAAATTCAGTATGAGGAAGTAGAAATGGAGGTATGGAAACGGTCTTCGAAGAGGATTTCCATCCTAGACCTGAGTTTGCGAACCGGAGACGGCCGGGGCGAGAGGATTGGTTGAAGTAAATGTTGTCGAACTGAGTCATGTCCGACATCTTGTCAGAGTTTTTCGTATTGACGAGAATTAACAAAAATCAACGTTAAGAAATATAGAATGATAAAGATTGAAAAAAGACGAAAAAGGTGAACGAAACGCGTAGATCAGAATCAAAGCTGAGTGTGGGCGAGGGGCTTTGTATTTTTTCGGCGCGCGTCACGTCTCTCTGATCACGCAGACTGCTTAACATGAGCTTAGCTTAACTCATAAAGCAACGCAAAATACAAATTATTCATTAAATGCATTCTACCTGCATCATATTTATAAATATGATCTTACAATAACGACAAAGAGCAACCACATAATCTACAGATTAGCTTTCATATTCTCCATCCTGCTTTTCAGCATTCTAGCCTCCTGCTCCATATCCTCCATCGACCTCGGCTTTCTTAAATCATCAGGCAAATCAAGTCCTTGAATCGTATCTACTCCTGTGCCTGTTGATGATGATGACGATCGCTGTCTTTCACTTTCAAGTTTTGCTTTTTTAAGCTGTGCAAATGTTAATTCATGGTCCGCGTCTGGCGAGTCCATTAGTTGGTAGATATCATCTACATTTGGAAGATCGTCTAATTTGCGAGGAATAATATGGCAATGGACCTATCAACATTATGTTAGCAATTTGAAACTGAATAACAGTAGAAACGAAAGATAAAAAGACTAACATGAGGAACAGATTGACCTGCCAATGGCCCGTCTTGAATCGCAATATTAAGCGATTGTCCATTATAAACTTCTTCAATTACAGCAGAAACTTTCTGTACTGTTATAAACAGATCCGAAACCTTCCAGCAAAAAAAAGAATTATAAGTATATATGAATCGAAATCGTGAGTGTGGTATTGATAGCTGACCTCCTCTGCTGATAAATCCTTAATTCTTGGAACTACTCTGTGCGGACATACCAGGACCTTTCAACTGTCAGTATTAATCGCTGATGGCAATTCATAAAACTGCAATCGTACATGTCCTGGCAATAATGGTTTAATATTGACCAGCGCAAATGAGTGGGGGGATCTCTATACGAGGAACGTTAACAGGTGTTAATAATAGTAGAACACACATCCGGTGGCACCCACGTAAAATACCTGCCGAGAAACGATATACTGTCCAAAATAAGTAGCCATCTCTCCTCTTCTATGACATAAAAGCAAACCACCGGAACGAGGTCGTATTACTAGTCGTGGATCTATGGCAACACGAAGACGAGATTGAGAAACTCACGTTTCTAGAATCACGTCAATCACGTCTTTCTTATATTTCCAAGGGCCAATCTGTGATCGTCTGCAGCAGCCTGCTTATCCTCGCCCTAAGGTCCCCACTAGCACCACCGCACCACTTCGCCGTCTTCAACAGCACGATATAATAGCCTAGATTTGCATATCAGCATAGAATATCTTTTTATATAAAAGGCCTATTATATGTCTACTTTTGCGATAGTATTCGTCGCTTGATTACTATAATTCTTGAGAAGGGACCAGGCAAGCAGCAAAGACGTTTGCCCGCTTCTCACCGGAATGAAAACGTAATGGCCGACTTTGCCAAATCTCTCTTCCATTTCTCGTCCTTTCACCCTCAGAAGCAGCAGCAGCAGCAAGAGCAGCAGAATGAGCAGTCATCTGAGAATGAGATGAATGATGGGCCTGCTGTGTCGACGAATGAGCAGCAGCAGCAGCAGCAGCAGTCAGTCGAAGCTGAACCTCCACAGCAGCAACCAAAGACAAAGTTCTCCTTTTTTGGGTCTCGTTCGACAACTCCAAAATCATTATCCGGTGCATCCTCGCCAATTTCTCAAGATGTTTCAAATAACAATGGTACAAATCTTGACCCGTCCAAATTAGTCAATGACTTACACTCTGGGCTCACGACGCCACGACCTGATTTGGTTGATAAACGATTACCTTCTCTTGAACATACTTATCCAACCGAGCTTTTATCTACAACTGCAACTTCCGAAACAACAACTTCTTCGCCATCGTCTCCTCAACAGGAAACTCATACTACAGCATCATCATCACCACCCTCTTCCTCCTCGTCCTCATTCTCAGCCAATACGACAGCGCTAGCTAATGCAGCTGCTGCCGCGGTAGCGGCTCCAAAGGGTAGGCTTGTTGTTAAGATCATTCAAGCTAGGAATTTAAGAGTCGCAGCTCGTGATCCATGTCCTTATGTCGTTTGCACGTTTGAGTCCAATGAATTTATATCTCAAGGGCCTAATACAGCTTCTGCTGATGCTGCTGGCGCTAGTAGCTCGAGAATTTCTTCTTTTTTCAGAAGAACTGATCCTAGTACTGTTATTGGCAATGGAGCTTCTAATTCTTCTTCTTCATCATTGTCGACTTTAACTTCCGGATCAAACACAGCAGCGCACCCGTCATCCGGCATCGCGATTCCACAGTCGTCTAAATCTCGGCAATCATCAACTACGAATCTCGCAGAACTTAAGTACAAAAGTTCGGGAGCAAATCCAAGCTGGAAACATGAAGCAATATTTGATGTTTTAGGAGATCATTCAGAACTTGATGTTAGTATTTATGATCAATATAATGGCGATGCATTCCTTGGTCACGTTCGTATTCTACCTATTCTTCGAAATGAACAAATTTTTGATGAATGGTACAAGCTTGAACCACGAGTATCAGGAGATCATGTATCAGGAGAAGTTCGATTACAAATGCTATATGAAGCTATAAGTAAGCGACATTATGGACCTGACGATTTTGAAATTTTAAGGTTAGTGGGAAAAGGAACATTCGGACAAGTTTATCAAGTTCGAAAGTGTGATACTGATCGAATTTATGCGATGAAAGTTCTTTCCAAGAAAGTTATTGTTCAAAAGAAAGAAGTTGCTCATACGATTGGAGAACGAAATATTCTTGTTAGAACTGCTACGACTGATTCACCATTTATAGTTGGACTTAAATTTTCCTTTCAAACACCGAATGATCTTTATTTTATCACCGATTATATGTCTGGTGGTGAATTATTTTGGCATTTACAAAAAGAAGGAAGATTTTCTGAAGCTAGAGCAAAGTTCTATATCGCTGAACTTATCCTTGCACTTGAACATTTACATAATCATGATATTGTGTATCGAGATTTAAAACCGGAGAATATCCTTCTTGATGCAAATGGACATATCGCACTTTGTGATTTCGGATTGAGCAAAGCTAATTTAGCATCGAATGATACTACAAACACCTTTTGTGGAACAACGGAATATCTTGCACCAGAAGTTTTACTTGATGATCAAGGATATACCAAAATGGTAGATTTTTGGTCGTTAGGAGTACTTATTTTTGAGATGTGCTGTGGTTGGTCTCCGTTTTATGCGGAAGATACTCAGCAGATGTATAAAAACATTGCGTTTGGAAAAGTTCGATTTCCTAAGGATGCGCTCTCTCAAGAAGGTAAATCGTTTGTTAAAGGATTACTTAATCGTAATCCTAAACATCGATTAGGAGCGCTCGATGATGCCCGAGAACTTAAACGACATCCATTTTTTGCGGATATTGATTGGGATTTACTTGTGCAAAAGAAACTACCTCCGCCGTTTAAACCGCATTTAAGTTCAGAGACTGATACTTCGAATTTTGATCCAGAATTTACTAATGCTAGTACGAGTGTTTTGCAAGGAAGTCGGTTTTTGCAGGCAGGGACTACTCCTTTGTCGCCTACTTTACAAGCCAACTTTCAAGGATTTACTTTGTGCGTTTGCCGCCCCCATCCCCCTTTGTATTTCTATTATTTGTTTATGAAGAATAGTGAAACTGACGAGAGTGATAGTGTTGATGAATCTTCTATTGATGACCATTTCCGAGGCCGACGTCTTCAATCTTCAGGTTCGGATGAGGATATACTCGATTCAGATATTCGTCGACGACCGCTGAATCGCCAAGACACTGACATGACATTAATTTCTTCGCGGAAAGATTCAATAATGTCGCACAGTACTGTTGGAAGAGGCATGGATCTTGATGATGTTAACGATGACCTGCTGATGGTTGGCGGTGCAGGAACCGGTGCTGGAAATGCAGGAGAGGAGATGGAGGATGTGTTGGGCGTTGATGATGGGGAAGAACTCCAAAGGCCAATGAGTGGGGTTGATGGCGGCATCCACGACGATGATGATGATTCGGCGTATGTCAATGGGCAGCGGATTGATATATGAAGTATATTCTTCTTACTTGTTATTGTTTCTATTCACACGTTCATCATTGTTACATGACTTGTTATTAATAATATATTACATATTGGCAATGATCAGCGGAGGCGAGCCTTGACAGCGCCGCGTGGCGACGTCATAGGTCAGGATCATATGTGACGACCATTTTGCTTACAGGCAGATATATAAGATAGGACATATGTCGCTGCTCTGCTATTTTAAATTCAAATTTAGTCGTTAGAACTATCACCATGGCAGAAGGATACACGCAGCAATCGCAGCCGGTCTATGCGGCCTCCGACCAGACCGCAGTACCGCAATACACTCCACCGCAGCAAAAGATCGGCCCAGAGGGCCAGTACAACGAGAAGCAATCCTCGCAGACCTTTGCCGAGACGTTTAAGATTGTAAAGCCCAGATTCAATGATATTTGGGCAGCTTCTTTTTTAGTTGGCATGTTGGGTGGATTCACTGCTGTTTCTGCAATTTGTTTGAAAGCCTATTCTGAACATCATTCCTTTTTTGGAGGGGGCATTTATGGAAGTCAAGAAACGTTTAGTTTGAATACAAACACGATTTATTTACTTGGATTTGCGGTCGTTATCGCGGTTGTGCTTTCAGTGGTGTATTTCTTACTCGCAAGAGCTTTTACGAAACAATTTATTTGGATCACAGGAATCTTGAATGTTCTTCTTGGATTTGCTACGGCGATATATTATTTCACTGAACATTATTATTCGGCTGCTATTGTGTTTTTAATCTTTGCAGTTTTTGGAGCATGGTGTTTTTATTCTTGGATTGGTAGAATTCCTTTTGCTACGTTGATGTTGCAAACTATTATGGACGTTACTAGAACCCATCCTTCGATCTTGATGACTTCACTTATTGGATCACTTGTTGCTGCTGCTTTTAGTGCATGGTTTGCTGTTACTCTGGTTGCGGTTTATGCTAAGTATAATCCTACTGAAGGAAGTGCGACTTGTGAAGCTAGCGGGGGTTGTTCTCATGCAACGCTGATTGGACTTTTGGTGTATGTGACCTTTGCGGGATACTTCATTTCTGAGGTTATCAAGAATATTATTCATACGACGGTATCTGGAGTTTACGGATCATGGTATTTCTGCTCTCGCAGCACGCAAGGAATGCCTAGATGGCCAGCCCTCGGAGCATTCAAGCGCTCGATGACGTATTCCTTGGGCTCTATTTCGTTTGGCAGTTTAATTGTTTCGATTATTCAGCTTTTACAGCAATTAGCGGGATGGGGAGAGCAAGCTGCTCGACAGAACGACAACATGATTGCAGTTGCACTTATTTGTGTGCTCCGATGCTTGATTATGGTCTTGCAATGGGCCGTGCAGTTCTTCAATCATTACGCTTTTTCCTATATTGCACTTTATGGAAGTGCGTACATTCCTGCTGCAAAAGAAACTTGGAAGATGATCAAGGACAGAGGATTCGATGCCATGATCAACGACTGCTTAATCGATCCTGTGCTCAATCTCGGCGCTCAATTCGTGGCATACGTATGCGCGCTCTTCGCATACCTATTCCTCAAATATACAGCACCAGAGTATAACTCGTCAGGAAGTTACAATGCGCCAGTCGTTGCCTTTGCGTTTGTTATCGGACTTCAGATGTGCAATATTGCCTCCGTACCAATCAAGTCCGGAACCGCGACGTTGTTTACGGCGATGGCGAGAGATCCCGAGGTTTTGAGATTGAGTTATCCGGATTTGTATCAGCGAATGGTGAGTGTTTATCCGCGCGTGCAGGAGATGATCCATGCATGAACGCGACTGGTCATTTGTATGAATCGTTTGTGCGTAGTAGTAATAGAGCACCTCCATATCTAATTAGTATCGTAGAAGCGGATGTGGGGAAGGCCCAGTCGGAAGCGGCGACTGTGACCGCGTACCGCACCATTTGCGACCATAAATTGCGGGGAACTTGCGACTGCTCCTCTTCTCCGTTCCATCATGTGATTTTGGTGGCGTACGTGACCTCTTTGGTGCTGTAATCGCCGAAACGTCCACTCTGGCATTATTGGCGGTACAATCGCTGCAAGTAGCTAGTAAAAGATCAATATCTAATTTCGCGATTCTAATGCCTATATCATAAAAAAAACCATTTCGAATCTGCAATGCAAACACAGATACAGAATAGGCAAAGCACGGCCGGAAAAGGAAGGCGGACGACTGGATAAGACCAAGAGAAAGTTTAGTTAGAGTTCCACCGGAAGCATATTTTTGCGGGCCTTTCCCAACTGCTTGCGTTCCGTCTTCTGGACGACAGTGGCGCGCGCGGGTCGAGTTCTTGTTTGCGGATGTACTCGGACCGCTCGTATTCGTTGGAGGGGTTATTGGTGGGAAATTCTTGAATCAATATTTTACATAATGTGAACTCCGGGGTGCAGAGGGCCGGCCGGTCTACGACCGCAGCCGACTGAAAGTAAACAAATAAGCAAACCGCAAGCAGTTAAGATCAAAAAGATCAGGCTTGTTGATCAAACCAGGCAGATATTGTAGACGAATATACCCGCTGTTCCGAAGTCTGCATGTCACCACCACATGTTTCTCAGTCCGTGGTGGCGGCAGGTGGGGTATCCTAAGGGTCTCCCTCCTGCCGCAAGTGTACCCGCGAACGCAGAGACACTGATTATGAAAATACACAGGGAATACAAGCAGATATAGCGCGTATATTCAAGTCATTAAATTTCTGCAGAAATGTCGACAACAAGCACGAACGAGCATGCTACCGCTCGTCTTAGCCATCACTTATGTAAACCACGGCTGCATGGGCTAGGGCTACCCTTAGCCCAATCCACTTTCTCTCGCTCTCCTCGAGCCCGCCGAACCATAAACCCCGGCCTTCCCCCGCAATCCCGCCCGCTTCCTCTTTCTTACAATGCGCAAGTCACTGTCGTCGGCCGCCTTATCTGGATCGTCGCCGCTGGTCAAGGAAGAGCAGGATCGCCAGAAGATGTCCGCTTCCGTCACAGTCCAGATGCAGGTTCCGTCTGCCGTCGACACCCATGTCTCTGCTCAGCAGCAGCAGCAGCAGCAACAACAACAACAGCAACAGGAACTCCCGCGTCCGTACAAATGTCCCATGTGCGACAAGGCCTTTCACCGCCTCGAGCACCAGACGCGCCATATTAGAACCCACACCGGCGAAAAGCCCCACGCCTGTTCCTTTCCAGGCTGCCACAAGCGCTTCTCTCGCTCGGACGAGCTCACCCGCCACTCACGGATCCACACCAACGCAAACCCGCGGAGATCCTATAAGGCCTCTGCTGAGCTCTCAAAGTCCGCGCCCGTCTCGAACGCTGGTTCGCCGCAGGCGTCGCCACCTCAGGCTCATGCTACGCTCGACCGGCCGGTGCCCCCGCAACAGCAGCAACAGCAGCAGCAGCAGCAGCAGCAGCAGCAGCAACAGCAACCGCGGCAACTTCAGCATCTTTCTCACTTTCAGCCGCTCGCTCAGCAGCTCGCTCAGCAGCAGCATCAGCAGCAGCATCAACAACCTCTGTCTGGTGCGTCGACTCCTCCTTTACCATTCGACATGCACATGCTCGCGACCGCGGCCTCGCAGCAGCTCGAACGCGAAAACTCCGTACATTCGGCCCATTCGCGCTCCTCGCTCTCGATCCTGTCTACCGCCTCCGCAGTCTCCCCTCAACATCTGCCCCATCTTCACTCCTCCTCTCATCACCACCACCACATCTCCTCTTCCAACTCCTCTTCCTCCACCTCAACGCCTACCTCCTCACATCATCACCATCACCGCTTTCCCGGCCTAGCCCCGCTGACGCCCTACAACCCGCCATCAAACACGCGCCACGCTGCTGACGATGACTTTCTTGGTCCTCGTCAATCCAAACGTTCGAGACCAAACTCCCCGGCATCAACCGCTCCTTCTTCACCTACTTTCTCCCTTTCTGATTCGCCTACCCCCGAACACACCCCTCTGGTCACGCCTGCCCACTCACCGCGTTTGCATCCCCGTGAATTAGAGGCGCTGCAAGGCGTTCAATTGCCTTCAATCAGATCGCTTTCTTTGCGCCACATGCCACCTCCATTAGTCCCGCTCGAAGTCTCAGATCAGGGAGGATCGAACGCTCCTACACCCGGAGGTGGAGCTTCAGCTTCAGTATCTAGAAGTACCTCAGGTACAAATTTGAGATTATTACCTATCGCTGATATCCTTGCTTCTTCGCCAAATTCTCCTTCGCAGAATTCAGATTTGAGTAAACGATTTTTACCGCATCCTACCTCTGCTCCAACTCAACATCAATTTCAGCAGCCTGTCTCACAGCAACATACTCCAAGTAGGCTAGATATTTCGGATCTTATTCATGCGACTAGTCTATCTAGCAGTACTACGACTTCATCTACCGCATCTTCTGTGTCTGGTGAAGAACCGCCTAGATGGCATTAGTCGCTTGGAAGGGAGAGGAGGAGGTACAGTTTTAGTGTGGCTGGGCTTTTGTTTATAGAATCACTAGTACTATATATTTATATTTAACTTTTATCTATTGTCAATATTAGGTGTTGTTTTGTTCTTGGTGTGCGATATATAGCAATATTTGAGGATTTTTCAGTCTTTGATTGCAGATATATGTTTGAATCTTTTCTTTTTGTCGCTATATATTATTTTTAATATGGGTTTATTGGGTTCACCTATAATTTTTCCTTAGTTCCCGGCTTTTGCTTTTTACTTCTTTTTTATGTTGTTTGCGCTATACTATAGAGGCTTTTGTTATTGTCGCTGAATTATTGTTATTAGCTACCTTGTATCATTACAATATTATTCACTTTAAATCAAATTCTTTACAGATGATGAGAGCAAATATAATTAATATGACTTGTAAGGTTATGGAGATGATGAAAGTAAAACGAAACGTTCGTTATCAGCGTCGGTGTATACTTTTGTGCTAGATTCGAGGGCTTGTGAAACAGTCTTTGTCGTATGGTTGTTACTTTTCTCTGCTGCTGCTGTTGCTGCCGTTGTTGTCGTTGAAATCGTAATTGAAGTTGATGACGATATACCATCTCTATCAGCCGTTTGTGATTTCGTTTTTGTAGAATTTAATGTAGTTTTATTATTGCTGATCAAAAAACTAGTCAAACTCTTCTGTTGCTGCTGCTGCTGTTGTTGCTGCCCATTACTAGACCATGTTCTCATTCTTCTCGGTTCTTCACTTTTTGTTCTCTTTCTTGAATTTGTGACACTATCGTTATCATCAACAACATCGGGTTGGTCCTCGCATGTTGCCTTTGTGTTGCTTGTTACTGTTGTTGAAGATATAGAGGTAATTGAGGATGAAGATGTGGAAGATTTACTTGGAAAATATTTCCTCCGTTCGATTTTCAACCTAGCAGCTTCAAAAGCAGCACTACTCGTAAACGATGTACTACCACTCTTTTTACTAGTATTCAAAAAAGAAGAACGAGCACTTATCAATGAAACTGGAGTAGATAAATTACTACTCACGATATTAAACGACATAATTTCTTGCTTATTGTCATTGAGTTGCGCCGAGCTGTTGATGTTATACCCTGCATGAACTGTACTTCCCGTGATAAACGATGATGCGAAAAGCGATGTTGAGGCTGAGGATGAAGGGGAAAGTCCATTGTTGCGTTTAGTAAGCGCTGCGACGGTATGCACATCATTTGACTTTGATCTTTCATGATAATTTGCAAAGCTACTCGGTGTCTTTGTTGATAAGCTTCCTTGTCTTTTTCTTCTCTGCATTTCAAAATGGTAATATTCTTCACTATCTGCACTAAATTCATCATATCGATCATCTCGGAATTCGGATTGGGTGAGTATATGCTGGTTGTAGTATGATAGCTTCGTTTCTTCCTCCATACTCTTCCAAAACTTGCGATTTTCGGTCTCACGGTCGTCACTAGATCAAATAAATCAACATTAGCATTTCTTTCTTTCTTGAAACAAAGAATTTCTAACGTCAGCAAAATCAAAGGAAGGACCCACACCACTCTTGTCTGGCTTTAGTAAATCGTTCATTTTCAGGACATTCTCGAGCCAAGATAGTTGCTAAACTTTTAACCGACGGAAAAGAAATCACCGGTTCATCTTTTCTAAAATATGTTGCAGTCTCAGAATTCATAAACTGTGATTGCTTGATAACTCCTCCAGAATCATTCTTATCTTTCCCACCAAAGAACATTGATCCTGTAGCCAATTTCGGGTATGTAAGATATAGCAATCCTTTTGCTCGAGTCATCGCAACATATAAAAGTCTACGCTCTTCATCCAACCCGTCTGGGATTGAAAGTGAATGAGGAATCGATCCTTCATAAACTCCAGGAACAAAAACAACTGGCCATTCAAGTCCTTTCGCTCCATGAATTGTCGAAATTGTAGATATCATACTTGGATCCATTGCATGAGCTTCTTCTTCTGATGGTGATAAATTAACTGTTGCTAAAAATCGACTTAGAATATCATCTCTTGATGTCGTTGGAAGCCCTTCTATATGCGGAAGGTCAGGTTCTGCTGGAGACTCTTCAAATTCTCGAATTTGGGAAAGTAAATCTTCAACATTTTCCCATCTTGATGTCCAAGTATCAGCATGATCAGTCTTTAAAACAGTTTTATAATCCAGCTTCTCGATTAGAAGTTCAACAACTTGAGTTAATCCTTCATTATTACCTTCTTGCACAAGCAATTCTTCGCAAGAGTTAATTAATTCAACAAATTTTGTTAATGATGTTTTAATCTTTGCAGTAATTTTAACATCGCCCTTCAATGCTCTTTCAATAGTTTCCCAAAGTGAAATTTGATGTGCATTACTGTAATTTAACAGTACAGCTTGAGTTGCGCGACCAATTCCTCGTTTCGGTGAATTCAAAATTTGAAGTAAAGAAGGATTTTTTCGACTTTTGATAACTGATAAATATCCTATAAAAATTTTAATCTCCTCACGCTCCCAAAATCTAAATCCTCCAACTACTCGATAATCAATTCCGGCCTTAGTCAAAGCAGATTCAATAGGTCTAGTTAATCTTGCTGTTCTTACTAAAATTGCAAAATCAGCAGGGTTAAGCATGCCACATGATAATGTCATCAGCCTCTGAATCTCTTGAACAATAAATCTCCCTTCAGCATGAACATCTGGCATTGCCATATATGCTGGTAATGTGCCTGCATCATGATTCGGAAACACTGATTTTTGAATTCTTGCAATATCTTGTTCTATAACTGCTAATGCAGCTTTAAGAATGCTTCCACTACTCCGATAATTTTCTTCAAGATTAATAACTGTAGTATTTGGAAATTCATCTCTCATGCGTTGTAAATTCGTTGATTCAGCAGCTCGAAATGCGTATATTGATTGATCAGGATCTCCGACGATTGTAATATTACTCCGACGAGTTGCGAATCGTTTCATTAAATTGTATTGAACAATGTTGGTGTCTTGGTACTCGTCTACAAGTACAGCTTGGACGTTTGATACCACGGCAGGGTGATGTTTGAGTAGTTCGACGCATGTCAAAAGTAAGTCATCAAACTGCATAATGTTAGCTTGAGTTTCCTGTAACGTTCAAGCAGAGATTTAACTTACGTCAAGCAATTGGGCATCGCGCAATTTATCCTGATATGCCCTGTAGATCTTCAGATCGTCAGCTCTCATAGCTTTTGCCGTCCTCGGATCATCAGGAATCAACCCTCTACTTTTCACATTCGATATCTTTCCTTTAGCAGCCATCCACATCTTTTTATCGCTCTCATCATCAATTTCTTTCATAATCGTTTGTATAAAATGTAACCCATCAGCTTCATCAGCGATCTGAAATCCAGACGGTAAACCAATCAAGTTGCCATATCTAACCAAATATCTTCTAGCAATAGAATGAAATGTTCCAAGAATTAGTCGATTCGCAACTGAATGTCCAACTAAATCGGCTAATCTTTCTCTCATCTCATTAGCGGCCTTAACTGTAAATGTCGTAACAATCATATTACTCGGATGAACTCCTTGACTTAATAAAAACACTACTCGCGAAATTAATGTCTTGGTCTTTCCGGTTCCTGGTCCTGCTAATATTTGTAATTGAGAATCAATGGGATGCGTAACACTAGCAGCTTGCGCTGCATTCAAGCTAAGTTTCAATCTTCGCGTCGGAGTTGCTCCCTCAAGTTTTTTCTTTTTCTTCCTTTTTTCACTATCGTCGGAAACTCCAGAAAGCGGAGGTTGGACTTGCAATGGAAATACATCAGATGGTGGCTGTAACGTAAGCTCTTCATCTTCATCGTAGAATTCTTCGACTTCATATGAGTTATCTTTGATCACCTGCGACGAAGGAGAGTGATTATGTTCCATTTCTTTTAATTCTTTTTTATACTATAAATAAAAAAATAATCCTCAAAGCCTCATGATTCAGAGATTCCAGACATCTTATATCGCGGTTTCGATAGTGTGTATAGTAAAGCCAACCAATCTGCTGACACTACCGTCTTAATTCGAGTACAGAGGATAACGCGGATTAGCGCGCTGCTACGCGTGCGACGCGGCCACTCACAGATGCTAAATTTCACGTGATTCAATTTTCACTAGAAATGACTAGGCTGTTGTAGTTAACTAATATGGATCGAAAATTATCGAGAGCTTTATTTCTTACTTATGAATTATAGGTTAATGCTTCTTATGCGAATGCTATCGTTCACGTTTTATATTGTTTGTTGTACTGACCCGATGTTTAATCAGGATGGGCTTAGATAAATACAGCGCTTAACAACATCAAAAAAGAACTTTAGTCAAAATGTTTATTTTTTTACAAGAAGATTAATTTTAATAATTTACATTTAAAAGTTGTAGCTTAAGCTTATATGACTGACATTGGTAATGAATTTAGTCCACGAAAAATAAATGAATTAAAAAAATTAAAACGCTAATTCTCCGCCGCACCTTCTCGAAATTAATCATCATCGTCTACATCGATTTCAATTCAAAGCTCTGACCAAAACCTCCAGCCAGAAATCTCAATAGAATACGTTATTCTTAATTATGGCAAACAAAATGAAATTTGAGGAACTTGTCGAAGAATTAAATCACGGAGCAATTAATTCTCACAAGCTCTATTGTCCTTATCATAATTGCTCGAGTTTGATTTTATCTCCTGGTGTTGGAGTTTTAGAAAAACGATCAAAGACTCCAAAGGTCTGTTTGCTATTTTTATTTAAATTTTGTTGACCGATAAGAATGGTTATTAATGAGCTTGTGGTTTCTTTGTTTAGGAATCTTTCCCATCAAAGAATATCGAAGAAAAGAAATCTGAATACACAACCAAGACAGACGGAGAAGAAGCTTCAGACCAAGAAGAAGAAGACATTTTCTGGGTTCTGACAGATCCATTCCAATTTGACAATTTAGGATTCAGCAAAAGTTCAACAACAGGAATTAAATACCTTGCTTGCGCAGATTGCGACCGTGGTCCGTTAGGCTATCATGATTCTAATACTATCGGCGTTGATGGCACTGGGAAGGTAGAATTTTTGCTAAGTGCAAAGAAAGTACTTTATAAAAAACCGTGAGCTGTCGTTTTATATATTTTGCTTTTGGTTCTAGCAGTGTGCGGTACATGTTGGTTGACAATTTGGAAGAACAAGTCGAGTGACGATGTGGCTGTATTAAATAAAGTCTGGTACATTTTTGGCGTATATATGGTTTTTCTTGTGTTTATATTTGTTTTGTCACATTTCGTTTATTTATGTAAGGTTTATTCAAACTGTGAATGAACGTAACGTTCTTATTGATTTTTATTGAATTGTTGACAAATAGTTATGATTGATTAATTTCTTAAAGGTATAAAGCCTCGATTATCAGGCTCAAATTTGCCAGTAGATCTCAAATAGCCTTACTGTCATACGAATACATGCTCGCATACATACGGATACTTCTCAGATGCTCCGGATGATATATTACTCTAATCAAATTGCAATGAAGCATGTCTTCGGAACTAACAGGCACTAGTCAATCTACTATCGACCTCCTGCTCCTATTATTTTTATATACAACGCATCCTGTGGCATGATAATACCAAATCTGAAAAGTTTTGCGAAAGTTCTGGTTTGGATTTGGCCAATGATATTAATTGCTTGATTTGTTATAAATTCTCGAATTAGATCAGATAATGAAATAAGAAACTTCATTAGGCGAACAGAAACAAGTGTTTTTAATTATTCCTTTCAAAGCAATCCAACTCACGTCTTTTTCTTTTCCTACGCAAGCGCTGATAGCTTCAGTCAGAGCACAGCAATTTACCTTGCCTCAGTATATATGCTGCGTTTAATAATTCGACAAGTGATGATAGATATCAAATCAAATACAAATTAAATAATCTGGCCTAACACCAAGTTTTCCCATTTTCGAATCAGTATCTCAATCACTCTTTTTACTAGCGCTATCTAACCAGTCTTACGACAATCAAATATTATATCGTACAAACTACTACGGCAAAAATGGATCCAGCGACTGGTACTCCCGGTCGAAGCATTCGAATTTCTGTCATCCGCTCCTCGCCATTAGGACTTGTTTAACTGATTCTGGCAGTGTCCACGCATATGCTGAGAAATCAGAATAACGTCATAATATATACCAAATTTCTTCTCACAGCTTTATTTAGGCCGCAAAGGCCTAAAAAAGTCGAAAATCGGCAGTTCGTTTATGTTGTATAATCTTGCATTTCTCAAGGTTGGACCAGTTTGGACTAGGGCTCTCTCCATGGATAAGATCATGATATTTTAGCATATCCATATCATATCCATGAAATTTAAGACACATGGATATCCGTGCGAATTTTGCTATAGTCACCAACCTTACATTGAATCGCTTCTGGAACTTCGATTCAAGAGGCTTGTTCTTGAGCGTAAGTTACCGATGGAGATGAGGATATTAATACTGCTATGCGACAGCAGCTTGAGATTCAGTATCCTATAGCTCATGAACCTGGGTTAAAGGCCATTGGTTTTGCAAAATTTGCACGAGACGTAGTTTCAGAGATAATGCATAATATTAAAGGCTCAGTCCCAGAAACCCTTCCTGAGCCTTTGGCTGAATCTTCAGATATTGAAGGATACCTTAACTCTTATGTTTTGATGAGAAGAAGAGAGATTGAATCTATACATGGTGGAAGGTCAAAAAGTAAACGAATGACAGCAACTGCACGCGATTATTTAGCTTTTCCAGCTGCAGAAGTTGATGTTGAGAGATTATTCAACAGTGGGTGAGATTTTCTAAACTTACGAAGGTGGTCATTAGGTAGTGGGACCAGGAGGAAGCTTCTCATACTGAAGGATTCTCTTTGTGAGCAATATGTATATATGCATGAATATCCATGAATATTGAGCGTATCCATTTCCATATAATTTCAAGCCTGCGGAAATATCCACGTATTATCCATGACAAAGTCGGGTATTCATATCCGTAAGATCGATCCATGGATATACCCATATCAGCGTATCCACTGAGAGCCCTAGTTTGGAGGTCTGACGGTCATTTAGTTCACATGCTCTGCATGAGCGGAGGAAACTAGAGAATCATGCGCTGAAGATAATGAGCCTGTCGCGTCGCGTCGCGTCACTTCATATCGCGCGTGGCTATCCGACAAACTCCAGAGTTACCCGGCTGCGAACGCCGTCAAAGGCACTAGCACAACAAACTCACTGCTCCGTTTGCTCCATCACGCTACCTCGTTACCGGGGCCTCACCATAACGCGCTAGAACTCGGTCAAGGAGTGGTCGTATTATCTATAGATTTAAGAGCCTAGAATCTTACTAACAAATCCCGTAGATCGGTTTATGGCGGCCGTTCTATGTCTAACTTATGCTACCTCTTGTCCTCGGTCTCTCCATAACGCGTTAGACCATAGCCAGTAGAGTATGTCCTTGGTTGGGAATACTATCTGACATTGATTATATTGATGATGCTGATGATTGATATTGATGATGATGACGATGATTATGATGACGATGATGAAACATAAATTGAGGAATTACAAATTGTGGGGTAGCTGTATTCCTAGATTGATGATTTAGAGTAAAGCCGAAATGGAGAAATAAGTGTCTCGTATCAATTTCACCGCTGCTAACAAACAGCAAATAGCTGTATTATTGCCAATATATTTAAACAGAGGACCAATAACTAATAATGAGAAATGGACATTATTGGGTACGGCCAAGGCTGACGCCTTTTTAACTTTCTCTTATCTGTGAGACCCATTCTCTATCACTTGGCTTTTGGCATAGGCAACAGCTCTGATGATCTCCTAAGAAATTCAGTCTCAAAGGCTGATTATACGATATCGTATGGTGTGGGCTGGAGCTGCTGCAACTGGCCAAGACTGGCTGTTTGTGCGCTGCACTGATAGCGTACAGACTGGGCATTGGCGATAAGGAATTCGACGGCCCACAGCCGCGGTCCTGCTTTATGATTGCGATAAGTAGTGGTGGTAATCACCATAGGTTAAAGATATCGCGGTTGATGACAAAACTGGAAGCAGGATGAAAGGACTCTTGACTACGACTCATGAAAAGCCTATCAAACGAGGAGAACAATGCCATCTGTGATGGTAACTCAATCCAAAATGACGCAAACCCGATTCTGACTACTCGACAGCCGGTGACTGCCTCGTAGTGATAATAATAGCTGCTTCTCGACCTCATCGTTGACAAGCAGCTTATCGATATCTAAACCATAGTATAGTCGTCGTCCATACACATCACGCACCCTTCAGCACCCTTCATCAATAGCCGGGGCGGGCCCACTCGATACAAGCAGATTAGCTAAAATAAATCGAATGCCGCAGACCTCCAATGCTTGGCTACAAGTCGAGCTCCACATTTATTGTTTGTGTTTAAACTTCTTGGTTTGGAGCGCCATTAAGGCAAAGAAACCATGCCTCAAGCTGCATCGACAATATCGAGGCAAATCTTTGTTAGCCAATCTGAGTTTGGGTTTTCTAGGCCGCGTGGGATCTAGTCGCTTGAGCCCTTGTCGGGCTGAGCATAACCACAGTTGAGAAATGGCGTACAAAATTGGATATGAAGTCGCTCGAATAATGGAGTCATAGAATTTATGTACTATCCGAGTCATAGTTCCCGGATCTGATACCGCCGGCATTCTATCTATCTGTGGGGAGGCTTGTCCGGCCCTTTGCAATCGTTCACGATCTGGTCTATAGATCCTGTACGAGTTCCGCGGAATGATATGATATGGCTCGCGAGAAGCATAAACACGTGCCCAGATCGGTCTTTTGTGGGATGCGACATGTGAGAACCAAGTCTAATATCTAACATCTAAAATCAATATAGTAATAGTAAACTAGACTGCTAGCAACGAAAGAATCGTCGCAAGCGGCCGATGCCATAAACGGCCCGTCGCGCGCCGGACCAGATTCTAAAATCTCGAATCATCAGTCATCGCGAGAATTAAACATTGCGGCATGTACTCCGAGTCGTCGAGATGATTGCGTGGCGTCTATCGCGACCAGTGCGGTAGTGAGTAATTTCAGCACAAGATTCGCTTCCGGCAACCTAGCGGGGACTAACTCGCGCAACCCTACGCGAGCTCGCAAAGTTTGCCGCTCCATAGACCGAGGGACCAGACAAAACGAGTCCCACGTCTTGTCACTAGCAGCCAAAGTCTTGTACAAATGAAGGCTTCTACAAATAACGACCGGAAGTGCGAAGGCTTATCGCCCATCGAAGACAGTCAAGAAACGCCATGTCGACGACACACTTGGCACAAGTTGATGATTGTAGACCACACATTAATTGAGGACCCCCCTAATTGGCTTACTAAGAAACGCTTTTTAGCTCGGCATTCGAGTGGCTGCTTGTCGCAGGTCGCCGGGCTAGTTGCTGCGCGGCTTGCAAAGATGTATCAGAGAGGAGAGTCTTAACAACGCTTTCGGGTGCTCCGGCAGTCAGCTGGCCAAGCAAGGCTTAGCAGCTGCCTAGTTCTTGATATTTCTTGATGTAAACAAACCGCTTTAATCGAAATATCAAGATAGAATGTTGTTTCGTGCAATCCTGTCAGCAGCTATCGAAAGACGCTCCTACCCTGCGGGTGACCTGACTCGTTGGCAAAGCTGCGATAAGGAATATAAAGTTGACGGCTCGGTGGACCGTGCACAGTTCGAGCGGAGCTCAGAGCCCGGGTTGGGCTTGAACATTGGTGGACTACAACCGCAACACCGTGCAGTTTACAGGATCATTAGTTATATCGATGAGGTAACGGGCGGGAGTCAAGTATTTTAGTTAGAATTTATATATCGTGGATCGTGAGATTCAAATTCATGTCTTTTCTCGACGTGAACGGACTCCGACTGCCGAGTCATGAGCTATTAGACGAAACAGATATTGAGAGCATCTACCAGCATCCGACCCACCCCCACCATCTTCGTTTCTTGTAATTTCTAGAGCTGGACTAGCTTACGTTTGGACCTCAACAGAAACGACTGGCTCGTAGCGTTGATTGCTTTCTTGCCGAGAGTTCGCAATCGCCAATGCAAACTGCTGCCTGTCTAGTCTGGCCCGAGGTTTGGTTGAAGAGTACTGAGTCAGCTGCATCGTTGATGCAGCATTGCACCGCAAAAGGATCATATATTTCAGATCTCAACTATATCTGTGACACTATAGCATATCCGATCTACTGCTTGTCCAGCTCATGGATCATGGTCCGGCCAATCGCACGGCCTTGGTCTGTGGGAATACGAGACGCGTGGACAGTGGGCGTGTTCCTAGCGCTGGCCATTTTGGCCTGAACTATCTGCTGTCCATGCCAAGTGAAGTACGTTGTACCCTATCGTCGTTCAGTCCTCCTGGATTCGCATATCTGCTGCTGCTGCTATCAAACAGAGGTCCTTATCGATTACGATGTCTGACTCGGATACACCTGCCAAAATTTTATCTCCACACCGCCCTCTCGCTTCGACTGTATAAATATTGATCGTGTTCCCCCGATATGTTGACTCTGTTCTTTCTGTCTCTCTATCGGCTGCTGTCTCTGTCCCTTGTTCACACTAGGAGCTCTGCTACCAATGGATGTACGTGTTTTATCTACTCTATCAATCTTCTGTTGAATATACGTACTAACTTTGCTCTTCATTAGACTGAGTACAACGAGAAGAAGGCATCCGCCGTCGTAGAGGTCATGGACTCGTTCCAGGACTCCGACTCCAACACCGGTTCCAAGGAGAAGTACATCTACACCAATGATGAGCGGGAATTTATCATCAACCACATCGCCAACTCCGAGTCTTTGAAGGATCTCATCGAAGGTGATCTTGACTACATGCTTGAGAAAGTCAAAGAGATGGATCAATCTGAGTCTATGGAGTGGATTCTTGAAGCAATTGAGGAACATGCCGGCGATGTTAACTTTGCGGATGTTACTATGGATCGATTGAAGCTACTTGCCCAAGGTCAGGAAGCTTCTGGTCTTGACCCCGATACATATGACATCGATCTTCGCATGCAAGCTGCTGTTTTCAAGTACCATTCTCCTTACGCTGAAGTTCGTGCGGTCGTTAGTCCTATTGACAACTTTGACATGCCTTGCGAGACTCTTCGTGCTTACATTATTGGAATTATATGGGTCGGTGGTGGTTCTTTCATTAACGAGATGTACCATCAACGTCAACCTTCCATTACTCTTACTGCTACCGTCTTCCAGATTTTGATTTATCCTTCTGGAAAGCTATTGGCTCGCATTCTTCCTGACAAGTCTATTGGATTTGGAAAGTGGAAGATGAGGATTAGCCCTGGCGATTGGACTTACAAGGAGCAGATGCTTGCTACTATCATGACCAACGTCGGATCTGGATCATCCAACTTCTTCCATTATGGTTTGGCTATGCGTCTGCCTATCTTCTTCAACCAGACTTATGCCGGTTGGGGTTTCATGTTTTTAATGTCTTTCGTCACCAACTTCTTCGGATTCGGTCTTGCTGGTGTTCTTCGACGATTCGCTGTTTACAATCCGAGAGCTCTGTGGCCTACCGTGCTTCCTATTCTCCAGCTTAACAAGACTCTTCTGCTTCCGGAGACTAAACAGAGCATCAATGGATGGACTATCACCAAATACAAATTCTTCTGGATCGCTTTTATTTGCGCCTTTGTTTACTTCTTCTTGCCTGATTACCTTTTTACTGCTTTGTCAACCTTCAACTGGATGACTTGGATTGCTCCCACCAATAAGACTCTTGCTTTCGTTACTGGATCAAAGATGGGTCTTGGATTTAACCCAATTACAACCTTCGATTGGTCAGTCATCAACTATTCTACTCCTCTTATTATTCCCTTCTTTGCTGTCGCAAACAAGTTCTTTGGCGTTATGCTTGCTGGCTTGGTTGTTATTGGTATCTACTTTTCAAATTACAAGTACACTGCTTTCTTTCCTCCAAACAATTCGAGTGTCTACGACCGTTATGGTGCAAAGTACAACTTGTCTCGTGTTATCACAGATGACAATCTTTTCGATCCCGAGCGTTACAGAAGCTACTCTCAAGTTTATATTGGTGCCGGCAATTTGAGTATGCTGGGCGCTTACTATGCCATGTACACTATCGCCTTCACATACATCATGATGGGAGAATGGAAAACCGCGTTCTCGGCATTCAAGGGAGTTTACAAGTCATTCTTTGAGAAGCGAGGAACTAGTGGATATGCCGGTTTCAAGGATGTTCACTCTCGCTTGATGAGCAGATACCCTGAAGTCCCCGAATGGTGGTTCGTTGTTATTCTTGCTGTTGCGATCGGTGTCGGCGCTGGTGCTATTTGCGGTTATCCAACCGGAACTCCATTCTGGGCTATCATCATCGTCATTCTCGTTTCTGTCGCGATTTTGATTCCAGTTATTATGGTTTTTGCTACTACTGGATATTTGATCCCTTGCGATACTCTCACCGTTATTATCGCGGCTTATATGGTTCCCGGAAATGCTACTGCTTCTCTCCTTTGCCGTGTGTTTGGTTACAACACCGATGAGCAAGCAGAGTCATTCATCAGTGATCAGAAATTGGGCCACTATGCGAAGATTCCGCCTAGAGCTGTGTTCAGATCGCAAATGATTGCTGTCTTGTTGCAGTGCACTATTACCACTTCGGCTGTTATTTGGCTGATCGACAATACTCCTGATTTATGTACCACAACTCAGTCTGCTAGACTTGTTTGCTCGTTCCCTAACCAGCTTTACTCTAATACTCTTTTACTTGTGAGATTTTGATGTTGCTGCTGAAGGCGTTTTGTGTACAGATTTCTAACTTTGTGATTTTTAGGGTGTCGTTGGTCCTCATCGCACTTATGACGTCTTGTACCCGCTCCTCAAGTGGGCTTTCCTTCTCGGAGGTATCGTCGGTGTTGGATTCTACTATCTCCGCAAGCTGTTCTACCGCAAGCTTAAATATGTTCACCCTGTCGTTTTCATGTCCGGTATGACCCGCTACGGAGCTACTTACAATTTATCATACTACACTCCGGGATTCTACGCCTCACTCGCATTCATGTGGTACGTTCGCGGCAGATACTTGCAGTGGTGGACAAAGTACAACTACATCATGTCATCCGGTCTCACCGCCGGCACAGCGTTTTGCGGTATTCTTATTTTCTTTGCGCTGCAGTATACCAATACTAAGTTGACTTGGTGGGGAACTACTGTGTCGACTGCGGGAGTTGATGGCGGTGGCGTTGCTACTTTGCTTACTGCTCCAGTTGAGGGATTCGGGCCTCCAGTTGGTTCTTGGGAGTAATTTTTTATTGTTTTGTTTGTTGTTTTGAAATGTAAGCATGCATTTTGTCTCTCGGGTGGTTTATAAAAGATAATATAGAGCTATGTCAACTTAATTGTGTCATAGTGGGTCCATGATATCTATTAAATTGAAATATTAACTACATTAGTTTGCGGTCAGTCTAGCGGTGCAGTTATATAAAGATGATTAGTCACCGTACTTAAGCAACATCTGCATTGTCTGTCCTAGGACGACAAGTCCTCATCGCGCTGCCTCTCTTTACTGCCTCTGCTTTTATAAAGTGCACATATATATAAAGATTGTCAGTCGATTTTCATCAAACTGAGCATCATATGATGCTCGTTTTTTTTTCTTGGAAGCGCACAGTCCAAGCGCGAGCTCCAACCTGTTTTTTTAGGGTAGTTGTAGCCTTGCCGATGACGGTCATTGCAGTCATTGCAGGGTGATAACAGTACACTATGACAGGTTATAGTGAGTTTAGATGGAACTCATTTTGAACAATGCATGACTCCTGCTCGCAATCATTGGTTGGTCCTTAGCCGACTGGCCGACTCATGGCCTCCGATCACAGTTAATTGCTATTATTATTATTATCATACTAAATTAACTAACTGGCACAAACTAGGCCTACGCGAGTTGCTTCTCTATCGGCCGGCGTCGGCCAGGGCGAAGCTGAAGAAAACCAAATTTGACAGGGTTTAGCTTGGAGCTTGGCTGGGACCCCCCAAGAAGTCACGAATCAGAGGCAACGTTGAGATGCATCGGTAATTGGTCGAACTGACCGGATGTTCGAGAAGCAGATAGTCTGGTAACAGAAATTTGCAAGCATATAACTTGAAAATGCGGAGCAGACAAGATGACTGCAAATTATCAAATAGCGCGTGCAATGTGACGCGTTCGTGATCGTCCTGCAGCATTGAAGGAGTGCAGTCATGACTAAGGTGCTGTATCAGAAGTAGTAAGGATGTCCAAGAAAATTAAGGGTTTGATAACAGCGGTCACCAGCGCCGAGCAATATTCTTGTCTCGGAGGGTTATCTATAACGACTGCCAACATTCTGATAGTCGATACTGAATCGCTGTCTTGTGTTATCGTGGACCTGTTATCTGCGCGACGACTGGGGACCGGAAGAGTCTGTGATGGGATGAGTTGCGTGGAAGAGCAGTGTTTAGTCTGTGCACGCGCGGGCAGACCCCCAATCTCGAATGCATGGTTCACGATTTGTTCTCTGCTCTTTGTTCCAGGACCGTCCTATGACGGTTGTCCCAGCTAAATGAGCGTCTATCAGCTGCACAAGCAACATGAGCATGGAGATGCCGGCCGGTGATTGATGAGCGTGCTGCGGCTCATCAGATGAGGGCAATGGCGATGCTCAAGATCGCCTAGCAGACAGTCAGGTGTGCCTTCCCCAATACGTCCTGCTTATCTTGCAGATTTGCAGTATCTTGTGGGTGAGCTTGGCATGTTCCCGTCGTCCTCTGCTCGAAGGCTGAGTCGCCGATGGGAGTCATTCGCTTTCGCGCCCTGTGGCAGGAGGATTTCGCTTGCTGCGAGTGCATCATTGACCGCTACCCCCCCGGTACAGATCAGCGCGCTGTCCATGCCCTGCGCGGACCGACTCATGGGCCAGGACCAGGACTAGGACCAGGGCCGGAACCTCCCACCTATCTAGGACCCGCAATGGCTTGTGGTGGTCCGGTCTCTGTATGCTCGTTCTATCTCAACCGCTCCAGTTCCTGGGCATCGCCCTTCCACTCACCACCTCGCCAAGTCCACCCGTCACCGGCTTTCTGCTATCTGCAATCGTCTATTGCCTCCCTTATCGCACCTCCCACGTTACTGTACTATGCTATAAAAGCTGTCATGTCTTCCTTCATCCGACCCCTATCGACATCCAGTTCTTTTTCTCTCACTGCTTGACGTCTTCAAGATGGGAAAGGTAATAAGCTCCTCCCACTGCTGCAGGTCTCCCCAATACTATCACTATCGGCTGCTAACTGCTTCTTCCAGAGCGAATACGACGAGAAGGTGACGGCTGTCGTCGAGGTCTCCTCGGACTCGTTCCAGGACTCCGACTCCAACACCGGTTCCAAGGAGAAATACATCTCGACTCAATACACCGCAGATGAGCGAGAGTTTATGATTAACCACATCGCCAATTCGGACTCGCTCAAGGATCTCATTGAAGGCGACCTTGATTATATGCTCGAGAAGGTCAAGGAGATGGATACCTCTGAGTCTATGGAGTGGGTTCTTGACTCTATTGATGAGTATAGAGGTGATGTCAGCTTTCCCGATGCGACAATGAAGCAGCTCAAGCTGCTTGCTCAAGGTCAGGAAGCTTCTGGTCTTGATCCGGAGACCTACGACTTTGACCTTAGAATGCAAGCCGCGATCTTCAAGTTTCACTCTCCCTACCCTGAAGTTCGTGCTGTTGTCAGTCCCACCGATGACCCTACTATTCCTTGCGAGACCTTACGTTGCTATATTATTGGTATTATTTGGGTTGGTGGTGGTTCGTTTATCAATCAGATGTACCATCAGAGACAGCCTTCTATCACTCTTACCTCTACCGTCTTCCAGATTTTGATCTACCCCTCTGGAAAACTTCTTGAGCGGTTGCTTCCTGATACTACGATTGGTATTGGAAAATGGAGAATGAAAGTTAGTCCTGGACCTTGGAATAACAAGGAGCAAATGCTTGCTTCAATCATGACAAACGTCGGTTCTACTTCCTCCAACTTTTTCCACTACGGTCTCGCAATGCGTCTGCCCATCTTCTTCAACCAGACATACGCTGGCTGGAGTTTTATGTTTTTGATGTCTTTTGTCACAAACTTCTTTGGATTTGGTCTTGCTGGTATCCTTCGAAGATTCGCAGTCTACAATCCTAAAGCTGTCTGGCCTACCTGTCTTCCAGTCTTGCAGCTTAACAAAACCCTTCTTCTTCCCGAGACTAAGCAACGTATCAACGGATGGACAATTTCAAAGTACAAATTTTTCTGGATTACATTTATCGGTTCATTTGTTTACTTTTTCTTCCCTGATTACATCTTCACCGCCTTGTCAACTTTCAACTGGATGACATGGATCGCTCCTAAGAACAAGAACCTTGCCATCATCACCGGATCAAAGCTCGGTCTTGGCTTCAATCCAATCACTTCTTTTGATTGGACAGTTGTCAATTACACTACTCCCTTATTCGTTCCTTTCTTCTCCCTCGCAAACAGATTCTTTGGTGTTGCGCTCGCTGGCTTGGTTGTCGCCGGAGTTTACTACTCGAACTACAAGTACACCGCCTACTTCCCTCCTAACAACTCTGGTGTCTTCGATCGTTATGGACAAAAATACAATCTCTCTCGTATTATCACAAACGGCGTCTTCGATGCTGATCTTTACAGAGATTACTCGCAAGTTTATATTGGTGCTGGTAACTTGACTATGTTGGGTGCTTATTATACCATGTACACTGTAGCATTCACATACGTCATGATGGGAGAATGGAGAACCGCATTCACTGCATTCAAGGGTGTTTACCAATCCTTCTTCAGAAAGCTTGACAATCCATATTCCACATTCAAGGATGCTCATTGCCGTATGATGAGTGTATATCCTGAAGTACCCGAATGGTGGTTCGTGATCGTCCTTATTGTGTCTCTTGGAGTCGGTGCCGGAGCTATTTGCGGTTATCCTACCGGAACTCCATTCTGGGCTATCATCGTCGTCATTCTCGTTTCGATCGCGATTTTGATTCCAGTTATTATGGTTTTTGCTACTACTGGATATTTGATCCCTTGCGATACTCTCACCGTTATTATCGCGGCTTATATGGTTCCCGGAAATCCTACTACTTCCCTCCTTTGTCGTGTGTTTGGATACAACACCGACGAGCAGGCAGAGAATTTCATTGCTGATCAGAAGCTGGGACATTATGCGAAGATTCCTCCCAGAGCTGTGTTCAGATCGCAAATGATTGCTGTCTTATTGCAGTGCTTGATTACTACATCGGCTGTTATTTGGATTATTGAGAATACTCCTGATTTGTGTACTCCAACTCAATCTGCTAGACTTGTTTGCTCGTTCCCTAACCAGCTTTACTCGAATACTCTTTTGCTTGTGAGTTTTTAATGTTGCTGTTACTGAGGTTTTTGTGTGCAGATTTCTAACTTTGTGATTTTTAGGGTGTCGTTGGTCCTGGTCGTACGTATGATGTCTTGTACCCGCTCCTCAAGTGGGCTTTCCTTCTCGGAGGTATCGTCGGTGTCGGTTTCTACTACATCCGTCGTATGTTCCCCATCGCTCTCAAGTACTGGCATCCCGTTGTTTTCATGGCCGGTATGACCCGCTACGGAGCTACTTACAATTTATCGTACTTCACACCTGGATTTTACGCTGGTCTTGCATTCATGTGGT
This sequence comes from Myxozyma neotropica, assembly GCA_030568295.1. Classification (NCBI taxonomy): domain Eukaryota; kingdom Fungi; phylum Ascomycota; class Lipomycetes; order Lipomycetales; family Lipomycetaceae; genus Myxozyma; species Myxozyma neotropica. Next base: position 57,146 of record JAJLTU010000007.1, on the reverse strand, counting down.
ACGTTCGCACACGATACTTACATTGGTGGACAAAGTACAACTATATCATGGCTTCGGGTCTTACTGCTGGATCTGCGTTTAGTGGAATCTTGATTTTCTTTGCACTTAGATATACTAGTACTACTTTGACCTGGTGGGGTAATAGTGTCTCATCAGCAGGCATTGATGGAATTAGTACTACTACTTTGTTAACTCCTCCTGTTGAAGGATTTGGACCTCCTCTTGGCTCTTGGGACTAGTTTTTCGCGAAAGCTATTTTTTGTGTTCTTCTTTGTTGTATTTTTGGATTTAGAATGGATCGATGTGTTTTGATCTTTATTTTTAGGTAATTTATTTAATCAATATATTATTGTCATATTTGATTCGATCGTCCAATGAGAAGCACGTTATAATAACAAAAGCGTACTTTGATAGCGAACAACTGCTCAATTGGTCTTACCTTTTCTGTGAGCATTTCCCGCCAAATATGCTGCGCCTCCTTCTAAATCATTATTCTACGTTATATAATAATCTAAAATACATAATGTAAGATAAACAAAAAATGCAATGCATTTATGAAGCTACCAAGTTCATACGTCTGCAGGTCAGTCGCATAAAGCACGTTCGTCGTCTCATACAAAGATATAAGTATGACAAGCGAAACGAGAATAATTGCAAATCATTCGCGCATAACAAACAATAACGCAATGACAGCTGTAATATATTCGTCAATATAAATTACTATTTGGCTGGCAACCGAGCGTGACCTAAACAAAAATTTGTAGTTCCAGACACGGGCGCGTACGCGAAGACTGATGAGACATGGACTTGATTATCTTTAATCTAAGACGAAATGTTGGAACAGGAGAGCAGGTAAGGAGCAGTACTACTTGCTACACTTTAAACAACCGTGTCGATCGTAGTTGAGCCAGACAATAGTTTTGAAGGGAGCTTGAAATGGAGTATTGTGTACTTTGTCTTCAGGTGACGATCAAACCGTTGAGTTACACCACTGGCTCATACTGGCTCATAAAATGAGCATATATTGGCCTATAGTAAGAGCGTAAGAGTTAGTCGATTTGGCCCATGCAAATGATAGCAAAAAGAGAAATACAAAGGGGAAAAAGCGTACGGTGACGGTATCAAAGACCACTCTGCCATCATTTAATCGATAAAACACAGCTTCAAATCTATATCCGACAAATAGGTACCTGCATATTTCTTTCTCCAATTGTAAACTAAACTCTTCATCTCCATCGAATGGACATTCTTCTGTAATATTATCTTCTTCTGATAAAATATTATAACATGGCTTTACAACCACGATTCCTAGTTCATCATCTTCGGAATCTAAGCCTGGTTCATAAATCCTTTGAATTTCAACTGGGATCGGATATGATTCAATAGATTTAATGCTTTCAAGCTGTGCAACTGCATCTTCAGTCCCGAATAATGCAAAAGCAGCAGTTCTTTGAGCATCTTGAAGGGTCATAAATCCATCACTTTCAGTTAATTCAAGAGGTTGCCATGGCTGTTCTTCTTGATTTGTATTAAACCTTTCGTAATTCTCATCATCGTCCCATTCAACTGTCGCAATAGGTCCATATTGCACTTCTTGGAAGGTAGTAGTGGTATCTGGAACGCCATTTAATGTCTCTGATGGCGCTTCATTAGAGGTCCATTCGATTGCCTCATTATCATCACTCAATGGATCAGTAATCTTTTCAATAACCGCATCAACAATCGGATCTTCCTCTACATTCACAAGCAATTCAATTTCCTCATCATCCAATTCTGTTTTCACTTCAATAATCTTCTTCCTCCTCTCCTTCTCCTTCTCCTCAGTCTCTGCTCTTGCTTTTTCAATCTTCGCTTCATCAAATCGATCTTTGAGAATCCCAAGATTGGTCCTTGCAAACTCATTTCCTAAAATCATCGACATTGAAGTTTGAAATCGACCTGGCATTAGCTGCGCAACTTTTCTTAGCCGAGAAAATTCAAATCGTGCACGCTTAGTTAACACAAGAGTTTCGCATAATGCTGATAAGAATTCCGGACAAACATCATGATAAATCACCTAGCGCGCTCTCCCTGTCAGTAAAATACCAGAGGAGATAGAAAGAGAGTAGAGAAAAGACGGAACATACATATCGACAGAAATTATCAATAACTTCAATTGCATCTAATAATTTTGATAATTTCATATTTTGGTCATAATGTAATTTATTCCCCAAAAATAATCTCGTAAGATAAATCCATTCCTCATTATTTTCAATTTCATCATAGAAAAAAAAGCTATCTCCCTCTTCCAGATCTTTGCCAACGGTTTGCTTCTCGGAGATCGTACTGTTGCTATCTTGCGGTTTTTCAGATGCGACCGCCGGCAGCTTATTAGCAAGTCTCGCAATCTTAGCCTGTTCATTTTCCGGCACCAATTTCGAAATTTTAACATAAGTAAGATACATACTAAAAGCTTTCATTTTTTCCACGTCAAAAAATCTTTTCTTTCTATATATTTTTAAACAACTTTCAATCCTCTGACGAAATGTTTTGTTACTGGGATCATAAAGTTCACGCTCGTTGGAGTATTGGAATGGAGTTATTGGGTTTTCTGTATAGTAATACTCGAAACCAGTTCCTAGTAATGCTGCTTTCTGAGTCTTTGATTTCTTCTTTTTGCGTTTTGTTCGGTTGCGAGCAGGAGAAGGTTGCTGTTCTTCGTCTTGAAGGTCGATTTCGAAATCTTGAGCTGTTAAAGTAGCGCTAGTTTCATCTGTACGAGTTTCTGCATTCAATTTCTCGAAATTTGGAATATCATTTACTATTTCAGATTTAGGAGTAACATCAGATATTGGAAATTCACCAATATTGTCCGTTATTTCGTGGATGAAGCGTGGATCAATTGGAGATACCTCAGATGAGGCAGTCGAGATTCTATTGATTTCTTCCTCCATTCGATTCGTAGCTCATTGGATCGCGACGACTTTGGACTCAAAAGTACTCAGTTGGTTGGAATCGTATTATCACATCAATTACAGTAGAAACAGAAATGGGGAGAGAGCGTAAGCTAGAGTGAGAAGGTGAACTATGAATATTGAGAGGCTTGTGGAGAATTGGGAGTGCGGACCAAATACACTTTCGCTGCTAAATAATCTGATAGCAATATTGAGCAAACTACAATTATCTCCATGATATTGAGTTAAACAGGACAATTGTAAAGTGCTACTATTATTATTATTATAATCACCAGCCATGGATTGCATACACAATCAGTAATCGATATTACAGTATCTGCTCAAACAACTTCTTTGTATTATAGACCCCTTCCAACATATTCAGATCCTTTCCTAGTTCCGGAACCCACGTAGCATGAGCAAAATCAATCAACTTGATCTTACAAACCGACATCACTCTCTCCTCCTCATCATCTGCGTATTCATCTGTAATTTCGGGTACTTTTCCTGAAAATGTAAGCTGTTCAACAACTCGTCCATCCACGGTAATGGTCTCACTAATATATTCAATATCTTCTTCTTCTTCTTCTTCAATATTCTGAGAAGCCTCATTCTCTTCATCCTTTAAAACTCTATCGAACGCTTCTCTATCACCTTCATAAACCGCTAAAATACTAGCCGAATACATCCTCGATTCTTCACTTTCCAGAATCTCGGCAATTTCTCCTAGCACGTTCAATATCTTCTTCACAACCACTTTCCTTCTCTCTTCTCCAAATGCATCAGGCAAGAAATCTCGAAATCCAGAAATCACATCATCCTTATTAAATTTTCGGCCGTAAAGTTTATCATAAACAATAAATTCTTCATTCTCACAATCCCAAACTTTCATACCGGCAATTCGGAAACCAAGTGATCCGCTGGTTGTTTCTGCAGCAACTGCATCAAGCCGATCCGCTTTCTCTTTGCTTGCTCTTGAATCCCATAATTGACGACCAAGTTTAATATCAATTACTGATGGCTTAGTAAATCCCGCGGTAACATTTTCAAGAACAATTGCTTGTTCAGCATCGTTAATCTTATGACTTAAACTCGGATTCGCTTCTTCCTTATTGTCAACAATTTCGACCTCATCATTATTTTCCTCAGCTAATTCCAAAGTTCCATAAAATTTAGGTGCAAGATTAGCGAATTTAGGATGTGAAGATGCTAATTGCTCATAAAATTCAATCTCATAACGAGATGCAGGCTTAATGATTACTAGACCTGAGGAATCTTGCAAAACTCCGTCATGACCTGCTACTTTGCTGTCGAACGATACAGCGGACGATAAATCTATAACTGGTATGGCCATTCTCTATAGTCGCAATTCGTGGTTACCCTGTGGTGGATGTGCAAGCGGAGATGAGATGCTGAGTGTATTGATGATCTGCGGATGTGGGGATGAGGCTACGAAGAGGAAATGACTAAGCATCGTCATAGTTCAGATCATCTTAGTTTAAGAATGACGTTAAAATGATATCGTAAACTATATTATAACATAACTAATCTGGTTAAAGCCCAACTAGACCTTAAGAACGACCTTACCAGTCGACTTTCTGGACTCCAAAGCCTCCGCAGCAGCAGGATAGTCCTCCAATGCAAACTCCTTGAAGACCGCAACATCCAAAACGCCAGTCGAGATCTCTTTCCACAACAATTCAGTATAATATTTAAATTCCTCCGGCTCAGAAATATAATTAACCAGAGTAGTCCTCAGAAGCTTTAAATTCTTTGGAGTAAGAATGGTTATCGAAATAGGAGGCACGGCCCCACTCGCGTTTCCAAATGAACAGACAGTTCCTTTACGTCTAGCACACGCAATCGATGCATCAAACGTAGATTTTCCAACACCATCAAAAACGACTTGACAACCTTTACCTTCCGAAGCTTTCAAAACCTCAGCAGCATAATCAGGAGTTTCAACATAATTAATCACAGTTTCAGCGCCGGCCTTCTTTGCAAGCTCAGCTTTTTCAGGAGTTGATACGGTTCCGATTACATGAGCACCAAATCCAGAGCATAATTGAGTGAGCAGTAATCCCATTCCACCAGCTGCTGCCTGAACAAGGACATAATCACCCTTTTTAACATCATATGCTTCCTTAACGAGAGTGATTGCCGTTAATCCCTGCAGCAATGATGCCGCTCCGATCTTCAATGAGATCTCATCAGGAAGCTTGCAGATAGCTCCAGCAACAGGAGAAATAGTATACTCGGCAAAACAACCGGCGCCCATGTAAGCTACACGGTCACCGATGGAGAAGGAAGTCACGTCCGGAGCGACGGCGACGATCGTACCTGCAGCTTCACGACCGGCGAGGTAGGGATACTGAATAGGATACAATCCGCTCCGGAAATAAGAATCAATAAAGTCTATATTATCTCAATTAGCTCAGATTATTAAAAATCACAAGTTAATAGAAACATACTTAAACCACAATACTCGTTCTTGATTAGAACCTGTCCAGATTCGACTTTGGGAACTGGAATCTCGGTGAATTTAAGAACTTCACGACCGCCCTTTTCAGGGACAATGAATCCTTTCTGTGTAGCAGGAATAGACATTATCTGAAATATGTTTGTCAATAAATCAAAGATCTGTGAGAGTGGTTAGGAGTGAGGGGCAAGACAAACAGATTGAGTGGAATTGTCTGGGAGCGTAGATTAATGCAACGCTGATTATTAGGGCACGAGCAGATACAGTTTAGTTTTGATATCTTTGATCTGTATGCACCAAAACAACTTGATTTAACCAATTGAGATAAGCACCGAGAATATAATTGACATCCGAAGTCTCCTTTTTTATAATAAATTATAATTAATGAGAGAAATCAAGCAAATAGTCGACACTAAGGCAAAAACACGTTTTAGACGTTACTATCACTGCGCGCTTAGGATGGCCTGCGCACAGACTATCGCCTATCGTTCACAGCAATCTCAAACTTATATCCCACCCATTCATCCACATTTCTGATTCTTTGTGGTGCGCCCCTCTTCTCATTTGGATAGTATAAAAGTACGCAATTGATCAAATACTGATTAAAGAATTGCAGAATAATCGAGTCAACATGTCTTCTTCGTCATCATCAAAATCAACTACCCTCGCTCCTAACAGGCCTTCGAATGTGCCAGGGTTCGTCATTCTTTTTCGAGGATCATTTTTTTATCAGTAATTCTAACTATCTTATGCTGTAGAAGCGTGATTCGTGCTTTGGTCATGTTCACGGCTGCGATGGTCATCGGTCCTCTATTCTCGTTCTACTTCTGTGTCAACTATATCTTCGGTGAGTATCATATTTCTCCATTTCCCTCTTATTCGCTTTTTTTCTAACTTACGAGTTAAATGATAGACGGAAATAGTCAATGGGCAGGATTAGTTGCTGCAATTGTTGCGAATATAGTTGTTCTTGGATATGTTGTGTTTGCATGGAAAGAAGACTCGAATACGTTTAAGTCTGCCGATGGCGAGGAGCCTAAGAAATCAAAATGAATTGGCGCGAGTTTTGTCACAAGAAAAGAGGAATAATCGATTAGTTGCGAACAGAAAATACTGCATTGAAGCAGAGGTGGAAATTTACAGTATCTATATAACGCACTGAGAAGTTGGAAATAATTGAGATTGAAATAAAATATTTTGAATATGCTATCTATGATAAAGAATACAGGTTGGAATTGTTATTAACTGTATTTATTTTGTATAATATTACTTTGTTATCTATCTAGCCAGTATATACGTGTCCATTCTCTAATACAAAATTATCGACGCATGCTTAGACAATTAGGTCCCAAGTTAATAGCCACAGTATTTTTAATGCTAATGATTTAATTCTGGGTGCAATATGGCGGCTAAATCATTGTCGGCGTAAGACTGGATCTCATGATGATGATCTCGACTTTACTGTCCAGCCAATCACTATTAGAATCAGCATTCTTCTAGAAGATTATTTGCATATTTATATCGTTGAGGTTTTGGTTTGCTATTTGTTATACTGCAATCAAGAGAGCGCGATGTCGGATCTTCAACGAAATCTCTTAAAATCGAAAATCACTACCCCCTCGTCATCAGACGCAATCAAGGGCCGATATGTTTCAAATAGCCCTTCAATCAATGGACTAGGTCAATTAAAAGGAATAAAACCACCTCCGGGAGAAATAAATTTACCTACAGATCACAAGATTTCACTACCTCTGTAAGCAAATGCGATTATAGAGAGATTAGATCTGGTGCTGACACAATGCAGGCGACCACCAAAGCAAAGAGCATACAGAGAAGGTCAATGGTCAGATTATTGGTCTCATAGCATAACCGCACCTCTATCTACACCTTCATCAAAGTATCAGATATATTATACTCCGCCAACACCGTCAACTTCTAAAGCGTGGCATATTTTCCACCACGGCGCAGGATCCTCAGGGCTATCCTTCTCTCTTACAGCAAAAACTTTACATGATGCTTTACCGAATGTTGGAGTAGCAGCATATGACGCACGAGGGCATGGATATACGAGTAATACAGATGATGACGGAGATCTTAGTCTCGAGACGCTGGCACGCGACTTTGTACGTGCTGTGGCGCATATTTTCGATACTACGGCCGAGAGCGAACACGATAATGCTGATGCAGGGGAGGTAGTATTTGTCGGACATTCTCTTGGTGGTGCGGTTGTAATCGAAGCCGCATTGAATTTCCCTCAATTATGGCCTAATGATGCTCTTGCAAGGCCGGTGATTAGTGGAGTGGTTGTCATTGACGTGGTTGAAGGCTCTGCGCTGGAAGGACTGGCTCATATGCGAACATATCTCGGCACCAGACCTCCATTCTTTCGATCAATGAACGATGCAATTCGGTGGCATGTAAAGACGCACACGATTGGCAACGAAGAGTCAGCTTGCGTCAGTGTACCGCCGCTAGTGCAAGAGATTGAGGATGGCAAGCTAGGCTGGCGAACAGATTTGGGATCTACGGAACGGTATTGGCCGAGCTGGTTTTCCAACCTGAGCTCGAAATTCTTGCAAGCACGAGCAGGACGGATGCTAGTGCTCGCCGGCACAGACCGACTAGACAAGACTCTTACGATAGGACAAATGCAAGGCAAGTACCAGCTAGAGGTGCTTCCGGATGTGGGACACTTTGTGCAAGAAGATGCACCAGAGAGATTTGCGGGGCTTTTGGAGGTATTTTGGGGCAGGAATAAAAGGGGCGCTGCGATGGAGGTCAATAGGAGATTAAACGCCCACGGCAAGAACGCGGAAGCGAGCGCGGTTATGGGGAGCGGGCTGCCGATGGCCGCGAGTATGCCGAAGTTCGCCTGAGCAGTTTGTTGCCAGTCATTGGCAACGATTGAAAATAGAACTCATTTTGCTAGCAAGAAAGATAAGAGAGCCTCTGACGTAGTTGTGCCGCATTAACAAGTCAAATATCACGTGCAGATGGCACGCGCACCCTCAGCCAACTGGGGCTTCTCTCTCGTGAGCGCCGGCGGCGGAGTAAGCCTTGAGGCGGCGGATGACAGATGCAGCCATACTAGCAGCGCCACCGGAGCCGAGGCGGCACACAATGAACGCCACCCGTGCGTGCTGCAGCGTGATGGCGATCAGGCTTAACGCGACGTGATGCGACGCGATGCTCCGCTCCGGCTTGGACAGGAGCAGCGCGAGAACGAGGCCAGCGCAGGGCGTCCGCGCAGGCGGCCTCGGGACGCAGACGGCAGAGCGACGGCAGGCAGAGGCAGCGAGCAGCGAGTGACGTCCGAACAAAGGCGATGGCCACATTTAAGGTTGGCTTCCTTCTCTTGCTGAGCAGACACAGTCAACAAACCGGATATTTCTCGCCAGCCTACAGACCCGCGACTGGCAGTCGGTTTGTTTACCGGGCCTTGCAGCAACAACCCGCACCAGAAGCAGCAACTGCACAATAATGCCTGGCCGCCGGCGCGAGAACCGGTAGAAGCCTTCGGAACAACGTGGCGCGCGCTCACGTCACGCTGCATAGCGCTAAACGGTCTAACCGCATGCGTCATAGCGTCTCATCGCTGCCAGGCCCCTGCCTGGGTTCGCGCATAAATACACGAGGTCGCCTGCCTCTCGCATTCCTGCTTTTCTCCCTCTTTGCCAGAGTACTTTGTCTACTTAGAACCGCTATTTCGTGCTTCCTGCTATCTACACCGTTTTCGCACATTACTCACCATGTCTGCTGCCGTCGGTATGTCTGTTCTTTGTTTTCTGCGGGCGATCCCAGTCTGACTTACTCCTCCCAGCTTCTCCCGTTGAGCCTGTCGTCGTTGAGCCGGTCGCGGCCCCTGTCGAGGCTGCCGTCGAAGAGACCGTCGCTCCTGCCGCTGCCGAAGAGAGTGCACCTGTCGCGGCCCCCGCTCCCGCCAGCAAGGCCTCAAAGCGACATTCGCTTCTTCCGTCCGGCTTAGGTGACAGACTCAAGAAACTGCTTCACAAGGCTGTCCCACGCACTACCGAGAAGGCCGCGCCCACAAAGACCACCGCGCCCGTTGTCACTGAGCCTCCCGCGACTGAGACTGCCACCGAGCCTGCCGTCGAGCCTGCCACCGAGGTACCGGTTTCAGATGCTGAGGCTGCCGTTGTTGAAGAATTGCCGACACCTAATCCAGTTAAATAAACTTGAGTGAGATTCTTGTTGTTTTGTCGTCATGATTGCGCATCATTATTGTGTTTTCTTTTGTGCTCGTCTTATTAGACTATCGACTCTTTAGCGTCTGACTCAGTTATATTGACGTTATTATGCCACTATTTTATTGAAACTGGAGTTTTCTTTGAACATGTTTTGTTGGATCGGCTTTTGATTTTGATTTTGCCTTAATATTGCTTGTGCATTAATTATTATTGCTACAGTCTTTTTTTCTCATGCAACTTGCTATTGCAGTTTGACGGGGTTGTTTCTCTTTCCGGTTGCAGGTGCGATAGCTTCATAATGCTTGCTGCTTATCTTTTGTTTGTAACGACTTACTATTGTAATTTTTAATAATAATAACATTAATCTTCTGGGTGGGTCCTTGAGTCGCAGTCGTTTGTATAACATTCTCTAATTATTACTATTTATATCTTCTATTTTTGCATTCAACATCGTAGTCTATCTATTTGAGGTCTAGCATCTCGTTTACTGCAACTCTATATCGACTAGAGCGATGATGTGTGGCTGGTGGAATATTGCGTCCAGATTACGTAATACGTTGTCTAATAACTATTCGTGTACATTTATTTTACTCTAAGTTAAGATTTATTCTGATCTTTTTCTATACCTGCATCAAAAGCACATTAGTTGAAGTCGCTAAAAACCCACTCGAAGCACAACTCAAAAAAAAAAAAGTTGAATTATGAATTCTCTCAGTTTCATTAAATCAGTAAATATTTTTAAGATCATGGGTTTAATCACACAGTGTGAATATTGATGTAATCATCGAGAATTCAAAATACAGTTTTAGAGTATGACGGAGCCTTTGAATTGCGTAATAAAGAAGACATACCTTTGATAATTCTATACAGAAGAGCTGTTTTAACGCAGCACGGGATCTAATCAACAAAGAATATATCAGTAACAACATCCACAATCATCGTCCAAAGAAAAATGAATTAAAAGCAGCGAAAACGAGATCCGACACTTTCAATAAAAAGTTTTGTACACTGAAAGAATTTTCAACATGGATCTTATGCCCGCACGTCGTTAGACTATGTTTCTTCATTTCGTCACAACACTGCTTTTCATTCAATCTCTCATTCCTCAATAATATTGATTCACAAATATACCTAGACCTTTTGTCAATGTTAGTAAATATTCAGTTATGAGAGAATATATCAAAAGAGTTGGAAGAAAGAAATTGCTCATACAAGGCTGAAACTTAAGTGCTTGTATATTGTCCGCATGAATTGTTCGGCGATGGAAAGATGATGGTAAACAAAATAATCATAGCAATATCTTTCCTCTTCTCTAATGTATATTCACTATGAATGCATTTAGTGAGGTAGCATACCATTTTCAAAGGTGCCAAAAAGTCGAATTGCGAAGGAAGAGAGCGGAACTGAGAGAAAATTTGTAGGTGATTAAGAGCTCGTGTAGGGCTGCTGTGACCTTAATCGGTTAGGGTTATGGCAGATACATGCTCGTGATTTTAATGATGTGGAATTGATTTCCAAATTGGATTGATATTTATTCCTTTCTTTTAAAGACTGTTTCTCTCATGAGGATCAGTTTAACCAGCACTTGGGAAACGTGGTGAAAAGTTGCAAGAAGAGTAGTAATATACTACATAATCAGCTACCCCATCCGCCGCACGTCGTGCCTCTCGAGAATCCAAAAATTTGTTACTCACACTCTTTGTCCGCAATCAAGCAAGCAGAGCTACAACAGCAACAATGTCGTCACAAGAATATCTCTCAACTAGAGACTCTTCTCTTCCTTATCTTTCCTTTGAGGCTACGGTTTTAAAAGGTCTCGCACCCGGTGGCGGCCTTTTCATTCCGGCTTCAATTGCCAGTCTATCCTCCGATTTCCTTACCACATGGAAAGACCTTTCATTTGAAGAACTTGCGTTCAACGTTTTTTCCCTCTATATTTCACCTTCTGAGATCCCACCTTCTGATCTCAAAAAGTTGATCTCAGCGAGTTATTCGGCTTTCCGAGCTCCTGAAGTAACTCCACTCGTTCCACTCGACAAGAGTAGAAAGCTCTACCTCCTCGAGCTTTTCCATGGCCCAACTTACGCGTTTAAAGATGTCGCACTTCAATTTGTTGGAAATTTATTTGAATATTTTCTTACTCGTCGCAATGAAGGTAAAGATCTTAAAGATCCGACGCGCGAACGATTAACCGTCGTCGGCGCAACCAGTGGCGATACTGGTTCTGCCGCTATTTACGGCTTACGCAACAAAACTGACGTATCGATCTTTATCTTGCATCCTCATGGAAAAGTTTCTCCTGTGCAAGAATTACAGATGACGACTGTTACTGATCCTAACGTTCACAATTTTGCGGTGAAAGGAAATTTCGATGATTGTCAAGACATTGTAAAGTCTCTTTTTGATGATAAAGAGTTTAATGGAAAGCATCATCTTGGAGCTGTTAATTCGATCAATTGGGCTCGTATTCTTGCTCAGATTACTTATTACTTTTATTCTTACTTCTCACTTGTTAGAAGTTCGGGTGACGAGAAACCTAGTGTGAAGTATGTCGTTCCGACCGGTAACTTTGGTGATATTCTTGCCGGATTTTACGCAAAGCGTATGGGTCTTCCGATCGAGAAGCTTATCGTCGCCACAAATTCTAATGATATTCTTGATCGATTCTGGAAATCTGGTGTATACGAAAAGAACCCAGCAATTAAACAAGGTGAAGATGCAGTCAAAGAAACTCTTTCTCCTGCGATGGATATTCTTATTTCTTCAAACTTTGAACGCTTATTATGGCACCTTGCTCGGGACAATATCTCATCAAATGCAGTCGAAGCTGGTCAATTTTTACAATCTTGGATGGTTGAGCTTAAAACTACCGGAAAAGTCGCTGTTCCTCGGCCAGTACTCGACAATGGCCTTAAAGAATTTAGCAGTGAAAGCGTATCTGATGATCAAACTATCGAAACTATCAAGCAAGTTTACAAATTTACTGACAAGTATATTCTTGATCCACATACTGCCGTTGGTGTCGCTGCTAGTTTGAGACATTTAGATGGAAAATCTACTTATATCTCATTATCGACCGCTCATCCAGCTAAATTTGGTGATGCAGTTGATAAAGCTTTAACTGGCGTTGATGACGTTTATTCTTTTGATAAAGTACTTCCTGAAGATTTCAAGAAATTAGAATCATTGCCTAAAAATGTGACTTTTATTGAGAAGGCTGATCGTGAATTGGTCAAAGCAGAGATCGAGAAAGCTTTGAAGGAGGAAGGAATTATGTTTTAACTAGCTTGCTTTTACAAAAGTTTAGAGAATTGATGTATATAAAGGCTGGAACTGAAATGCGAAGAAATCTCGTGGTAGTTATAATATATTTAGAAAAAAAATAATCACTCTTAGAATATTTACATATTTCTCATACTTTCACACTACTGTCCAAAAGAGCGTCAAAATAATAAGCACAAAAATATCTCAGAAAACAGCTAAGACGTGCTTTATTATATAACAGAAAGAACGTAAAATAATTCATTAAATCCGGACCAAATAATAATCAAAATATTAGTTAAGAAATGCTCTTTGTTTGAGAAGGCCAAGAGTTTCAATGAAAGCCTGTGTAATAAGTATAACCAAAAAAAATTTCAAACCAAAAAAATTCAAACCAAAAAAAAAGCAGACGTACGAACAAAGCCAGTGAAAGATAGTTAAAGCAAAATGAGTGGACGATTCAATTTCAAGAATCAGTATTATAAGTTCCCCAAAATGTGACTATAATAGCCATATAACTTTTTCCTTCTTGCTCCGAAATACTAGTAATAGTATAGCTTGTATCACTATCCCCGCTTGCTAATTCACCTCTACTAACACTAGTAATAGTATCATCAGAAGTAAACGAAAATTTCCAATTTTGTCCAATTGGTGAATTAGTCAATGGCGCAGCGTACAAAATTCCTACAAAATTTGTAGAATTAAGCTGTTGTGTGGTCACTCGTAATAAATAGCTATTGCTATCATCACTTGTAATTGTAAGTCCGTCAACTTCATCGTCACCTTCGTCAGAAACAACAGTTGCGCTTGAAGTTGCCACAGAAATAGTAGTACTCGCTCCGGCCATGGTAACGGTTCTTGATGATCCATCTGGGCAAAATACAAGTTGCTGCAACATTGTACTCGTTCCCGCAACAGTAGTTAATGTAGCACTAGCTGTTTCTTCGTCTGAATAGGCTGTGATAGTTGGGGTAGGATCATCACGTCTGATAACTGCTGCTCGCTTATGATGTAAATGGCCTGATCCTACAGCTCGTTTAGCACCTTTATGTTCATTCTCTTCATGTTCATGTAATTTCTTAACCGGCACATGAGGGAAATATTTCTTTCCCAGCTCTGCATCAAAGAAAGGTGAATCGCCACGTAAAGCGATCCGTTTTCTATGAGCAGAAGCAGAAGATCTCTTTGCTTTTCTAAGCGTATCGGAATTGCCCATCCATATGTCATCCGAAACAGGAACTTCGAGATCATCATATTGATCTCTCGAAGAATCGCGCTTCACAAGTTTCGCAGCTTCGTCATCATCACTATCATCAGAAGAAATTCCTGATTCACTGCACTCTTGAACTCCGGACGGTCCTGGATAATCGCAATAAATACTATCTCCATCATTCATACATGCTAGGCCTGTATAACATTGTCGCACAACCCATGTTCCCCACACACATTGCCCGTATGAATATCCGTTACATGCAAGTTCTCCATGAACCGCACACGGCGCACCGTTAATCGGACATGACAATGGAATATTTGTGGAGGTGGAAGTAGCTCCGGCGGCCGAATCTATACCTGAGCTCTCTTCAGTGGCAGACCACGTGACAGATGAAGCAGTTGCAGTATATGGAACATGAGTGACAAATGTCAACGACGAAGCAATGACTAATGAAGTAGTAGTGGTACTCATTACTTCTTCTGAAACAGTAGTAGTAGGAACAGTGTATGTGCTAGTAGAAGTAGGAGCAGTCACGGTCTCGAGATCAGTAATCGTGATAGGACCGGCAGAATTCGATTCTAATGATGAAGAAGTGACCTCGTCTGAAGAAGTTGCTGCGGCCTCAGCCGCAGAAGTTTGGGACTCGTCGATAGAAGTTGAAAATTCTTGAGAAGTAGAAGCTGCAGAATCGATATCATTAGCGCTAGAAGTCATTGTAGCTATACTGATAACTGCGGTAGTCGTGTATCCATCACCGCCAATCATTGTCGTAGTCGAGACTCCAGCAGTTGGGAAAGCTGAGACGGTAGATGATAATTCTGTTGACGAGGAAATGGCCATGGGGGCAACTTCAGATGAGGTCGACAACAAAGTAGATTCAGGACTGACTTCGGATGAAGTAGATGAGGATGTGGGTACCGACTCCATTGAATTCAAAGTAGACTCAGAAGCAATTTCAGACGAGGTAGCGATCGAAGTAATCTCGCGCAAAGAAGATGACGTACCTTCATCAACCATCTCAGAGGTTGAAGAAGCCGCCAAAGTAACCTCAGAAATAGATGCCGTCGATGTAATCTCAGGCACAACCGCAGTCGCACTCGACACCACAAGGCTAGAGACCACCGTAAATGTAGAATTCATCTGATAATTACCGGCTGCAGTCTCAATAGCTGTACTAGATGTTTCTATAGAGGTACTAGATGCAGGAGTTACAATTTCTGATGAAGTTCTAGAGACTCCGACGACAGGATATGCAGTGGCACTCGAAGAGGTGGGGGTAGTAGATGCTGCCGTACTAGTTGAAGTCATATACCATGTTTGGCCCCAATTATCGATAGATGAGACTGTTATTAGAGTAACGGAAGAAGTAGTAGATTCTCCTTCTGAAGGGTACCACATTCCATTGTCATACGACACGGCAGAAGTCGTAGTAGCAAATTCATTAACGGAAGTCAATGTAGGATCACCCCAAGCATCAACGGTAGATGAAGTTTCTCCCCAGAAGCTAGTAGTCGATTCTACAGCAATCCAAGTGTCAGAGGAAGACAAAGATTCTCCCCATGCAGACGAAGAAGTTTCTTCAGGATACCAGATTCCATCATCTGCGGTGCTGGTAGTAACGCTCTCGGATGAAGTAGTAGCTTGAGTCCAATCAGTTTCACTAGATGTTGTCGTCGTCTCCCATTCAGTGTCAGTTTCAGGTGCCCAGACGTCCTCAGAACTAGAAGACGATGAACTCGTGGGGGACTCTGTCGGAATTTCCTCGGTACTAGAGGTGGTTTCAGCTGAAACCCAAGCATCGATAGAGGACGTGGTCGCAGCTGTCCAATCATCTAGAGTCGAAGTATCAGGAGTCCACATCCCATCATTGTAGGAGATAGACGACGTACTAGTCTCGACTCCAAGCTCTGAACTGGTTTCAGCGGTAGATTCCACTGCCAATTCAGTAGTTGAAGAAGTAACCTCAGTACTAGTCTCAGTAGGAATATCCGCAGTAGAAGAAGAGGTAGCGCTGGTACTCAAGCTGGCAAGTGCTGACTTTGCAAGTTGAGCATAGTTTAGACTACTGGAAGCGTCAGGAATGTTGTTGTAGGCTTGCGATGCATCCCTATATCAAGTTAGAAACACGAGGCAAATAAAAGAGAAGAGGGATACATACCACATCATAACTCCTCCAAAACTGGAATACGAAGATGAAATCTCCGAAATTGCAGAAATTAAAGTATCAATATCCACATATCCGGTACCAGCAGCAGTTGACGATGCAGGAACTCCGAGATACACCTTTGCATCAGGATTGTAACCCGACGACTTTGCAAAAGTGTCCCAAGCATCGAAATTAAAATTAGTAGACGAATCATCCGACGCCCAAAAATTAATACCACAATAATTATTATAAAATTGCACAAAATAAAAATCAAAATAGGAAGATGTCATTGCATCATTCAAAAATGAATCAGGAATAGGACATTGCGGTGCTCCAGAGATATACATCTTCTTACCACCAGAAGCAACGTAAGCATCATAGTAATCTCGCATTTTGGTAACGAATGCTGAATACCCTGTTGCGCTACCACCTTCGATATCCAAATCAAATCCATCAACTACTGCAGTTCCAAATGGTCGCGTATCTGAGGTTCCGCCACCGAAAATGTCCCACATTGTAGTCGCGAACTCTTCGGCTTGAGAATCATTGCTGAAACCGTAAGAGCCACTTGATCCACCTAGGGAGAGAAAGATCTTTTTACCATTATTTTGGCAAGTCACAATATCAGTTCTGAAAGTAAAAGTTAGTAAGGCATTGCGACATAAAATAAAATAAATGGTAATCATACGCAACAGTAGGGCAATCAAGGAGTTCGCTATTGTCAAAATAGCTACCCTCGCAAGAGCCGGCAAAGTTGATTTCAGGTAATCCACCCGTACCAAAGAAAGTGGTAACAAAAGACAGAAGAATAATCTATAAACTTCATTAGCCTTCTCTCCTATCTTCTTCTCAAATTGCTCAATTCTCACATCATTTGTCGAATCAGTACAATAACTCGAAAGGTCGTCTTGCGAGCCCACAACGCCATATGAATTCTGACCCCAATACATTGCTAGATTAGAATTTGCAGAAGCATCAAAGTCGGCAAGAACTTGCTGAATTGCGCCTGATCCAAGTAAAGCTAAGATCCCAGAAGCAAACAGCCAGAGGTTTTGCTTCACCATGATCGACGCAAGTTGGGGAGATCAGAAGTACTGAGGGGATTTTGGAAGAAAGCTGTAACCTTGGCAATAAGTTTGGCTTAAATATGATGAGGGAATGGAGAGATTGAATTCGAAATGAAGGACGATTGGTGTGATTATGATAAAGAGAGCGTATCAAAGCCCCAGCGGGTGAAGAGGTGAAGAAAGAGAAAGTAGTAAGAACGCGAGGAAGAGCAACAGATCGTCAGATGGTTCATCGGAACTGCAGCAGTACCCTGCCTCCGTCCATCTCGTGCCATGATCTAGCTTTTGGAAATCAGCGATAAACCAAAATGACGCGACTAAGATAGGCTTTCTTCGTCCTGAGGAAACATACCGACTCAGATTTCGATTTCGGTACCGATATGTACCAGTTTGAGCTTAAGGGCAAGGTACGGAAGTTTACTATTGCAAAAGGTCGTACCGCTGCAAGGGACAGGTGAGCCGGAGAAGCACAGCGCTACCAATTTTGCTGCATTTCGTCTGTTTCGAGGAGGAAGTAAACATAAAGCTCTGGCGACGGCTATCCGTTGCAACTCGAATGCGTAATTACTTGCCTGGTTTAGGTTTAGCGGCGGTACCGTACTCTCAGACCTGTCTCACATCTCAATCTGAGATGGCCTACTTAAACTACTCTGGAGGATTGAAACAGCTATTTAAAGTCTACACGGTTTTAGTTGAGATGAAGAATTACTTGTGGTTTTTAAAGCAGGTTTGTAAATAATTTTTGAACCAGGAGGGAGAGCATCGAGCTTCTTGGATTCGTTCTATGTACAACTCTAATTCTAATAACTTTCTCCCCAGTTTTTACAAGACCACTAGAGCAGGTCAGCAACATTTCTGATAATTTGGTGCGGCAGTTTAAATTCTCAGAAATATTTATGTAATATTTATAATTTTCTCAATTGAAATTGGCAAAACGTAAACTTTGGATACGTAGTCGCAGGCTTAGCAAAACGTTGTGTCGCATTAGTTAGTTGTCGTGACAACACAGAGAGTATAGTGCGCTTCAGCCACATGTAAACAAACCTGCGCGCTCACTTCCCAAGTTCATCGATCAGTAATATGGAAGTTAAATTAGTTGGCTGGCACATGATAGTCCAGCTTTAGCTATGCTATCATTTTGTCAATGTTCATCTGAAATATTGATTATATATTGAGTGAAATAAAGCATAAATCTAGCAGTTAATCTACATGCAGAAAACATCGACAGGCAGGTCAAAGAGCTGCGATAAAGAATTCATATAATCAAAGCGCAAGCAGGGAATATCCCTGCGTTGCGGCACTTGACTTGCTGCCTGTTGGATGCTATGGCAACCGCGCTTATGCATGTTTCCGGTAGTTTGTATACAACTATATTTAAGGTTGCGGTTTCCCGTGCTTTGCGCCGTTCAGCGGGTGCGACGACCACCTTACTGTCTGCGTTTAAATGTCTCTGAGACTGAGAGAGCCTTCGACCTTGATTACTCTTGACGTCCTCATATTCTATTATAGTCTTATGAATCATGTGGTCTTGCAGTGCGGATTGAGAAAGATATGCAGCCACACGTAACGCTAAGCCTTAACCCTACTGTATATATCTTCGGCAGTGAAACTAGAGAGCAGCTCCAGGTACTTTTAATATTAAGTTATCAATAGAGACTCCATATAAATCTATAGATCGAAATCTTAACTTTTATGAATTAAACAATCTGTGCAAATTTTCATGCGCGCTTAGGTTTTAACTCGTAAATGGAAACCAGTCTTAAGTAATCGTGCAGTAATCACCAAAGCACTCGAAGCAAAAACAACAGCACCACAATAAGCAATAGTCCCATTATATCCACTCGGCGAGTCAAGAATCGCGCCCGCAACTGGTGTACCAATCAATAATCCAATAGAGCACAACGCAAATACCATTCCCATCCTAGTTCCAAGAATATTTAAACTCGGAGTGACCATTATGATACAAGAAGGTGGGAGAGAAACGAATGCGCCAGAGAAAAAACCGTAGAATATGGCAATACATATTAAACCGCCTTTGCTTGTCGCGGCCATCCACGTGAAGGCAACTATAGCTGCAATAAGTCCAAACGGTGCAAGCATATTCATCGGACCAATACGGTCAGCAAAGAAGTTGGGAATAATTCTGCCAAAAACCGATGCTGCATTGAGAATTGGCAAGAGATAAAACGCAGTTTGACTAGGAAATATTCCTTTCGCGATGGCATACTGCTGAATGTAGTAGAAGGGGACATAAACTCCAATAAACCCTAAAAAGACTGCAAAAGCAAACGTAACAAATGGTGGCTCACGCAGAGCGCTACGATCGAACAGACTTCGTCGACCAGAAGAAGGGGAAGCCCGTAACCGCATAACCGAAAGCGCAAAGATCTGAGAGCCAAGCATCATAAAGGCAATTATACGAGTGGCCCATCCAAATCCGTAGCGAGGTTGAAGTTTATGAAACATGATAGGATATAGTACGCCACCTAATGATGATCCTGATGCTGCGATTCCAGTCGCAAGACTTCTTCTTGATGTGAAGTATTGAGGGAGAACAGCTACTGATGGAATGAACAAGCTACCGCTTCCTAAGCCGACGACAACAGCCTGAGCCAACATTACTTGCCAATACTCGGTGCAGAGACTTAACATCATCATTCCAAATGTGATCATAAAAGTTCCGATTATAATGAGTATTCGAAAGTGTCCTTGGTCGAACAGAGGCCCGGTAATAACTCCCACCATTAGTAGCAAGAAGTTTTGTATCGATCCAATCCATGCTATGTCACTAGCATTCTTGCCAGAAAGATTCGTGCTAACGTAATAGGACTCAAAAACTCCAAATGTGTTTGAGATGCCCCTAAATTAAAATGTTGTCAGAACTGAACTGAATAATCAATAATAAAGTCAAGTTTGCTGACCAGCTGTTCATAAACATAAAAAAGGATCCTGCTACCTGCATCCAAGCAAGAGCACCTCCGTTAGGAATATCTCCGAGAGGATTCTTTTCTGGTTCCTCGCCAATACTGCTGACGGGTCGTTTCTCAGTCGACTTATCGGGATGCTCATCCTGCGCTAGCTCTTTGCCACTATCTGCACTAACGAGCTCTGGAACCGCAGATTGCTCTGTACTAGGTCCAGATGGCGTACTTAGGTTGCTCTCTAAAGATGACATCACAGCAAGTGTAGTTGTGAGTTATGCGTAGGTGGTGCAGAGATCCACTATCGGGTCACAGCAAGGAATATGCAATGGGCTGAAATTCGAACCGTGAACAAAGAACATGCAGACTAAACACCAGGCGACTGGAACAATATATATACAAGCAGAATCGGCCAATTAACTATCTCGCGGAATGAGAAAATGTCGAGGTGAGCAGGGCATTTGGTGTCAGCGAGTACAAGACGTCGAGATTACAAATCGATGCGATGCCCTACAAAATTAATCCGGTTTGTTCGTCGCCAAGCCGGAATCTCCGATGACGGCGGCCGTTTGTTAGGCGACTTTACACTCGGATTAAGGAGCAGCTCCTACTTATGGCTTTCAAGACCTACTGACTAAATAGTAAATTATTCAAATGCCCAGATGCAGGGTGCCGAGCAGCAGCTTATTAGTCCATAGTTCTCAGGAGTGCTGACACTATGAATTGCGTCATAATTTTTTATTGCTAATGATCGTGCCCTGCGCTAACTGACTAATACATCCGCTTAGGGGACACTAGCTCGCTCTCGGTAGGGCATATCAAATCAAGAGAAATTATTGCAATACTATTGTACTGTCAGCACTGATAATGTCATTAGTAGAGCGAGACAGAAATAAAATTAATCATGAATTAGTGCTAATTAAATGTCGTCACTCTCTACTCCAGTTGCCGCTGCCCGCCATAGCAGGACATACTCGCAAAATTCCGCCGAATACCTCCTCCGCGCTCTGACTGCGTCTTGGGACAAATCCTGCACTCGTCTATTTATTAACCACGTAGTAGTAGTTTTAGTAAGTGAGTCAGCTCCTTCATTGAGCCCAACCCATTGAATCTGCTTCCCCTACAATGATTTCTACCACATCTCGAACCATGCGTCCTTCTCTTCTGCAAAGGTCTATGATCACCATCATGATCAAAGAGAGGTCCGTTTCATACAATCACATACATAATGCGGATTAGACTGACTGCGATAGCAGTTAGAGCCACTACAGGAATAGGTGCCGATGCCACGCTCGTTTCCGTAATTCAGTATCTTGACGAAACCCTACTACGAAAGCCCATTCAGCTTGAATACCCACCCCATTGAGGAGAGCCCGCCTAATATGGATGACAATGACGACTATCAACATTGACAAAGCATTTACCCTTCCCCATTCTGAAGCCGCACGCGACCTATTCCCAAAGGTAGAGCCTATCGCGCAAACCTTAATTACGGTAATCTAAGTGGAAGGCCGATATCAGTCCCCAGAATAAGACGGCGACGGGATCGCCTCAAGACTGTCTTTGGCTCCCCCGTGCGTTAGACAATTAAAAGCAAAAAAAAATTCGGATTTATGCATTGCAAGTGGTAGAATACAAGGAAATAGAAAATTTGGCTGTGCTTCTGCATTGCCGGCCGAGGAAAACGGCAGGGAACTAATGCCAAGCAGCCGAAGAAATTTTGATACGCGAGTCAGAATTTCCCTAACGCTATCCGCGCTATCTCTGAGCCATTTGGCACTTTGTGAAGACTAACACAATTCTGACCAAACCCTTTCCTCACGCGCTGAGCACACCTTCTCAGCTCCTCCATCCCAAATCTATCTCTTCTTTTCGACCATGAGTTCGAATATCAGCGAGTTGGAAATCGAGGAAGTCGCCGAGGACGCTCGTCTCCTTGACGGCGAGACCGACCTGGCCAAGATTGAGGATGGTCAAGCCGATGAAAACGAGGAAGAAGCACTGAAGACTGGTGCCATGCTCACGATTTTCTTCTCTCTGCAAGTTGGTGTTTTTCTTGCCGCTGTCGATGGAACAATTGTCGCTACTCTTACTTCGAGAATTGCCTCGGAATTTAACGCATTTCGGTCAGTGTCCTGGATCGTCACTGGCTATCTCATTTCGCAGGCGACCTTCCAGCCGCTATACGGAAAGCTTTCGGATATCTTCGGCCGCAAGCCAGTTTTACTGTTCTGCAATGTATGTTTAATTTGAACTTGCAATAGTAATTTCCAAGTACTGACAGTATTGTTGTGCTAGCTGTCGTTTGGCGTTGGCTCAGTCCTCTGCGGTTTGGCCCCCAACCTTTGGTGCCTAGTGGCAGCGCGTGTCGTTGCCGGATGCGGTGGAGGTGGTCTTTTCACTATGAGTGCGATTGTCCTCAGCGACATTGTTCCTCTTCGTCAGCGCGGCCTTCTGCAAGGTATTGGTAACGTTGTGTACGGAAGTGGTGCCGCTATTGGCGGTGTTGTTGGTGGATTGATGCAGGAAGCTTTCGGTTGGCGTTGGACTTTTGTCATGCAAGGCCCAATCATTGTTCTTTCTGTTTGCGCTATTCTTTTCAACTTGGATCTGCCAGCGACTACGTTCGACAAGCGCTTGCTCAAACGTATCGACTATGCTGGATCTGCTACAATGATCTGTGGTCTTTGCCTGTTCCTATTTGGAGTTAGTGCTGGTGGTACCTATTTTCCTTGGTCGAGCGCTCTGATTGTTGGATCACTCATTTTCTCTGCGTTATTCCTTTGTGCGTTTGCATACATTGAAGTCTACGTTGCCTTAGAACCTGTCATTGATATTGCAGTCATCAAGAACCGAACTGTTGCTGCATCTGCCTTGACTGGATTCAACCTTTCCATGGGATACTTCACCAACATTTTCTACGTTTCCATGTATATGCTCACCGTGCGGGGTGTCTCTGCAACTGATTCTGGAACTACTTTGATTCCTCAGTTCATCGGTACCGCATCCGGTTCATTCTGTGCCGGTCTTTATATGACTCGTACTGGTCGCTATTTTCCAGCTTCAGTTGTTGCTGCCGGCTGCTTGTTTTTCGGAATGTGCTTTATTGCCAGCGTTAGCTATGACACTCCACGCTTGCTTGTCTCGGGAATTCTATTCCTCCCTGGATTTGGTGCTGGAATTTACTACACAACCACCCTTGTCGGTATGATTGCCGCCATTCCCTTGGAGCAGCAAGCAGTCTGTACATCCGTCGTGTACGGCTTCCGGACAATTGGTGCCACCGTCGGTGTGGCTATCGCTAACGCTATTTTCCAAAACGTACTTATCATGCGCCTCGAGGCCAATATCACAGGTCCTGGTGCCGAAGATATTATCCGCAAGGTTCAAGACAATGTCGACGAAATTGCCCTGGTTCCCGATGAGTGGAAACAGGTTGTCATTGAATGCTTTTTAGACGCATTCCACGCTGTAATGTACAACACTACCTTCTTGTCATTCTGCGCGGGTCTCGCATCGATGTTTATGAAGGAGCATATCTTGCATCGAAGTGTTCAAAAGAACTCAAGCGTGCACGTTTCGATGGCCGAGTGATTTTTTGAATAATGCTATCTAGAATCCGAATTAGTTTGAGCACTGAATCAACAGAATATAGAGTGTGCGTTGTATGCATTGTTTTGGTACAGACGCTGATAGAGTTTACGCGGCATCGAATCGGGGCTCTGCGATTAATTTTTGGAATGGAGAGGAGAGACAGTTATGTCTTTAATAAAATCAAAAATGTTGGCTTTGGTTGGATCTTTTGTTGATAATATGAAGATTAGGGTAGGCTTATTGTTGATAATGAATTTATCAATGTAAAAATTATATGAACGGGCGGGGCATGGAAAATTATGTTCGATATCTCATATTTGTTCCATAGAGAGGAAATCTCAATGTCTATATCCTTTATTTATCCATTTTCCCTGCGTCATGAACTACATCATACGACAATGCTGAGCAACTGGAATAATATTCTCATTAATAAAATCATATATAGCAATGTGTTTATACCATCGAAAGCCATCTATTTAATATCATTGCAGAGAATGGCAAAAATGTTTAATAATTAATTCAGTAATTGCCTAGTTCGATTTAAAGCAAGCTCTAATTTCTCAACGATGATGGCCTCAGGGAAATACACAAATCTCTCGCTACATAGAAAATCTTCTATGCACTTGAATGACAACAAGGCGCCAGGGGCTGAGGAGAAAAACGGCAGTGTTGAGAGCCCGGGCTGAGAAATATGAAGGCTAGCTTGGGTTGTGCACGAACTGAATTCAACTGGTACCCTTATTAAGATATCTGCAGTCGATAGCTATCAATCTGATCCGCAAATTCCTGAAATAGAAGACAGAGCAGATGGAATCGATGATCATCTTAGGGGTATTCCACCATGGCTATCAGCCGGGAGCCTCTGCTGATTTAGCAGAGGATCTAGTGCCGTTTTAATCCCATCCACTTTTCTTCCGCCCGCTCGGCGCAGACCTTATGGCTGACAACACAAATTAACCCTAATCCGCGTCTCGCGTCACAAAACACCACGTCCGATCGCGTTCTATGGGCTCCACGTCGAATGAATGCCATCGGTTGCACAATTGCAGGTTGCGATTGACCAATCGACAAGAACGAGTTCACTCAGAATTAAGCCTGGCATATGATCCGTATATCTGAGTTTTAATTTGTTCATATTTCCCCTTGCTGTCGCCTTCTATGCGTGACGGTGAGGTAGCCGACTTCGAAAACCTATTGCCGTCGTCGGATGATGAAGAATTGTTATTATTAGGTGAATGTGTTACTCCAGCCCCTACATCAATACATTCATCAGCATCTGTAGTTTTGTCGGGAAATAGAAGCTCATCGGTATCGATTTCTTCACCTGGGAACAGTAGCTCTTCTATGGCGCCTACACACCGACAGGTAAATCTCTTCGGCAGGGCGGTCGGTGTCACGGCTGGTACTATGGCACGCTCAACAGATGCATTTGTGACCCGCGCACCTCGTCCCTTTGAACCGCTGTATTCTCCTCGGCCGGAAAGATCGCATCATACGCTCGTTAGATCGGCTATTAAAACTTGGACGTATCCGACCAATGTCGCTGTTCGCGATTATCAACGAAATATTACTGAAAAAGCTATACTGTCTAATGCTTTAGTCGCGCTACCTACCGGTCTTGGAAAGACATTGATTGCAGCTGTAGTCATGCTGAATTACTACCGATGGACAACTGATTCTAAAATCATTTTTATGGCGCCAACAAGACCGCTAGTGACTCAACAAGCCGAAGCATGCTACAAAATCGCAGGTATTCCTAGACACGATACAGCTTTATTTGTCGGAAGTGCAGCAAGTCCAGCAGTTCGAGACACTATTTGGAAAGAAAAGCGTGTTTTTTTCGCTACGCCGCAAATTATTGATAATGATTTGAAACGTGGAGCGGTCGATCCGAAGAAGGTTGTGTGTTTGATTATCGACGAAGCGCATCGTGCTGCTGGTGCTTACTCTTATGTCAATGTTGTCCAATTCATAAAGCGATTTAATGAAGAAATAAGAATACTTGCTCTGTCTGCTACACCTGGATCTACTGTTGAAGCTGTGCAGGATGTCATTACGAATCTTTCAATATCCCATGCTGAAATTCGAACAGAAAAGAGTGACGATGTAAGCGGCTTTGTTCAAGGCACTGATGTTGAGCATTACGCAGCAAATTTAAACGCAGAAGGCTCCGAGGTTTTAAGTGCATTTGGCCGAGTATTACAACCTTTGCTGACTGAACTTAATAATGCCAATATATATCATGTCCGAGATCCGGAGAAAATATCTTTATATGGTCTCGTCATGGCGCGCAACGAATATAGACAACGACCAGCAGCAAGAGCTATGAGTGATGGAATGAAATGGAAAACGGAAGCGACATTTAACTTACTCACCCCGTTGTCGCATGCAATTGGCTTGCTTAAGAATCATGGACTTAAACCATTTTACGATTACATTATGAGCTGGGAGAAATCACAAAGATTTACTGATGCGGGGAAGACCAAGAAAGTTGGCAAAGGCGCATCATCAATTCTAAACAATGCAAACTATAAACACATGGTTGACATAACAAGGAATTATCTCGATCGCGGAGTTGTCAGTCACGAGAAAATTAATTTATTGATTGCTACTATGGCGGAATACTTTGCAAGTGAAGAAGTTGTCGCTGATAAGTCTAAAGTTATTATATTTTGTGAATTTCGATCTTCTGCAGCCGAACTCCTGCGTGTGCTATCGGAGGTGGAAAGTGTGAAACCTCATTTGTTTATTGGTCAAAGTGCTTCCAAAGATCAACAGAATATTGAAGCAGGGCAAGGAATGTCTCAAAAGGAGCAGCAAAAGGTATGTCCTTTTGTTCATTATAACAAAAGTTTGATTTTAACAGGAAGAACGTCAACAGGTACTCGATGAGTTCAAATCCGGTGTATATAACACTCTTATCGCAACATCAATCGCCGAAGAAGGACTTGATATCGGTCAAGTAGATCTGATTATCTGTTACGATGCATCTGCATCCCCAGTCCGAATTCTTCAACGTATGGGCCGTACAGGCCGCTTTAGAAAAGGAAGAATTGTTTCACTTCTCACGGATGCAGAACGCTCAAAATGGGAACAAGCAATGCAGAAATATGAAGAGATTCAAAACTCGATTAGTGATACCTCGAATTTCGATTTTCTTCCCTGTGCGAGAATATTACCTGATGATGTAACTCCCGAGATTGACTTGAAGGCGATTTATATCCCTCCTGAGAACGAAGCAGATCCTACAATCGCTACTACAGCATCAGCTAAAAGGAGACTTAAAGCCCAACCGAAGAAATTCAACATGCCAGACGGTGTTCAGTCTTCATTCACAACTGCGGCAGATTTACTCGATAACGGAAAGAAACGAGGTCGACCTAAGAAAAATCAAGAAAATATACCATTCAACTCTGATGAAGATGCTACTCCTACTTCGAAACGGCGGCGCGTATCAGATATATCGGCATTCGCATACGAACCGCTAGCAAAATCTAAAGATGAGATGCATCCAGAGTATGGACTACTTAATGAGCATCAAGAGCAAGATTTAAAGAAAAGATTCGGAAAAGTTCTTGCGGGAAGCAAAATTCAGATTGATGCCAAAGAATATGATCCTGTGCAAACAATTTCAGGAAATCCTTCGCGGAAAGCAGTAGATGGTCGTATAGAAAACTCTACAAGGACGAAGCAAATCGAAGAATTTGTTGATGTCGTTCACAGCGAAGATTGGAAATATGTGAACGCGAGCATTAATGAAACATCAGATAATAACTATTTAAAGACTGTGGAAGGCGAGTTTGTCGAAGATATCATTGCAAAGATGGAGAAAAAGCGTCTAGGTGGGATGGTTGAAGTTGATTTTGAGATTCCATCTTTCAATTTGACGCAAAATACGGACAAGACGGATCTATCTGATTTTGATGATATAACAGATATCTCTCAGTTGAAGGTGCGAGGAATAGACGGAAGACGGTGACCGCACTAGAGGAGATTTCATCGTACTATTAACTGATTTTTTTCCCTAAACAAATAATATATTCATCACTCCTTAAACCTACCACAGACCGATATAAATGTGCATGATTCTGGTATGATTTTAAATTCATTCAAGACACAAAAACCTAAAAAAGAAAACAAAATATAAACACTACTTTCTAGAGCCCGCACGTGCGCCACCCTTCTTCTGCTTCTTCGAAACAGGAACGTCATCTTCATCATCAACATTATCTCTCTCGCGTCCTTTCATCTTCACGCCTTCAAGTTCACGAACAACAGAAGTAATTAGGGTAGAGCACCGTCTTGAAATCTCCAAAGGTGTTCTCGACAGGAAAAACCAATCAAATCTAAACATTGGTGATGATCGAATAGTATCACGTAGTAATTCATAAAGATTCTCATGATCTAGTCCCAGCTTATCCAATTGTACGAGCAAAAATCTGTCCTCCTCCTCTGTGTAAACTTTCTTTGAATTGTTGACAGGGTACGTGATTTGAAGTTGCTGCAAAGGAGCCTTGTATCGATTAATCTTCTGACGGAGAAGTTTCTGCTGATGATTAAGCTTTCTAGAGCGTTCCTCGCCGGCTTCTATCTGAGCAATATACTTGTCATGGCCATCAATCTCTTGATAGCGATCCCAGAAAACCTCGCAGTATGCCCTAACCTCCTCGTATGTTTTACCTTCAAATTCACTAGCAATACCCTCAACATTTTCACGACCGTATTTCGCATTAAGTTGAATGAAATGAGTAAAATCTCGTCGCGACCAGTTGCTGAATCCTTCGTTCGCAAGTGACTTCTTCTCCTCTTCTTCCTCTTCAGTCAAAGGTTCGGCATTATCAATCTGGCTCTGATCCTCGGTTCTCAAGCTCTCGCGTTCATCAAGATCTTCATCATCTCCATCAGGAAGAGGTACTTTGTATCCCTGCTGCCTTCGGAAATAGGCAGTCTCCTTATTATGAAGCTCGATAAGTCGCGCAGGATAAAATTGATGATCTTGAGTATGAACTTGCTTAGGTGCACGAGGAGCTTTAGGCGCACCAGCCGTACGGCCACCAGTCTGTAAAACTCCTTTGTAGTACTTATCAACGGAATAAGTCTGTTCTTTGCGTTCGCGTTTCGAAGGCTCAATCCAGTTAAACTGTACACCTTGTTTACGCTTCGCAAAGTCCTCTCCGTTCCATTCATAAGCTGAATCACTAGTGAATTTCTGAAGATCATCCAGACCAAGTTTTGAATATCGAGCATTCAATTCAGCCGTACGAGTCTCTGACTTTTTCAAAATCTCATCAATATCATCCATCGCAGAAAGTGTAGCACCACCTTGCTGAATAACAACTTGAGCACCATGCTGAATCATCGAAAGTAATTCATCCTTGGAAGCGGAATTCTTAGCAGCAGCTTGCGTTCGACCTTGTTGAATAACCAATTGATCTAATCGCAGCTTTTGTGCAGCACGTTCCAAAACCTTCTCTTCAATCGCATTCTCTGTGACAAATCTAAATACAAAAACTTGCTTAGTCTGTCCAATTCGATGAGCACGATCCATAGCTTGCAAGTCAGCTTGAGGATTCCAATCAGAATCATATATAATAACAATATCAGCAGTAGTAAGATTAATTCCCAATCCACCAGCGCGAGTAGTGAGCAAGAAAATGAACTTTTCAGAGTCGGGCTTATTGTACTCATCAATAGCAGCAATACGATCTTCGTGAGCAGTAGATCCATCAATTCTGCAGTAGTCATATTCCCTAAATAAACAGTAATCCTCTAGGATATCAAGCAATCTGCTCATTTGGGAGAAAATCAAAACTCGAGATCCCTGTGCTTTCAAGCGTTTCAAAAGCTTATCCAACATCATCATTTTTCCAGCATTTTGAATTAAATGCTCATCAGTTGTGTAAGGAGGGCCAGGTTCAGCACCTTCGAAGAGATAAGGATGGTTGCAGCACTTGCGGAGTTGCATAACAATATTGAGAAGACGTGTTTTAGACTCACGTTTACCACCCGCGCCGTTGACTGCATCGATATCTTTTTCAAGAATCTTTTGATACCATTTGACTTGCATCTCAGACATGCCGATATACACATTGATTTCTAAAGATACTCGTTAGTATACACCTCAAATTCCAGATACAATATAAAACATGCTCACCTTTCTTTGGTAGCAGTGACTTTTCGACATCAGATTTGACACGTCTAAGCAAAAAGGGTCTCAAAACCTTGTGCAATTGTTGAACAACCGTATCTTGATCTGAATTCTGACTCTCGAACCATTGGTCAAAGACGTTAGAATCAGCAAAAACATCTGGAAGCAAAAAGTTTAGCAATGCCCATAGTTCGTGCAAATTATTTTGAAGAGGAGTTCCGGTAATTAATAAACGATTGCGAGAATTAAAGACTCGGATGATCTGGGAAAGCATAGAGTCTTCATTCTTGATTCTGTGAGCTTCATCGACGATAATATATTCCCAGGCAAATTTGTTCAAATGAGTCTTCTCTCGTAAAATCATTTCATAAGACGTAATACAGACATCAAAATCACTAGTGAGTAGTCTTTGACTGATTAATTCAGCACGGCTTTCCTTCTGTCCTTGGAGCACGAGAATATTAACATCAGGAGTCCAATGGGCAAATTCACGCGCCCAGTTATCCAGAGTAGATTTCGGAACAGCAACCAAATGAGGTCCCTTAACATTTCTAACAAACCTCAAATATCCCAAAAACGAAATAGTCTGCAAAGTTTTTCCTAATCCCATCTCATCGGCAAGAATACCAGAAATTCCGTTCTCATGCAATTGAATAAGCCAATTTAAACCCTGAACTTGATAATCGCGCATTTTTCCATTAATAAAAGTAGGAGATTCGGTGAAAACAGTAGCTTCGGTGCCATCTTCTTCTTCACCTAGCATGAGTTCGGCATCTTCTTCTTGCTCAGTCTTGCGGTGACGCCGATCATTGTTGCTTTCTTTTTTAGGACGACCACGCTTAGCTGAGGAAACGGCATCAGCAGCATCAGCTTCTTCGAGGATCTCTTTTATTTCATCATCATTCTGCGCTCTGATATCGATGAAATGACGGAAGAGGTCTAATAAATTATTAGCATTGATCGCGCACATATCCCAAAAGGCCAAAACATACCAGTAAGACCAATCAGATATCGAAATCGACGAGCCGAGTCAATAATCTATATAAAACCGGATCAGAATAATTGTGATACTATCATAATGGAAACTGCGAGACTCGTACCTTTTGCCGATCAAGCTGCTTCTTCTTAGTCAAAAGCTGCTCTTTCGCTTTCGCTTTACTCGTCATTTCAGATTCAGATTCCTAAAAATATTTCTATTAATATATCTTAAAATAAAATAGATAAGAAAAAAGAAGGCTTGTCATACATAGGTCGGTTCATCAAGATCTTCCTCTTCTGTAGGTGGCGCGGTAGACGCGTCTCTTTCAGCTGCAGATGGCGGTGCCATGATGCTCAATCAGCCAATTACTCCAAATAAATATAAACCGTACAAGAAAATATGTATCGAGAAGATACAACCCAGAATACAAATAATTAGCGGGAAATGAATTGGAAAGGACAAGGTGATAATGAGAGAAGGAGCAAGGGGCACAGTAGCAAGAAACCCCGGTCTGCGACGCGCAGTTGAAGAAAGGCTAGGAGCTTATTCTTTAAATCCATAAATAAATAGTTTTATGTGCAGTTATGCGTAAAGGAGTCCAGCGGTTTTGGTTGTTACGCCACACGCCGCACGCGACTTTTAGACTTCTATTACCACTGAATAATCGTCATTGTCAAATTCTCCAGCCAGCAGCTATCCCCCAACTTTTGCGACGACAGACTCGGGAGAGATATGGATGACGATTCTCAGCTACTAACTTCTTTTAAAGAAGCGGCTCTTTCTGTTACTAAGCTATATCGGGCTGCTTCTCGTGACGTTGCACGAGCAAAGGCGCAGGGCTATAATGAAGCTATAGATGATGTGCTATCAGTCATAGCCTCAGGTCAGGATATCTATGAATGGGCACTCGCAAAAAAATATGCCTCTGCGAATGACGATGATCATAAGAACGGAAAGTCTGAGATGAGGCATCAGGAGATGGACAAGATGTCACACCAAGCACTAGATGCAAATCAAAGTCAGCATCACTATCCACAACAACAATCGCAGCCGCAAGCACTGGAGACCCAACATCAGGGCCATAGTCAAAGAGCTACTGGAATGGACTTTACGATGGCGAATGGAGAATTCACATTTAGATCTGATTTACAACTAGATCGATCATTTCAACTGCCATCGGCCGCGTCCATCCAGCAAAACACTAGAGACTATTTAATGGTTGCCCCGGAAGATGTCTTGTTTCATGCCGTTTCAGCCCAGTTAGAAGAAGAACAACTTATCGCTAGACAACGCCAACAGCAGCAAAGTCAAATACAGCATGCGCAGCATACTATGGATATGCAGCAGCACCCTCCACAATCTTCTCAACATGCTGTATTTGGAGGTACTAAACGACGAAATGGAGATTTTGAAGATACAGTTGATAAACTCTCTGGATTTAAACGGCATCGATTTTAACGGATTTCCATCGCATATTCATTAAATATTTTTCTTGTTTTATATATTGTACAGAGCATTTGGGATCTCATAGTTATTCATTTGTTATTCGGCTTACAGTTGCTACGGTTTATTGTTCTACTATTTGCATATTTTGTATCACTATGATCTATATCATAATATATCTAATAATTCATAACGTATAAAAAGACTCTTCCTATGACTATTGCAATTCCGGGAGCAAGAAATCAGTAATAACATCCATGTAGTAGAACGACACAAAATGGCCAGTATCTTCTTGATGATAATAAGAAACATCATTACTTGGTCCATATTTTTCAATCCATTCTTTCGAAAATTTATCAGGAACAATAGTATCCTTCTCACCATGCAAGATCAGGATTCTCTTTCCTTCAATTCCCGTCAACATCTCATCGCGCTCGAGAATCAACTTCTCTAACGACTTGGGCCATTCAGGTGTACCATCTGGAATTTCAGATACGGATTTATAACCTCCTAGTCTATTGATAAGAAGATTGGTCATGTTGGTGCATCCAACGATTGGAATAGCGACCTTGATGCGGGGTTCTTGAGCAAGCAGGTTCCAGGTTACATGACCGGAGAGGGAAACGCCAGACATGATGAAATCAGTTGGGGTGAACATGCCTACGGTATAGCACTCTAGAAATTTGATGATGATGCGCACATCCTGTCCAATTCCCTCTGTTTATGTTAGTTAATGATAGACGATATGAAAGATAGATGGATTCTTACCAACAATAGAGAGCATGTCTTGTCTATTATGATTGTTAACAATAATTCAAATCGTCAAGAAGCAGGATACGTACGCGTGAACTGGATTACCTTTACTCCATGATTGGCTAAAAAAGGAGGTTAGGAATTGCACAAGTTTTGAATTATCTTGGACATACTTCGAAAGGTCATCGACGAGTCGAGTACCATGATTGCGATTATCCATAGTAGCAACAACGAATCCTTTCTTATGACCCCTCTCCGCCAAATTGTGAATCAATTGATGAGCAAGAGTAGCTGAATCTAAATGCGACCGAGTACGCCCATGGCAACTAAACAATACAGTCACATCGGAACGTTGGGCCTCGGTAAGTTCCTTGACTCCGTAGAGATAAACGAGAATGCCAGCGACGTTTACCGTTGTTTCTGAAGCAAGGGGAGTCGTGTCGGGCAGGACAAATCGGGTGTAGAGAAGATCCGGAGCAACCATTGCACTTATTATCTGCTATTTCTGATGTGTGTTTGCAATAAAATTATTGAAAGAGAGGGGATTGTCAGAATGGCGGTTGCCAGCTATCAACTAAAGTTAGTCACAGCCATCGGCGAACTTCCGCCGCATGCAATAACCCTTGTTCATGACGTTCTCCAGGGAGAATAATAAATCTCAACCGACAACTTCCTAACCGCAGTGACTTCTATCACGATCACAATAATAATCAACCACAAATTCCAGAATGCCATCGCCTAAGCTGTCATTCCTAGATACCGTTCAGAATGGCGACTCTTTGCCCGAGCGTACAATGAATCCTCTGATAGCCGCTCACCTCGATCCAATTGCGAATCAGTATGGTTCAAATATCAAGCAATCTGGCTCATCATCATCTGGAGGTACTTCTACAGCAGCATCAGGGAAACATGCAAGCTCTGGTACTCGTCAGCCATACCGATCATTTCGAAAAAAATATCGAAAACTCCGTTTGAAATTCGATACTGCGACGCGTGAAAATGATGATCTAACAAATCTTGATATCGCGGCTCGAAGAAGTATTAAACGACTCAACGCTGAAAATGCTAGGTTATTAGATATGATTGTCGATCTTTCGGAATCTGGTCATGTTGATGAGCAACTTACGATACATGGAATTGACGTTGAAGGTGATAAAGATGAAGAGATCGAACGTGACCGAAAAATTTCAGAATGGCTCAGTAGGGCGACTTCTACAGAAATTAATGGAAATGGTAACGGAAGCGGAGAAAATGGCAATAAAGCCGGCTTATCAAATGGGCATGGTATTAATGATCATAGTTATCTGACTGAACAAATGCAAATGCTGCAAAATGATTACGAGTCGGATTATTAAGTGAGAAAGGAGGCGTTTTGTTTCAAGGTTGGCGTTCTGTATTTTTAGTTAGATTTATGTATTATAAAATAGGTGTATAAATTTACTGTGCGAGTTATTCTGTACTATTTTGATGATCTAAATATACAGTAACCATATTATTTCTTCAAGTCCAATAATGGTCCAATCGCCATCTACAGCTTCATCGACCGCCCACAAAATTGACAAGAATTTCCACGATCTATAGCTTTGTATCATATTGAATATTCTCACAAAAGGTTAAATAGAAGAATTATCGGTGCCAACAACGCACCAACGGTAGCAGCATTACTGGCGGCAGCAGCAGAAGACGAACTAGTGGCAGCGCTTGATGTCGCGGTTGTTTCCTCCGACGATGAAGCACCAGTAGATGAGACTTGGGAAGAACTGGAAGTAGTACTAGATGTAACTCCAGAGGATGACCTAGTTCTCGCAGCAGCAGATGATGCCGACGCTAAGGAAACTGCAGCCGCGGAGGTCTCAGCCGCTGTTACATCACTAATCACTGTGAATCGATCGGAAAATATTGCACTGCCAGTATCATTAACCGCAACAATTTCAAAGTAAAAGTCATCACCGGCTGCTGTTCCTGAAGGAATGACATAACCAATGTTTCCGGTATTCTCAATAGCAGTAGCGACGGTTGAGATGTTTTGCAGAGAATCAGTACTTTCGCCTTGCATTAAATAGACACTGACATATGATACATCATCGTCGACTTTCCATGTAATAATCATAGTACTTCCAGCATCATATTCTTCACCTTCAGTGGGGTAATATGTCGTGCTTGAACTCGAGTTTGAAATTGAGAATACTCCAGAGTAATAACCATGATCCTCGTCTTCCTCGGGAACAAGAGCAATGACATAATCGTCATCTTGGGAGACATTCGTAGGTACACGCCAAGTAATACCGCCAGTATTTTCAATATTGCTAGCAATAGTATAGAGGATAGTTTCTTCATCACCATCAACTTCCAAGTAAAATGAAATCAAGGAAGTCGACGAGGTTGTCGAGTTCCATGATATTACAGAAGTCTGACCGACAGTCACGACATCGCCCTCAACAGGCGATTTAAAAGTGTATTCGGCCGTGCTGTTAGCTGCAGTCACAAATCCAACAGTGGACAGCCCGATGATCAAATTGTACAGGAAACGCATGTTGTTGACTGATAAAGGCTCGAGCCGGGCTCTCGAGAATTGAGCAGGACGTAAACAAACCAATCAAGGTTCCCAGAGGTGATGGGCTAGGGCAGGTGAAATTCAGCACGTGATTGGGCCTTAGAGATGACTTGCCATGATCGTGAAGTGGTCGGATGGCCAAAATACGAGATTTTAATGGAAGTACAACTAACCGCGTCATAAAGAATTTAGGAATATTGCAACCCAATTCCTTTCTAAGGTTTATGAGCTTTAGGTCAGAGTCATTGAATATTTAACATGAAGCATACGGTAGGGTGTTTGAATCTGGCTATAGTCAGTATGAGAAAGGGACATATTCATGTAACCGAATTTGGCTCGAAGCCAAGTAGGTGTTTTGAAAATGTACGCAGTGCGCAGCTTATTTTTAATTTATAACACAGAATAAGGAATAAGACAAGTCCGCAGCGTGAATATATTGGAAGATATAATGCAACCAAAAATAGCAACCGCGGAGCCGTTATCTACTTTTGCTTGAGCTGTGGCGGCAGCCCTTGACTAAAGGGCGTAAGCCATGCCATGGCACTTCCAATACTCTCAACAGTGTGGCAGAGAATGTCATAACATACCGAAAGCTTGTAATAATAGTCAAGAATGAAAATCAATTGTAGAAAAGTAAATGGGTCGCAAAAATTGAACATGAATTATGCCTCTAGTGAATTAGATTACGCGGCAAGTAGATGTGATCGAGATTCCTCTCAGGAAAGTGCCCGTTTTAGGAATTCCCGCGAATCAATTATTAGGTCCGCTGGCAATCCCAATACGGCGAAGATTTATTATTATTAGGTTGGAATTCTTGAGAGTCATGCGGATTGGGAACATATGCGTGAAGCCATTTTCGACCGATAAACTGCCACAGCTGATCAATATACATAAGAGGTCACTTCAAAGGAGTGCGAAATACAAATGGTCGCTCCAAATGGTCGCTCTCGCTCTTTGGAAGAACAGACTCTTTCGCCACTACTTTAGTTTTTTTAAATTCCTAGCAAAGTATAATTGTTGACTCGTCAGTATTTCGATGACAGCAGAGAGTTCACAACCTTTGATAGGTGATAGATAATACATGACAAGTCCTCGGCTACTACTCTTGACCTCTCCTCCTCCAGTATCCCTCGCCACCGCCACAGCGACCAGGCTCACTCTCCCGAAGATGACGCAGCTCGCATTACCCTATACCCAGAGAAAACAAATATTAGGATTCAGGTGGCGTCATTCTATCATGATGTCAGTCGTTGATGGATTGCTAATCGGGATTCTGATTGCTGAGGTTACTGCAAATGTCCACTCCGCATGCAATGATTGAGGAAGTGATGAGATAAAGCAAGGATACCTGTGTGCAGCAAATAGCGAGTATGACTATACGATTAGCAGATGATCGTCAAGGTAGTACTTGTTATGTGTGAAAGTATGGGAACAACATCAAGCAGGATCTGTTTGTTTACAGAGTGCCACAGCAAGACTGCGGCTCAGAGTCGACAACAAAGTACACATAGTCGACTATGCAGAATTACGTGAGCTTCGGCCACGTTGAGTCTGACGAGTATAAATTCCAGTAATAGATTGGATGGAATTGAATCTGGCTGTCTGAGAATGATGCGGATGAGGAAGAATAACAGATTGCAGGGACTAACTGCTTAGTGCAAGGACTGACTCCTGAGCAACGCATATGATCTGAGTATCGATGTAGAAATATGCGTTTAATGTAGATGAGCCAGACCGAAACCTACACGATGCAGATTTGTGAGATTTTGTCACCGTTGCAAAACTCTAACAAGCTAGCGCCAGGCGCTCAGGGGCAAACCTATTTTCCGAACTGATCATGCATGCACGTGCAGCGTTTTCCTGTAATAAATATAATATAATCATCGACAGACGGCCATTCAATTTCAAACAGTTATGAAACCATATAGATGAATAGGAGCAGGACAAGGGCATTACAGTAACTCGTACTCAGCGTTGACGTCATAGACCACTCAGAGTCGATCACCCTACAGTTCGAGAGTCGCGACTCAGCCGCGAGTGGAACTTCTTCCCCCCCGAACTCCTCGCCCTTATATCGTCCCTCCTCGTCCCACTCTCTTTTTTCCCACCTCTCGCGGTACTCTGCCCACTGCTCACCTGATTATGTCTGCTCGTGCCGCTCCTCCTGCTGACCCTTCTCACTCAATCAGACTCCTATGGCGGCGGCGCGTCGACGACGAGCTCGACGTTCTCAATGATATCACCGAAAGGAGTGCCTTCATCAGAGGAAGATAAGCGAACGGGATGGTAGTGGACTGTCAAACGCTTTAGCTATTGAAATACTTCCACGGCCACTGCCAGTAGTACGCCAGCGCTTGTTTAGTCCACCCCACGACTAAACCTCAGCACACACTACGAAATCCCAGCGTTATTCCTCCTCGGGAATCTTCCTTGTCGGAGTCAAACGCTACAGAGCTGAGGAACATAATAGGCGTGTGTTACTCGATTCGGCTACGAGAAGGCGTCTACTAGTCCGACTAGTACTTCAGTTGCGATGACGCTACCATCAGTATCCCGCTGCGGCGACTTGCACATCACGGCTCTTCTCCGTTCCCGATCATGCAATATCCTGGCGCCGTTTCACTCCCACAAAAAGGCTATGCGTCGAGTACTAGTCCGATGAGTCTGGATGAGGGCGATGTTTTGGTTCGTATAGAATCATGGTTCCAAATCCCTTGTTGGAACATTCTATCGAACTGATTATGGTATGTTCTACGGTACGCATCGAGGGAATCTACTTTCCTAGCGTACAATAACAGTATTCATGGCGAACAACTCATTCACACCGGCATTGATGCAGGCATGCGTAACGCCATTGCATGCTGACGTAAACAATACCATAAGACTCTACTATAAACTAGGGAACTATCACTGGTATTGAATTCACTGCTTTTTATGAAGCTACTAAACAGATTCTCACAAAAGCGTTCTTGCTGCGGATACTGCTGCTCAGTACATATACCGGAAACTTGGATTCTCTTTGTCCGTGAGATCGTCAAAGGCATTATCAAGGTTGGCCTCAGATGCTCTCCAGTCCACCTCCTATAAGCATATCGGTGGCTAGTTAGTAGTCATATGACAAAATTCTTGCATTTCTGAGCATACCTGTAAAGCATCTCTTCTTTTATTTTCTCTTCTTAGGTACCAACCAAGTGCAAGAAGAATAAGAATAATAACGGCATAACATCCCATATGGACCGCAAACCCTGTAAAATATCGAGGGGCTTGATTAGATCGGAACACTTGAGGGCCAATCATATTTCCCACGGACCAAGCGAAGAATAGCGAGGCAGTGCTAACGGATTTTTTGGTTTGACCGGCAACGTTACGAGCTAGCATAGACATGAGAAGAACCATCATGCCCCAGAAAGAGATGGTAATCCAGTACGCAAACAAAAGGCCAACCTGAGTGGAGTGAGAAACGGGGACAGCTATTATATGTTAGTCCAGATTTTAGTAGTAAGTAAAGATAACACTACTGACAAGGACGTACATAACAAGACAATGGTTCCGACAATGTTCGGTACGAGAAATAACTATTTTTTTTGGTAAGCGCTTAAAAACTAAGGAGAAAATAGAGGAAATATACCAGCATCAACAAAATTGATCTTTGAAAGCGCCGTAGAAGAAATGCAGCTCCTAGCATCGCTATGACCTGGAGAGCTCCATTAACCATGGAGAGTAATTCAGTTTGGAGTTCTGTGAATCCGAAACCAGAAATTATAAGGGTACTAAAGGAGCCTAAACCACCGGAAGGAATCTGGATTCTGTTTTAATGCCTCATTAGCAACCACATAATATAACTATGTCGAGTAAAGCAAAAATTGAACTTACATGATCTCGATAAAAACATAGCACCATATCTGGAAATCTTTGATCGCCTCAATGATGTGAGATTTTTTTAGCTTTCGGTTTTGAACGCCAGTCTGATTGACGCGGACACGTGCAATCATGAGCACGCGATCTGCCTCCGAGAAGCATTTCGCTCGCATGGGGCTATCAGGCATCCACCATAAAATAAAGACCGCCCAAAGACAGGTGATACAGCCAAGAAGGATATATAAGACTTGCCAGGATTTAATTACCGTCGAATTAATATGGCTAATCCCATAGGCAATAAGACCACCACACAGACCTTGGATGCCATTCTAGATTAAGATTTAGATAAACGATATGTAAGCGAGTTCGAGAATATGCATATTTCGCTTACCATTCCCTAGTGCAGTTAGTAATCAGTTCAGACTGCCCTTATTTAAGCGAAGGTTTACTCACATACCAGCAGGCAACAATAGCCGCCTGCTCTTCTCGCCTGTACCACATGGACGATAAAAGAAGAAATGTGGGCTGCGAGACGGCTTCAAATAGTCCGAGAAGAACGCGAAGCGCAACTAAGCTGGTAAAGTTGTACCCAAAGCAAGTCATGGTGATTACTACCCCCCATAGAAAGACATTTGCTGCAAGATATTTGGCAATGGGAACCTTTTGAACGATGAGAACGGTAGGATATTCAGCAGCTAAGATACCAAAGTAAATTACAGTGTGGAGCCAGGAATACTATATAAGCGTGAGAAGTTTTGGCTAGAAAATGGAGGAGAAAAATGCACTATCGCGGTAAAAGTCATACCTGCTGTCCAACCAAATGAGCATCTTCTTGGATGCCCATGATAGCAGTGAAGTTGAGCGCGTTCTTATCCAGGGATTGCAGAAAATAAGTTCCTAACATAACGACCAAAATTCTCTTGTGAATCATGCGCCGGAGACGGGTGCTCGTAGCCTCGTCAACTTCAACACCGTCAGCAGCAGTGACGTACTTGCGAAGTTCCTCATCTATGCCAGCATGCTTCTTGAGGTCAACATCTGCATCTTCGATTTGCTGTAGCTCATTCTTCGTTCCCACACGCTCGACATACTGTTCTTCAGTTTTGCTTTCTGCCATGTTTTTCGTAAGATCAGAATCAAGATTTGCAGTATTGAATATCATGTTGCAGTGCATCTCAAATCTGCTTTTATACTTCCAAGTTTTGCCAATGTAGAGCGCCATCTGTCAAAATCCGGGGTAGTCTGGGGTATTCCGGGGTATAACCACGCGATGCGGGATGTGGGTTTTCCGGATTGCGGGGTATTCCGGCAATACGAGCGTTGCACAATAGAGTTATTGCAGCAACTAATGCTAGAACAATGAAACAAAACATTGTGACGAGACTTCGTATTTTGTGACGGGAGACAGGATCGTGACGAATAGATGGGGGTTTATGGGTGGGGAAGATTGGGGGTTCGCTCGAGTGGGGATGAACATCGCGACCGCACAAGCTTTAGGGGTGATCGCGCAAGCTTTAGGGAAAGGGATAATTAGTTAATTATATCAAGGATTTGTTTCCGCCCAATCCACTTTATCCGAATGGATTATCCGACCATCTATAAATTTGCAGTTCGGATAGCAGCATGTTTTTCCGGGGAGATTGCTTTTGTCCAGAACCCCCAATTGTACATAAACAATCGATTGGCATCCTGATGCAACATCTGATCCAGCCAGCAAACATTTCCCATAATGAAAGACGTCCTATCTGTGTTTCTTTCCCCAATCGGGGTAAAGAATACCCCGTTTGAGATAAAAATGCCCCTTTCTAGCATGACCTTGGATGATACCAAAACACTGGCTTTGAATCTTGTGGATAGCCTAGTCCATTTAAAAGACGAGTCTGGAGAATTCCGTGTACCGTTGCCTACTGGCGGGTTTAAGGTAGACTCAAAGTCTTGGAACAATTGGGAGTGGACTCAGGGTGTCGGCCTGTATGGCATGTGGGCTCTCTTCGAGATCACGGGAGACGAAGCTGTGC
The DNA here is from genome assembly GCA_030568295.1 of Myxozyma neotropica. NCBI lineage: Eukaryota > Fungi > Ascomycota > Lipomycetes > Lipomycetales > Lipomycetaceae > Myxozyma > Myxozyma neotropica. Next base: position 15,571 of record JAJLTU010000007.1, on the reverse strand, counting down.
TCGGTCATATTCACGATTGGTTTGACAATCAATTTGCTAAGGGAACACCGACCAAAAATGTTAACAGTATGGCACCAATGCTAACTCTGGCTTACTTGTATGAGCACACTGGCGAAATCAAATACCGTGCGTATTTGGAATCTTGGGCCGAATTTATTATGCACGGCATACCGCGAACAACTGGTAAGATATGTTGGCGACTAGGTCTTGTGGATAACGTCTAACACATTTGTGACAGAGAACGGTATCCAGCATATTACTTTTCGACAGGCAAATGAGGGCCAGCTGTGGGATGACACTTTGATGATGTCTGTGCTTCCTCTGGCCAAACTAGGAGTGTTACTCAATCGTCCCGCGTACGTGGAGGAAGCAAAGCGGCAATTTCTTTTACACGTTAAGTATCTGGCAGACAGACGCACGGGCTTATTTTTCCACGGATGGACTTTCATTGACAGACACCACTTTGGCGAAGCTTTATGGGGTAGAGGCAACTCGTGGGTCACAATTGCTATCCCAGAGTTTCTGCAGCTTATCCAGCTCCCTCCAGACGATAGCGTAAGAGTTTTTCTACTTACTACCTTAGAACAGCAAGTTTCAGCGCTTGAAAAGTTCCAAAACGCCAATGGTCTATGGCACACTCTAATTGATGATCCGGAATCATACGTGGAGGTATCTGCATCGGCAGGTTTTGCATTCGGTATTTTGAAGGGCGTCCGCTTGGGATATCTTGACAACAAGTATCGAGAGGTTGGTCTTAAAGGTTTAGAGGCTGTGATTAATAATGTAAACGAGAAGGGCTTGGTGCAGAATGTCAGCTTCGGGACACCCATGGGGGCCGACAAGGACTTTTACCGAAAGATCAAGTTGACTGCTATGCCTTACGGTCAGGCTATGACGTTGCTGTGCGTGGTGGAGCGAATGAGACAATTTCTTTAGCAGGCTCTGTTCACAGATAAAATTGGTCTAAGGGAGCAAAGCATGAGATCAAGCGATAGAATTTGTTAGACGATATAATGATATTTCCATATTTAGATTTTGCATTCTTTACTCCGATTAGAGTTTCGTCATGGGGTTTTCTGCCTTGGCTGCCAATGAGTGAGCGAAGAAAAGGAGTCAGATAGATGTAGAGTAGGGGGGGATCTCGAAGGACGACACATCTGCCGCGAGATCTGGGGAGACTAGCCGATGGTGAGACCTTGCAGGAGAGGCGATATACCGCGTCGAGTGCGAGAAATTGATCTTTGAGATGTTGCAATCATTTTTGCTCTTGTTTCACGGCGATGAACAACAGCAAGAGACAAAGGAAGAGAAAGGAAGAGAAAGATGAGATCTTGAGTCCGTTTCCTTTCTCGGCTCTCATGTGATTCGTGCTCCGCCTTTGCCGCATCGTGGAGACGTCACTCTGACTTAGAACTAGCCCCGCCACTGTCAGTGGTCTCTGTTGCTCGTGATTGGCAGTTGCTATGATATATTCATTCTTGAAAGAGTATTTGTCTTCTACTCGACGTAAGGGAGATGCTGAAAGTGCTGAGATAATAATCAAAGAGCTGCGTTCAGGGCTTCCCGGCCGGAGGCAGACATAAGATTGATCTACGCCTTTTGCAAGCAACTAACTGACGAAGTAGGAGAGAACAAAAAGGTTGAAGAGGAGGCAGAGAACGATTTGAGCCAATCGGAATCATAATTGGAGGGGCGCGTGGTTTATAGGAATAGATCAAATAGATCATATTGAATTTTTGGTTCACTTCCTGATATAACCTACTTGCTCAAACATTAATGACGTTGTAGATAAGTGGGTGGATACCATGTGCGAATATTTGTTATTCGTATTCGTAAAGTCGCATACTATTACGATAAAATTGCATGAAAAATGTACGTAACTATGCGAATAATGAAGTTGGTTATTTGCAAAATATCGCCTATCAATGTGCGCGAAGGTCCTTGTTACCTGCTTTCAGATGGAGGACAAGAAAAATAAATAAAATAGCCCAAACTATCATTGAACTCTCTTTGAATAGTAATCTGCAAGTGAAGTAAGCTTTCTCACATAAATTGTCCTTTAGGGTTAAGTGAATCTTCTCCAGCCGCTTTTGTATAGGCGATTCTACAAAATTTTTATACTCTCATCTATTTTCTACGGAATGCCGAGAGCCTCCACTGCCCAAAATCTTCGCCAGTGGTGCTTACAACCAGGATACTGAATTGAGTGACCTAGGTTTGACAAACCATCACGTAGGGCTATCGACTGAAGATTCCCGGGGTAACTTTGCCACATTTGACAAACGTCTCAGTTATTAGATTTTCATTTTCCTAATCTTATACGTAGGCACGTTACTTCATAGTACATTTCACTTTGATTGCATAAATTTTTAATATGACCCAGATATATTGCATTCAACTTCTTTCTCAGCGAGCTAATCGTGCTACAGTAAATAATAATTTAGACCAATTTCCAAATGTGGTAGTAAAATTTTCCTTAGCTTTGAAAAGACTGCCCCAGTTAATATTTACGGGTACCTCTGACCGAATAAAAACGTAAAATATTAGACGTCTTTGGGATACTCGCAAATCTGTACGCAGTCTCCTGTAAAAGAAAGGTTGAGGTCAAATATCAAAGGCCCGCATCTCTCCGTCGTTATAGCAGACACGCACATCTATTGAATAGAAGATTTTGATCGAATATACGAGAAATCAGCCGGTTCTAAACAAGGTTCTCCGTTACCGGTGCTGAAGAGTCCAAACATTATACCAGTGAATAAGCCACCTATAGGTGGATATTTTAGAAGTGCAGATGTTGATATGTCACCTAAGAAATTTTTTGATTCCATGCTGGATTCCTTGAAGTACAGCGAATACTTAATTCTAGTCGCAGCCACAAGTAGTGTCACCGGACCGTCTCCCGTCAGATCGACGAATTTGCGATCCATGCCATTTTCTATCGTCTGAGTTGTCACAGCTAGAGCTCGCTTTGTGCGGTCATTCTCGGATTGTACTATGCCTGCCGACATGTAAGAAAATCTGCTGTACCACACTACCAGACCAGCTTCGTATGAGTCACACGGCAAAGGATTAAACTCCACTAGGGTTTCAAATGTCATATCAAACGATGTCTGCTTGCGAGAAAATGCTGCAGGATGTTCCGGACTCGATAAGTCGTAGACATTTCCGAACAATCTCAGGAAACCAGCCCGCTCGGTCAAGGTATATTCACTTCTCAAAGCAGAGCCCTTCTGATACCATCCGAGTGGGAGCTTTGTTGTCTCGATTAGTTCCATTACATCATAATCGTCCGAGTCGCTATCATCGATCTCGATGTCTTTCCTATTGTTTAATATCGGCCACCCGTCTTTCCATTCTACAGGCACAATGTAGGTCTCTCTGCCAAGAGATGATTTCCGGAACTTGCCATCAATTACTTTATGTCTGTAACCAAGTAGAACTGCGTACCATGACCCATCGGGAGTATCGACGAAATCCAGATGGGCTGCACTATACACTGATGCTTTGTTGGAGCTTTGCATGATGGGGCCAAATGGACACTCCTCGTACGGACCATAGATGGACGTCGCCGATCGAAATGCGCGCCCGTGATGACCTTCGTCGGTGCCGCCTTCGGCAGATATGAGATAATACATGCCGTGGAACTTGTACAGATGAGGTCCTTCGGAAATCCCAGTTTCGGACGCGCGAATCATGACAGGTCTGCTTTTAGACGTCCCAGTCTTGAGGTCGCATTCGGACACGTAGACTGCGAAGTCTTTCTTGGAGGAATCCAAATTCTTCTTGACAGGACCATGCACACAAGTGATGTATGTACGTCCGTCGTCGTCCCAGAAAATATCTTGGTCGAAACCGTACACATCGAAGTATACCGGATCTGACCAGCCGCCACTCCATATGTCTGCCGTACTTACATAGAAGCCAAGTGGATAAACTCTCAAGTCTTCTTGGGGGCGATAGCACTGATAGCAGGTGGCGGTTATGTAGAAACAGTTATCATGGTAACGAATGGTAGGGGCCCAGATACCGGCAGACGGCTCGACGGTCCTCATCTCAAGCTGCGAGCGCCGCGTGAGAGCGTGCCCGATAAGTGTCCATTTCGTTAGGCATTTTGAATGATAAATCGCTATTCCTGGAAAATATTCAAACGTGGATGTAACCAGGAAATAATCTGAGACTACCCGGATGATAGAGGGGTCGGGATTAAATCCTCGGAGGACCGGATTCTGAATCTTAGACATGTTTTCTATAAGCGCGTAGGTGACCTTGACAGCATTCGTAACTCTTAATAGTGTTCCTTCAACTGTAGTCTGTACAGACCAGAAACCCTCATAAGCTTCTCCACAGAATGTTTTTGCAGTAGAAACGAGTGTGGTCTCCTGCCATGTCTACCTTTAACAGCACAAGCCGGTGAGTGGGTTTGGATACATTCCTGGAGACTGGCCATGGATTTGCGGAGAAAGACCGCGACTTTTCCCGCTCTCCCGCTGGGGCGGCGCCATTTCTCTAATCCCACCGAGCCATATTCAAAACCTCTCGGTTAAACAGATATATTACCAAGTCTAAATAAATTACATGCGAAATGATTCCCATATATTCGATCCAAATATACGTATAATATCTCTATTGTGTACTGGCAAATAGAAGACCCCTCTAAACAAGGGCATAAACTTTTGTGCACCGATTCTCCTTCATCTCTTCTTACCCTACTGTGGCTCAAGAGTATTTGCTGCCAACACCTATGTAACAAACTAGTTTAATTAAATAATTAGATGCTTGCCCGACAGAAATATTGTCTTCACTTAGCAGCTGCGTGCAAGCTTGCGATTCTGAATTAGGAGTCGTCCTCGACTCCCGGAGTTTTCCCAGAGATTAAACGAGCACCCATGACGCAATTCCTTGCATCAGTAATTTGGAATTCAGTTTAACATTGCTTTGGTCTAGGGGTGAATATGACTATGATATTGTCAAAATATACACTATTCGCATCGTCGTCATATAGTATACAGCATAACCATATATAGGTTGTATCATAATCACATTCCTATTTAGATCCGTAAAAAGGCTTATTCCCAGCGAACTCTGGATCAGTTTATCACTTGCTGATCACTTGACTATGAGTTGAGCTCCTCACTATTAACTAACAAAATTTTAACTATATCCTGTGGCGCGTAAGCCGTCTCGTAGCTATTTATGCCAAACTGACTAAGGCTTCGGTCCTGTGGTAGTAGCATATCTCGACGGTTACCGCGCTGGCTTAAAAAAAATTCAAGCCGCATCTTTTGTGCCGCTTGCTATTACTATCAATATTTATTGCAGGTAAGGTATTTAGCCGATCATGTGGCGGGACGCATATGAAAGATTTCCCTGAAAGAAAGCCACGCCCTCAGCGGGGAAAGGACCGCGACTTACCCCGGACTCCCCTTGGCGCGTATCCACCGTCGTCCAGAATATCGGGCCCAGGCAGTGAGACTTTCCCGGTGCGCCCGTGACCCCGCCACTGCGGAGCGGCGGGGTTTTCACCGCAATCTTTCCCCGCGTTGTTTAGATGAATTCTCTCGCTGGGAAGTAGCACTTCCATGTGTGCCTATGGATATTTCTCTGTGCGCGTGCACTTATAAACACAGGCACCGTGGCTCTGTTCTTAGTTCAAGCAGTCTATACGGGACCACTATCCAACGAACATCGCCTCTATCTTACGCAGGACAATTCGACTACTATTACTAGCGTCAATATGACTGAGAAACTCGACAATGAAGATTTAAAGTATATTGATGACAAGGTCAAGGCCGCGCAGCACATCGACAAGGCCTTGGATGTGTATCAAGTGGTTAGTGACGATGACCTCGAGATTGATGAGAAGACGAGCAGAGCAGTGTATTGGAAGCTTAATAGGCGAATATTGCCGCTCATGTTGATGATTTATCTTTGCCAATCTCTCGATAAGGGTGTTATCAGTATGGCGTCTATCATGGGTATCAAAGATGAGGCTCACTTAGTCGGAAATCAATATAACTGGCTCGGAAGTATTGTCTATCTCGGTATTGTTGTTGGCGAACTTCCGGCAAACCTGCTTATTCAAAAGCTTCCTCTCGCAAAACTTGTTGCTGTCAGTGTTTTCATATGGGGTATCTTGACCTGCTGTACTGCTGCCATCAGCAATTTTACCGGTCTCGCCACCACACGTGCGTTACTTGGATTGTTTGAGGCCTGCATTATTCCTGCCTTCGTCAACGTTACACAGATGTGGTATACACGCAAGGAGCAGCTTTTGCTACTGAGCTTGTGGGGATCTATGCCTGGCATTCAGACTGCGTTCGGCGGCTTACTTTCTTATGGCGTCATGCACTATAACGGCGGTGCGATGGAGAACTGGCAGCTTCTTTTCCTCATTATTGGCTTGCTATCAATTGTTCTCGCCGTGATATTTGGATTTCTCATGCCTGATAGCCCTATCAAGGCTAAGTGTTTTTCGCCTGAGTTAAAGAAGCAAATCATTGCCCGGGTCAAAGTCAACCAAACTGGTGTTGAGCCAAATAAGAAAATTAAGGGATATCAGGTGCGGGAGGCTTTGTGCGATCCACTTATTTACCTGTTGGTTGCCATGCAGGGAATTTCTTGTCTGCTGGTTGGTGGTTTATCGTTCTTCAGCAATTTGATTGTCACGTCTTTTGGATATGACACATTGCAGACACAGCTGTTGAATATTGCACAGGGCTCTTGCATTATCATCTTTTTTGTTGGCACTATGTGGATTGCTCAACGCACCGGCCAGACCCTGTATACTTTGATGGCAAGCGGTTGGATTCCTGTTATTGGTCTCGTGATTGTCATGAAAATTACTCCCTCATCTAGTAACAAGGTTGGCATGCTGATTGCATACTATTTGACTCTATTCACCTGGCCGATTGGCGAGTGCGTGAACTCGCTCCTTTCACGAAATATTTCGGGCTCGTCGAAGCGTACGACCGCACTGACTATGAATTTTATCGTGTGGGCTGGCGCAAATGCTGCTGCTCCTCAAATGTACTCGGCCAAGGATGCTCCACGGTACACCAACGCGTTCATTGTTAACTTGGTCATGTTTTGCTTGTACTATGTTTTGCTATTTGTCACTCGCTGGCTTCTAGTGAGAAGAAACAAGGCAAAGAGAGTGGATGCGGTATATGACGAGAACAGAAGGGAAATTATCTCGTATGCGAACGCTTTCGACGATTTGACTGACTTTGAGAATCCAAACTTCAGATATGTTATGTAGCTGCGATTAAGATTATTGCCGTAATTTAATAATGAATTCTTTACTAAAATATTGTTGTCGCGTCTATCAATCAGATTTCTTTTATTAGCTTGAGTATAATTACTGTAGAGAATTGCATAGCCACCTGCATGACGAACTCAGCTTGCTCTTCTTCGATACCTATATTACGTTGTCCAGTACCACCCGACCTGACGACTGAAGCGGTCAGTCTCGTCCAAGTATCGGCCAGAGACTCCGTCTATTTGTGCGGCTAATCGATGGAATTGCACCACTGCTCACCACTCACGAATTTTGCCGATGTACTTGTGTAGCACCTGATTAAAGTTCTGTACTAGTTTATATTTACCCAAGATCAAGGTAATTGAGTTACTAAGTCAGATCGACAGCAAGCGCAAAGTCTATAGAGTTGTACTATCAAGAAGAATGAACTCGTAGCATGGTGAACCAAGACCCAGCGAAAGAGGTCGCTGGTCGAGCGGGGCCGCGCCGCTACTCTCCCCGCAGTGCCCTAACCTGAAACTAGGGGTTAAGCTGCCCGGCAGTTGGCCCGCTCTTCGACCCGGCGCTAGCGTGGGGCTCCAGCCGCCTTGTCAGAGCGTGGGCCCTCATCGATGTAGACAACCCTTGATCAACACGTAAGGCTGCACACGCCTGGCCGGACAGTTTTCATCCTGCAGTAGCCTCGGTCCTGGAATTTGACTTTTCACCCGAGTCATTAATGTGTGATTTCGCCGAGGTTACAAACGTGGCTAGCTAATCTGCACCTGGCACCGACACTAGTGCACGAGCATCTGACAGGCTCGGGGTATATAACGTTGGGTACCCTGCTAATTGAACATGCTATTTCTCCTTGCAAGAGATCAGTAATTTACATCAGCTATGGACACAACTCTCAGTTTCCGGAGTGATATTACTGTGAAGTCAATCAAAACATCAAAACTGGTCTCTGAAAAACTCGATGCGCAGCATGCTGTTCCCAATGGTTACACGGGCGCCGAATCTGAGACTTTGAAATTCAAGAAAGAGGACATTTTCCATGACATTTATTCGGAATCTGCCTCAGCAAAAATATGGGGTGTAGCGGCGCCGGCTCTGTTGAAAGCCTCGCCCCCGAACTCAATGCCCGAGTACACGGTTTCTTCGAATAGATACTGTTTTACAGGGGCCGACTTTTGGACTAGCGGTTTCTTTCCCGCTTGTTTGTATCTTTTGCTCGAGAGAAAGATGAAGTTTCAGGAGCCGATCGCGTCTACGATTCCTGTTCATCTGGAGCAGCTTCGCTATGCGTGCAAATGGTGGAGCGATGCGCTGCATGCCCAGGCAAGCCGCAAGGACACTCACGACCTGGGTTTCATGATTGGCCTACCTTTCATTCTTGACTACGAACTTACCGGTGATGCACGTAGTTTGCATACCTTGACGGCTGCGGCCAACAGTCTTGCAACAAGATTTGATAATAAGGTTGGCATACTTCGAAGCTGGGACGTCTGCTGTACAAAACGGTACAGCTATACGTCCGCTGAAAACGATTGTTTGGTCATTATAGACAATTTAATGAGTGGGTCGCATCTACTTTGGTTTTCTAGGATATGGCTAATTTTTGACTTTTCACTTAGATCTCGATATACTTTTCTATGTGGCATCTAAAACTGGGGACACGTCTCTTTCATCTATTGCATTGTCTCACGCTTATAAGACGTTGGAGAGTCACATTAGGCACGAAAACTGGTCGTCGTTTCATGTTGTGAACTTTGATCCAAAAACAGGAAGCGTGAAGGAGAAATTTACGAATCAAGGTTATAGTGACTCTAGTACCTGGAGTAGAGGTCAGGGATGGGCTGTTGCTGGGTTCGCGAGCGTATACAAATGGACTAATATTACAACGTTTCTAGAGGCGTCCGAGAGATGTGCAGATTTCTTTTTCGCGAATTTGCCTGGTGATGGTGTTCCTTACTGGGATTTCGATGCACCTCTGCCTACTGTAAGAGATACATCGGCAGCAATGATAGTGGCTTCCGGATTGCTCACTCTGTACGAAATGACTCGCAGTCAACTTCACCTGGACAGAGCGTTATATTTGCTGCAGAGTACGATGAAAATGGCTCTTGCACCGAGTGCATCTTATTTAGACAAGGATAAAGGCTTAGCTGTAGATATGGGGGGTGTGGACACGGTTTTATTGCATGCAACCATTAATAATCATCAGTATGCACCGAGAAGGTGGGCAGATCATGGGCTGGTTTATGCTGACTACTATTTCCTTGAAGTTGGCAATAAGTTGGCAAGATTGGGTATATCGTTAGTTTAGTTTCGTCGCGCTTTATATATTAATCGATAGATGCTGCTTTACGTACAGATCAAGGCTAAAGCCATTAGCTTGTGCTGAAAACAAAATGCTGTATACTATTCGCATATATATGTAAATGCTTCATTTTAGAATCATTCATTTTTTGCTGGAGCGCCCGTTTTCATTAGGTATTATACCCTTGCCCCCAAATAATATATAAGCTTTAGAAACCCCGCACGCTTCGCCTTTAGAAACGGTCTATCTGCCCTGGATTTGGTTTTGGTTCAAGCATCCTCAGCCTCTTTTTTGCTCAACAGCACTCTTTGGGCTGTTAGTACCCGAGCTGAAAGTAGCACTGGAATATGTCGAGATTCCAGCGTGGCAGGTGAACCCGAACGCTCTCGTAATTCAATATTCCTCGAAAGGTGGAAGTCGCGGTCCTGCAGAACGACGACTAGCAGCTAGAGCAGCAATCCTTTCTGACGATGGATGCCGCCTCTTGTCTACCGGCAGAAGGAAAACGATCCGAAGATGACGAGAACGACGGACCAGCGTACGTATACATGTGCGCGGAGGACGCGTCTATTGACGAGATGCTGATGATTGAAATAGATGCCAGGCCTGCCGACAGCGGAAGCGAAAATGCTCGCGAACTCAGCCTTGTATTCAATGCTCGCGCATGGACCTCGAATGTACGTACGATGATTCAAAGTCCAAGTCTGGAATGAAAGTAGGCGCCATAGAGTCACTGAGGCAGAGAGTTATCAACCTTGAAAAGATGTTTTTGGGACAGTGCTTGCTATCTCGTAACTTATTTCAACCGCCCCTTCAACCGCCTATGTCTAAAGTCGCCCAAGGTGACAAAGCAAATTCCGATGCATCTTTGGAATCATATGTGCAACGTATGAAGGACGAATTATATGAGGCATGGGACACGTATGATCAATCGAGAGGGAAAGTTGCTCATCCAAAGCGGAGTTATGAGGAAATGACCGAGAGAGCATATCCTAGCGCAAGCGTCAGTGATGGGCAGTCTAAGAGAAGACCGTCTACTGTTGCGCGCGCTTCAAAAAGTTATGAGGATGATGGCGATACCGAAAACTATCTGCCAGCACCGGAGATATTGCGAGAGCTTATGGATCATTACTTCACTATGGTACATCCTTGGATCCCTATCCTACATGAACGGACATTTCTACGTACAGTGGATGAGGATATTGGGTCTCAAAAGATCAAGACTATACTTCATGCTATGGTTGTATCGACTCTCCGGTTTTCAAAGTGGCACTTGCAAAACACTAAGCAAGCTTCTATTTTGATCAGGAAAGCTCGACAGTATGTCATAATTTCTGCGATGGAGGTCATATCTGTTGAGAACTTGCAAGCTCTGATAATTGTCGCCTTCGACGCGATAGGCTCAGGCAAGGGTCCAAAATCTTGGGCTATAGTTGATTCAATGGCGCGAACAGTGGAACATCTGCAACTGTCGTTTGAAGATGAGGCAATGCCTCTATCAGAAGGTGTAGTGGCGAATACCACTGGACAGACTACGGGAATAGTCCGTCCCCCCAGAGCAGCGCGTATGTCGTTTCTTAAGAAGCCTCAGTCATGGATCGAATCCGAAGAGAGGCGACGTGTGTTTTGGAATATTTTCTTACTGGACAGGTTCTGCAGTGTATCAACAGGTTGGAACCCGGGAATTACTGATGTGGACATGAACAGACGACTTCCATGCGAAGGTTTACTTTGGGAACGGGGCAAGGAGGTGCGCACACGATATTTTGGCGTTGGAGCTTTCACACAACGAGCTGGTTTCAGTAGCCAAGTACCGCTGGACCATGGTAATCAAAGCACGTATCCAGAAGAGATAGCAGCGGTCGGTGCTTTTGGATATTGTATTGAGGCGACCGAATTTCTACTTCAAGTGTCCCGATTTTTCCAACAAGAAGTTGCTGATCTGCATGCGTGGGTTGCACGATTTAAAGAACTTGATATGTTACTTGTTCATTGGAAACTTAATCTGCCATATGAATGGAAGGAAGCTACCGTTCGTAATGCGCACCCAAAAATGGATCCGAATTTGACACTGGCTCACATCACGCACAACACGTCTGTCATACTCCTGCATCAGTTCATTGCCTACCCGATTGGGGTATGGAACAATGACAGTATCAAGTTTGCACGACAATCATCTGCAGACATCTGTGAGTCGGCTGCAGTTGAGATTTCTGTGATTGCAAACAAATATCTCAGCTACAATGCTGGGTTTACAAATCCACAGTTTGCGTTCTGCTTATTTGTTGCGGGAAAGGCCATGCTGGCCGGGAGCTCGACGAAGTGTACGGACGTTCCGAGACAATTTAATGATATTGTCAGTTCGCTTTCGGAGTTGTCGAAGCGATGGCGAGGCCCTGATTTGATGGATGTTCATGCGACCGATCTTGCAGTGACTTTTGCTCGCGGGCTGATCAAAGCTAGTATGCACAAAAATCTGAGTACGGAGAGTGTCAACATTCGGCAACCAGCATACTCGGTTGCGAATGAGCAAGAGGGTGAGCATGAGAGCGGGGAAGACTCGAGCAGCACTAAGATGTTCAGTAATGGGCCAAATGATTCGGCGGCGATGTACGCGAATGGGACTATGATGGACTGGTCCCAAGTTGGACACTTGAGTTCCCCTGATGATTATCTTGAAATTCATTCATTGGGCTTACCTCCATTGCCGCTGTCTTTTGAACCAAGAGCCGCCCCATCCACGAGTGTCCAAGTGCAAGGACATGAGAAGCAAGCTGATAATGGCACATTCCATGACCAAGAAGCATTGGCAGGTTATGCCGAGGGTTCGGTAAATGAATATAATGAGCAATCCTTGGTTGACATGCTCAATATTCTCAGCGAACCTTCATTCTTGGAGATGGATCGGGTTCTTATGTTTGCAGGACATGAAAATGAGAGTTAATAGAATAGTCTATCACCCGGCCATCTAATGATCTTATCATTGGATTTATATGTGGAATTTGCAAGCGCTTTGCCTGACTGCCGCGATTTGATGCTTGTTTTACAGCTTGGAGAATGACGATAAGACGGCTACCGATCATCTAATAATTCATGCCTACGGCCCGTATGCATTCAGAAGATTATGGGGAGACCTTTGTACGCGCAACACAACATATATCCACGAAGGGAGGCAAATGCAGAGTCACTCGACCTGGAATTTTTGTCCCGGAGCCAAAGATTACCACTCCAGTAATTCGAATCCGGCTCTAGGGTTTCGTCTGGAGAGGTTAGGTACCCTGCACTGACTACGATGACAACATATACGTACAGCTATGACGGAGAAACCCATTGAAATCACAGCGGTGACTGGGAAGTCAAAGCATAGTCATTCTCAAGATATCAATATAAATAAAAGGGGGCCATATATATACACATCCTTTTCATTGCAGCTACACCCATTTCACTAAGAACATCGATTCTCACTCTACGCGGCCCCTATATCATTTAATTTTCTCAACGAGGCTAATAAGTCGTGGGTGGGAGGGATGCAGCTAGAGCGTACTTAATGGAAAATATGGCTCTGAAAAGCCGAGATTTTGACCATGTAGGCTCTCTTGCAAGTGAGGGGGACATCAGTGCTAAAATAACATTGAACTCAATTAGTAGCTTACTCATTCACTTGTAAATATTAATAGTCTAGCAGAAGATGAAGCGTGGGAGTTTCATCAGACCATTTCGGCAATTCTAAGAATCGGATGGCAAGGGGAGTGAGAATGGGTATACTTTGTTAGAACGGAAAGTGCATGGAGCGAAGAGTGGATGTGCTTATCTTCCGCTACTTATTTATTATGGAATCATTTTGGATGTAACCTCGGTGTAATGAATATTTTTTTGCTGTTTGTGTAGGCTCTATGCCTCTGAATCTTGAGTGAGGCTTATTGACACGAATATATTAACCAACAAGTCTTACCATAATCGTCGCATGATAGGGAGATCATAACTTAGAGTTAAAACGACCTAGGTCTATATCCACAAGAATATTCAGACGCAATTGATAAATTGTAGCTCCAGAAATATCATGACAAACTCAGAGAAATCACGAAGCCATCCACAGACTGGGAATGGATACAAGAAACATAGCAGATAACGAAGATACCTTCTCTCGTAATAATTAGCATCACTATGGCCTCTACTTTTCCACCATAGATTTTGTCAAAGCAAAAAGAACTTATCGAGGACAGGTAAATTTTGATGAGCCGGAAACCGCAAATATAATATACAGGATGCCAGCGATAAACGCACGATTGAAATGCAAGTTGATCTAGCAAGCGAGTGTAGTCCTGCGTGATCAGGTTGTCGGCGGTATCAGGCGGAGGCCGTGCGGCGTGGGAACTGGTACCCCTTTATTCCGGGGTACCCCGCTTATACATGCTTGCTCATTTTACTTTGCCGTGCATACTCTGGCCCTGCACTTATTTTGCCGTCACTTATTTTGCCGTCACTTATTTTGCCGTCCATACTCTGGCCCAGCACAAAGGTAACCGCTTCATCGCTTGTAGCACGTGACGCTCACGTGAGTACACCGCCTGGTTCCTTTACTTTGCCGTGCATACTCAAGCCCGGCATCCACGGAATATAGCGCGCCAATCGAGATCGGATGATGTTATTCGGCTTTGAGCATCAAGAAGCCGAACCGATAGCATTTTTCTGCCGGTTTGGCTTCTTCCCGGCTCCCACTTTGGTCCAGAATTATAAATAAATATCTGTGTTTCCTGTCTGCCTTGCTTTAACGCTCGTACACTTCTGATACTGATATGTCCTCATCGTCTGCACTACCCGCCCTCTGCTCCAAAACTTACTCATTACCCGATGGTTCTAAAGTTCCCGCTGTCGGAATAGGCACCTGGCAGGGAAAGGTTGGCTGTGATGACCCAGAGGGAATGCGCGATCTTCTTGTCAAGGCAATCCAGCAAGGATACCGCCTGATCGACACCGCTACGATGTATCGCGTCGAACATATTGTCGGCGAAGCCATTGAGTTGTCTGGTGTCCCACGCTCCGAAATCGTGATTATTACAAAGTTGCTTTCAGAGCATCATTCTCGCGTTGAAGATGCGTTTTTCGATTCGTTGAAATGGTTGAGAACTGAGTATATCGACGTCTGGCTTATGCACTGGCCGCAATCCCTGCTGCTTGACGGAACGCCGACCGAAACACCTACTCATCAAGGAACATATTTGCAAATGGAAAATTTAATGCGGAAATTTCCGGACAAATTGAAACATATTGGTGTTTCCAACTACTCCGAGAAGACAATGGACGAGCTCCTTGAGGTGGCAACTATTATTCCGGTTATGAATCAAATTGAAATTCATCCGATGCTACCTCAATTTGATCTCGTGGAATATCTGCACAAAAAGAATATTTTAGCCTGCTGCTATTCTCCACTAGGGCAATATGATTCTCCAATTCTCAAAAGCAAAGGTATCGCAGACATTGCTAAAAAGCATGGCGTTGGTTCTGGGCAGGTTGTTCTCGCTTGGGAGGTCTCCCGTAATTTGATCACTATACCCGGAATGAACCCTCTTTTTTCTGCACAAAACAGAATACTCCCAGTCTTAGATGCCGATGATATATTTCTGATTGACAATTTTCACAAGAAGAAAGGAATGCACCGAAGATTATGTCAGATTGAGGGTCAAACCCCTAATGGCCATGATACTCAGTTTGGATGGAACTACGCTCGTTTAGGATGGGAAGAATTCGACATTGTTGATTGTGACGAAGAATTCTAAAGTGTATATGAATTGCTAAAACTAGTGTGTCAAAGATTTGGAGCCTCAGGATGAATACTTAGAATTGAACTCAAGGAATATACTGATGAAGTCCTTATTATACTTATTGCCATCCAAACTAAATCCTCTTCTCTTGATCCCTACGTCGTCATAGGGTTTTTCGTCATAGGGTTTTTCGTCATAGGGTTTTTCGTCATAGGGTTTTCGTCATAGGGTTTTTCGTCATAGGGTTTT